>CM035140.1:111619138-112059138 GCA_020205605.1 Panax ginseng | reverse complement strand
TCGAAGCTGTGATTAACTGGGATCAGCCGAAGACGCCATCAGAATTAAGAAGTTTTCTCGGATTAGCAGGTTATTACAGAAGATTCATTCAGGATTTTTCCAAGATCGCAACTCCGTTGACGAATTTGACTAGGAAATCGGTGAAATTTATTTGGACGGAGAAGTGTGAGGAAAGCTTTCAAGAATTAAAGAAGAGGTTAAGTTCACCACCTGTGTTATCTCTTCCGGATGATACATGAAATTTTGTGGTATATAGTGATGTGTCGTATAAAGGACTTGGATGTGTGCTTATGCAGAACGGTAGAGTCATTGCGTATACATCACGATAACTGAAAGATTATGAGAAGGGGTATCTGACCCACGATTTGGAGTTAGCTGCAGTGGTTTTTGCTTTGAAAATCTGGAGGCACTATCTCTACGAAGAGAAGTGTGAAATATATACAGATCACAAGAGTCTGAAATATATTTTTACACAGAAAGACTTGAACATGCGCCAAAGAAGGTGGTTGGAGTTAATTAAGGACTACGATTGTGAGATTCTATACCATCTGGGTAAGGCAAATGTGGTGGCCGACGTCCTAAGTAGAAAAGGTTGGGAGAAATTGATAATGTTGACCGCTCAGGAGGAGTTAATTTTAGCAATGGAAAAGCTGGAATTGGAAGTGAAGTATCCTATGGAGATTGACGAGAAGCTGTTCCAGATGCAATCTGGCACAACTCTACTAGACAAGGTTAAGGAGGCTCAACTTCAGGATGATGAATGTAAAATAGTGAAGAAGAAGATATCCAAAGGAACCGAATCAAGATTCAAGATGGATAAGGAAGGAATATTGAGGTTTAAGAGTAGAATTTGGGTACCGCCAGTACCAGAGATTAAGGAAGAAATTTTGAGCGAGGCTCACAACTCACGATATTCGATTCACCCTGGTAGCACCAAGATGTATCAAGATCTTCGACAACATTTCTGGTGGCCGAATTTGAAATGTGATGTTGCAGAATGTGTTGCCAAGTGTCTGACCTGTCAGAAATTGAAAGCAGAACATCAGAGACCGAGTGGATTTCTACAACCGTTGGAGATCCCAGAATGGAAATGGGAACATATTACAATGGACTTCGTGGTTGGCCTTTCGACGACTCAGAAAGGCTACGACGCAGTATGGGTTATCGTTGATCGACTGATGAAATCCGCACACTTCCTTCCGATCAAAATCAGATTCAACTTTGATCAGCTGGCAAGGTTATATGTGAAAGAGATTGTTTCAAGGCACGGAGTTTCGGTGTCAATTATTTCTGACAGAGATCCGCGTTTTACGTCGAACTTCTGGAAATGTCTATATGAATGCATGGGTACACAGTTACGAATGAGTACGGCATATCACCCTCAAACAGATGGACAGAGTGAAAGAATAATTCAGACATTGGAAGATATGTTAAGAGCTTGTATAATGTACTTTAAAGGAAATTGGGACGATCATTTACCGCTCGTAGAGTTCGGTTACAACAACAGTTACCACGCTAGTATTGGAATGCCACCTTATGAAGCGTTATACAGCAGAAAGTGAAGAACTCTGCTATATTGGGATGAAGTTGGCGAAAGACAATTACTAGGCCCGGAATTGGTACAACAAACAGCAAAAATAGTCAAAGTGATCCGAACAAGATTGACCGTATCTCAAGATAGACATAAGAAGTACATAGATCCACACCATAAAAATGTTGAGTTCGAACCAGGTAGTTATATATTCTTAAAGGTCTCTCCCTGGAAGGGAAAGATCAGGTTTGGAAAGAAAGAAAAATTAAGCCCAAGATTCATTGGACCCTTTGAAGTTCTGAGAATGGTCAGAGAAGTTACTTATGAGGTAGCCTTACCTCCAGCTCTAGAGAATGTCCATAACGTTTTCCATGTCTCAGTCCTACGACCCTACAAACCCGATTACAAGCACTTGATTAAATATGAACCCCTACATTTCGACAAAGACTTGTCTTACGAAGAAATTGTTGTTCAAATTGTCGACCGAAAAGAACAAGTTCTGAGAAATAAAGTAATACATTCTGTTAAGGTAATTTGGAGGAACCACAACGCTGAAGAAGCTACGTGGGAACTCGAAGAGAATATGATGAAGAATTATCCTCATTTATTTACTTAGATTAGTATAAGCGATTCTGGGGACATAATCTTTGTAAGGGGGGAGAATGTAACGGAACGAATTGTTTGAGTTGTGATTCTGGGGACATAATCCTTTTCAGAGGGGAAAGATGTGACAACCGAGATTTTGTAATTTAATTTTAATATTTATTGGATTGAATAAATATTTTTCGATGTATTAATTATTAGATTAAATGATTAATTGTTGAAGTGTGATAAATTAATTTAATTATATGTGTTACATTTATTAAATTAATGTGGAGAATTTTTATTATCGAAGTATGTGAGCTTATTGTATTAAAAGAAATATTTAATAAGCCTAGTGTTATTTTAATTAATTTAATTATTAATTAGAGATTTAATAATTTGACATTTTTATTAAATGAGAAATTCAATTATGTGACTATGTGAATTTATGAGAAATTATTTTATTTTATTTAAAATAAATTAAATAAGATATTAGATTTATTTTATGAATGGGTGTGACATTATTTAAACTATATGATAAGGTTTTATTAAATTAAATGGCTTTTGAAACCTTTTATTACCAGCCAAACGAGGCCCTAAGGGGAGTTATTAGCGGTTAACCATGATGGGGGGTAACTGACCACTTCTGCGTCAGTTCTTCTCCTTTATTATCAGACGTCTTCTTCTTTTTATTATTTTTCTAAGTCTAGCAAAAACAGAGAGGAGAAAGAGAGAGAGTTTGAAAGTTCAGAGAGTGTTAAGAGATTGTGAGAGTTAAGAAGAAATTGGGAAAAGTTTCAATTCTACTAATCCACGCTTGGGTAATCTCTTCAACACAATTCCTATTTTACGTCTTTTAAAGTTTTCATGAATATGGCTTAAAGTCTTCTGTAAAGTTTCTGTAGTTGGAAAGGGTAACAATTATGTGAATATATGTAATAATTCGAGTAGCATAGCATGTTATATATATATATATATATATATATATATATATATTGCGTGATTCCATATCATCAGTTTCATGAAATTATACAGTATATGATTACAGAGTATGTTATATGGTCATATGGCCTTATATGTGGTATTTCATGTGTTGATCATATTTCATGTGTTGGGTAATGATTATGTATGAATTCTAGCATGTGGGTATGTTTAATTTGGTGAATTAAATGACCATATAGTGTTTATTTCTTTGATTACGTGTTCTTGTGAATTGGAAATCAAAAACTGGAGTGTTACAATCCCCAGGCCGCCATGGGCCAGAGAGACCTACCTTACGGCCAGCCAAGACCAAAGACAATAGTGGTATTTGCATTTCACTTAGCGAGAATGGCCCCTGAAATGAGTTTTTTAAAACGTTTAAGTCTAGCAATGTGTTATTAACCTAATCTA
Source organism: Panax ginseng (assembly GCA_020205605.1). NCBI lineage: Eukaryota > Viridiplantae > Streptophyta > Magnoliopsida > Apiales > Araliaceae > Panax > Panax ginseng. Next base: position 112,055,633 of record CM035140.1, on the reverse strand, counting down.
ATGAACATAAAAACTTGCTAGACATATAATGAGGTGTTAAAATAAATTCTTAACACGTCCATAACACAATTACGTGTGAATTGAACGATTGAATGCATAGTTAGCTTATTGTTCGTGAAGTCTTAATTTTGACAATAAGTGTAGTAATTGACTAAGTATAGTCATGAATTTGAGTTAGACAATACTTATTCTATTGTATACCTTTTGAGATTCTATTCAAGTTAAGTTATCAATTATTGTTAAACCTTGTTAGACTAGCGAACCCTTTATGATTCGACTAGTCCATAGTTGATGAGCGTTCTAAACTTCAGAACCCTTGATGAATTATCCAAACCAAACTTCCTTTGATGTGGACTCAAATGTCAAACTGAGATGAACAACCCTGTATAGGGGATTACTTATGCATTAGCGTTAAGATATTGTGCACAGTATGGTACTAAGGGCTGATCCCCCCTAAGTACGAGAAGAAGAGTCCATAGTCTTATGACTGTTAAAGGTTTCAAAAATAAACACTTGACAACCTAGGACATAGTTCAAGGTCTTACGACCCTCAGAATTTCTTTTGATTCTTGTTATTCATTCTTGATTCAAAAGTTGAGCTTTTATATTCGAAGTTATTATTTCTCTCGCATGTTATTATTCATTGTTATATTGTTATACTTCAGGGGCAATCGTGCTCACTCTTGCATAATAATAACATTGCGCTTAAGAACTAAAGAGTTGTATTTAACCTTCCACTAGTAAAGGCAAGGGAAAGCTTAGCAAGTAATGAAGATTGATTATTTATGTGGTTATGTAATGATAATTAGAATTGATGTTACTTAAGACTATTTGTTTATGTTTCCGCACAGATGATTTAAGGTTAGAGTAACCTGGGATTTATTTATTATGTAGTTGATGTAACCCCATAAGGGGAGATTTATTATTATTCTTATCTATTGCATGGTTTGCATTTATTTATGGGTAGATAGATGGATGATGTTTGTACAGTGAACACCAAATCCTGTGGAAATGGAAGTACCAGATTTGGGGGTGTCACACCTTCAGTTTTCCAAGAGTTATTTGTCCCTTCAGCTTTCCAAGAGTTATTTGCCCCTTCGGTGTTTCAAGAGTTAATTGCCCCTTCGCAAATAGTTGTTGTCTCTTTAATATTACCAAGAGTCATTTTGACCCTTCGTTAAGACCAATAGCCACTTTCAGTTCTTCTATAAATAGAAGCTCATTCCTTCATTATTTCTTACGAATTCACTGAAACTCTAGAGAGAGAAACTATAGAGAGAAAGAAGAAAAGTATTCTTCTACTTCACTAATCCAATATCCAAGTTCTTCTAAGGTAGGGGATATTATTTGTTGTACTCATAAGGGGTATTCTTTCTTTCTTATTCATGAAGAGAACTTCTGTTATTCCATTCTTTATTATTCTGTTGGAATAACCTGTATACGCGGGATACCCTATACATAGTGAAATTCTTCTGTTATTCCGTTGGAATAACCTGTTTATGCGAAGTACCGCATACATGGTGAAATTCTTATAATATTCCACTTTATTATTCGTCGTAATATCACATCATGCGTTTATCTGGGACTGGTTCCATTATTTATTATTCGTCGTAATATCTTGTATCGTGGCGCGTTCTTGGGACCGGTTCCATTATTTATTATTACATTGGGAATAACTTTGTTTGTGTGATCTATCACACGCATGGCGAATCCTTCTGTTATTACATTCGTTATTATTCTTATGGAATAACCTGTCTATGTGGATTACCACATGCATACTGAATGATCCTTTATATTCATTCTTTATTAAATTGTGGAAATGATCTGTCTACGTAGATTACCGCATGGCAGGCGAAAATCCATTTGCAGTTTCATATATTCTATTATACTTAGTTGGTTAAAGCTTTGGCTTCTATAATCCATGAAATTAGTGGAATATCCTTGATATTTGCGCTTCATCTAGTATCTTTTCATGGAAATATTCTTCTGAGCATTCTTGAATTTTACTGCACAAAGTAGTATCATGTTGACAATTTGGACGTTATTGAGTTCAGGATAAATTAACTTATAAATCTTTAAAATTTATTCTTGAACTTATTTTATTGAATTGTCATCATCCTCATGCTTATATTATGTTAAAAGTCATCTTTGGCTTACGTGCATAGATGGACTTGGTATGATTATGACCAAGGATTATTCGGTATAATCATGACCGTAATATGACGAATGATGTGGTAAAAGTCCTCATTGGCCTGTAGTTCAGTGGTGGACAGTTGTTGGTATGATTATGACCAGGGATTATTCGGTATAGTCATGACCATTGATGATTACATGAATATCCTTGGCCGTGGAGCGATGGTTTGATTTTATTTATTAAGCTGAGTCTCAGCGATAAAGTTGATGAAAAACTTTTTAAATCATAGAAGATAGTAGATTTTATATCGTACTTGACTCTTCTAATGGATTGCTTATTTCATCATTAGTTGTTGATCTAAAACTTGTTGTCTATTATATTCTATCGGTTGTTATATTGTTGAAGGCTAAGGATAATTTATTACGCATTATCTTAGTCATAATATTTCTTCTTGGGCTAGTTGAGCTCACCCTTTTACTTTCATTATTCTCTTCAGGAAATGAGAACGTAGCTGAGACTAGTCGGGGAACAGAGTTATGGTCCAGATGTTTGCATTAGTAGTCCTCACTATTCTGTGAAATAGTGTGATAATAAATGTAATGAGGACTCCATTGAGTGTGGATATTGTCTAGATGACAATATTTGTATTAAAACTCACAAATTTATGTTTTTTGTCGTATTTTATACGACTGTTGTATAATTAAGTTGTATTTGTATTCAGTACCTTGTATCTGGCAACCCAAGATGGGTGATGTATACCTGTTTTGTGGGCTTCACAGTTGGTACCAAAGCTTAGGGATATGATCCCTGGCTGAGATATGAGACAAGAAATAGGAGGGGAGAGACGGGGAATTCCTTCGCTAGTATTACCTATCTAAGTTTATTTGGTATTTAATTGGTCGGTCATAGTATAGGGATAATATGTGATATGTTAATTAACCCTTGTTTTGTGACAGTGTTTAAAAATGGCATATGAAAATGCTGAGATAAGCAATGAAGCACATGAGACCGTTGAGTCAGCTCATCCAAAAGGTAACGACTAACAACACGATAATAATCGTACCAGTGGCAACGACCATCGGGACAATGATAACCATCGTGGGGAAAATTATCACGCCAAGAATGGTAACCACTTCGGTGGTAATCATGGCCAAGATAATTGAAGTGGAAATTTCAAGAAGAGAAGGTTCAATAATGATGGAAAGACAACAGCACCAACACTTGTTAAGGAAGGAGAATGACCGCCGGTCGTATGCTTCAAATGAGGAGGGGAGGGACATATCAGTCCAAGCTGCGTTATGCAGTCCAAAGCATGTTACAATTATGGAAAAGAAGGTCACCTAGCCCAATTTTGTCGTGCACCAAAGTCAAGTCCAGCTAGGACAGTGGAACCAAAGACGGATACGGACAAAACAAAGTCGATGGTTTCAGGAAGAGCGTTTTTCGTGACTTCTCAAAAAGTGAGTAACCCGGACGAAGTTAGCACGAGTTAGTTAATTATAAATTCTTGCGAAGTCTATATCTTATTAGATACCGGTTCTACCCATTCTTTTATCTCTCTTGTTTGCGCTCAACGTTTAAATTTGACTTCGAAGAAATTAGACTTTGACTTATTGGTTGAAACTTCGATAGTAGAAACCTTCGTTACCTCCACTATTTATAAATCTCGTTGATTCAAATCGACATTTTCATGTTACTTGTCGATCTTATCTCTTTGAAAATACTTGCCTTTGATGTGATTTTAGGAATCGATTGGTTAACTATTCATCAAGCTTTTTGTAAGGTTGTTAGCTTTTATATTCCTAACCAACCTATTATGCGAATTCAAGTAATCAAACCACTAAAGTCAATCATTGTCATATCAAGTCATAAGTAAAGAGCCTCGAGCCTTTCGCTTGTGACTTCCTTGTATGGAATGAACCGAAGCCAGACTTTCTATGGGCGACGTCGTGAATGACGATGACAAGTTGATAGGTATCAATGTGACGTACTATCCAAGTCTTGGATGAGGGTCACGGTTTTGAATGACATTTCTATTGTTAATAAATTTCCTGACGTATTCTTAAAGACTTCTTAGCCTACCCCTAGAGCGTGAAATCGAATTTTGTATTGACCCCAGTACAAAACCCATTTCTAAAACCCTAAAATATTTTTTTCACCCAAAACGAACGTGTAATGTGCCAAAGACGTTGGCTCGAGCTGTTGAAGATTACGATCGTACCATTCAATATCATCGTGGGAAAAGCGAACGTGGTAGCTGACGCGTTGAGTAGAAGATCGTATGCATTTACGAGTGTGATGTTGTTAACACAAAGACCCATTTCGTATAACTTACAAATGATGGAGATAGAGTTAAAGACTCTAGGGACCCACGTGAAGATAACGAATATACGATTAGAATAGACTTTAATCAATAAAGTTAAAAGTCGCTCAAGCTACATACCGGAACTGATGAATGTGAAGAAGAAGGTTCAAGAGGCGTTATTCTAGAAGCAAGAATAGATGAAGAGAGGAAATCTCAACCCTCGATTTTATTGGCCCATTTGAAATCCTTGATCGAATAGGAACTGTGGCCTATAGACAAGTTTTACCGCCAAATATGTTGTGTGTTCATAACATTTTTTTTACGTATCGATGTTACGTAAATATGTGGACGACCCGAACCACATTATTAAATTAGAACTAGACGAGATAGCATAAGATTTAACGTATGAAAAGCTACGTGTTAAAATCTTGGATAAGAAGGATCGTATTCAACACTCAAAGGTTATACCTCAAGAGTTAGAATTTGAAGTGAAGTTAAGGTATCCTCACCTATTCGGCATACCAGGTAAGTACGTAAATTTCGAGGGTGAAATTCCATAAGGAGGGGAGATTGTGAGACCCCAGATTTTATGAAGATATTTAATTTTCTCGAAATAATTTTTTAAATATTATGGTGTGGATTTGATATAATGTTATAGTTATGGATAATATTTATAAATTTTGCAAAGTAAGCAAGTGGTTATATAATATTCGATTGGTTGGGGAATATTCGTACGACAGCACAATCATTGGTGGACCCCACAATGGAAGTATTGTCGTAGTTAAAAAATGACAAAATTATCTTTCTATAAAAATAACAGCGGAGGTGTTACCGTTAAAACTGTTGAACTACCCGGTAGTAAAAGTACAGTAATACGCGTGGTTGCATAGTAGGACACGGTATTGATTATTGATGCTTACGTGAGAAGTCACTTAGTTATACTCAATTATTACTATAGTAATTGTTGCATCATATCTCTCATATTATTGATTCAATTATTGTTACAGTATCATCTGCATTATATGATATATTATTAAATCAACAATTGAGATGACAAAGTTATTCATATTATTATTTGCAATATTGACAATATCTAGAAGTTCTGTCAAGGAGAGGTTTGGTCACCTAATTGCGCGCCAATAAAGAGAAATCCTTATCGGAAAGCCCCTCTTTCACAGGAGCGACACGTTGTTAAATTTTGTGAATTATAATATTAATGATGAATAAGTTCGTGTTGATTAAAGATGAATTTTATAGTTCCATTGTGTTAGAATTATTTGTGTTAGTGGAAATCGACATTTGTTTCAATAATTATTGATGTCTGGAGGTTATATTGTTCAATCGGGTATTCGAGGCACTTTTTGTGTTGGAGTACTATTCACGAGTTACTATCATGAGTTACTATTCATGAGTTACTATTCACGAGTTAATATTCATGAGTTACTATTCATGAATTACTATTCATGAGTTACTATTCACAGGGTATTATTCACCCGTAAAATATATTTCTTTTCGGTCCTAATCATTTTTGGGTACAATATTATTCCATGAGGAGATGTGCTAATTTTTCAGACCGTTGGTTGAAATTATAATAGTAAATCAATATGGATCGTTGATTTAAAGTTTTAATAGTAACTTGTCCCTTCAATTTTTCAAGAGTTATTTGTCCCTTCAGTTTTCCAAGAGTTATTAGTCTCTTCTGCTTTCCAAGAGTTATTTTCCCCTTCGGTGTTTCAAGAGTTAGTTGCCCATTCGTAAATAGTAGTTGTCTCTTCAATATTACCAAGAGTCATTTTGACCCTTCGTTAAGACCAAGAGCCACTTTCAGTTCTTCTATAAATAGAAGCTCATTCCTTCATTATTTCTTACGAATTCACTGAAACTCTAGAGAGAGAAACTATAGAGAGAAAGAAGAAAAGTATTCTTCTACTTCACTACTCCAATATCCAGTTTCTTCTAAGGTAGGGGATATTATTTGTTGTACTCGTAAGGGGTATTCTTTCTTTCTTATTCATGAAGAGAACTTCTGTTATTCCATTCTTTATTATTCTGTTAGAATAACTTTTGATATGCTGGATACCCTATACATGGTGAAATTCTTCTGTTATTCCATTCTTATTATTACATTGGAATAACTTTGTTTATGTGAAGTACCGCATACATGGTGAAATTCTTCTAATATTCCGTTCTTTATTATTCGCCGGAAGATCTTGTCTCATGCGTTTATGCTTGGGACTGGTTCCATTATTTATTAGTCATTGGAATATCCTCATGCATGCGTTTACGCCGGGAATTGGTTCTATTATTTATTATTTTGTTGGGAATAACATGTCTGTGCGGTCTATCTATCGCACGCATGGTGAATCCTTACATTATTTTCGTTATTATTACATTTGGAATAAACTCGTCTATGTGGATTACCACACGCATTTGAATGATCCTTTATATTCATTCCTTATTAAATTGTGGAAATGATTTGTCTACGTGGATTACCGCATGGCGGGCGAAAATCCATTTGCAGTTTCATATATTCTATTATACTTAGATGGTTAAAGCTTTGGCTTCTATAATCCATGAAATTAGTGGAATATCCTTGATATTTGCGCTTCATCCAAAGATCTTTTCATGGAAATATTCTTCCGAGCATTCTTGAATTTTTTGCATAAAAGTAGTATCATGTTGACAATTTGGACGTTATTGAGTTCAGGATAAATTAACTTATAAATCTTTAAAATTTATTCTTGAACTTATTTTATTGAATTGTCATCATCCTCATGCTTATATTATGTTAAAAGTCATCTTTGGCTTATGTGCATAGATGGACTTGGTATGATTATAACCAGGGATTATTCGGTATAATCATGACCGTAATGTGACGAATGATGTGGTAAAAGTCCTCATTGGCCTGTAGTTCGGTGGTGGGACGGTTGTTGGTATGATTATGACCAAGGATTATTCTAAGTATAGTCATGACCATTGATGATTACATGAATATCGTTGGCCATGGGAGCAGGATGGTTCGATTTTATTTATTGTCGAGTCTCAAATGATAAAGTTGATGAAAAACTTTTAAATCATGTAAGATAGTAGATTTTATCATCGCATATGACTCTTCTAATGGATTGCTTATTCATCAGTAGTTGTTGATCTAAAACTTGTTGTCTATTATATTCTATCAGTTGTTATACTGTTGAAGGCTAAGGATAATTTATTCTGCATTATCTTAGTCATAATATTTTTTACTACGCTAGTTGAGCTCACCCTTTTACTTTCATTATTCTCTTCAGGAAATGAGAACGTAGCTGGGACTAGTCGGGGAACAGAGTGACGGTCCAGATGTTTTCATTAGTAGTCCTCACTATTCTATGAAATAGTGTGATAATAAATGTAATGAGGACTCCATTGAGTGTGGATATTGTCTAGATGACAATATTTGTATTAAAACTCAATGCCTATGTTTTGTCGTATTTTATACGACTGTTGTATAATTAAGTTGTATTTGTATTCAGTACCTTGTATCTGGCGACCCAAGATGGGTGATGTATACCTGTTTTGGGGGCATCACACATAGGCTATGACTTTCCCATGTTGCATGAGAACACATCCTAACCCTTTGCCTGAAGCAGCACTGTAGATGACAAATTCCTCCGAGCCAGATAGTATTGTCAGAAAAGGTGCTGAAATGAGTCTTCTCTTGAGTTCTTGAAAACTCTTCTCACATTCCTCGCTCCAACCGAATTTTGTATCTTTTCGAGTCAGCTGAGTTAATGGAGTAGCGATTCGAGAAAATCCTTTCACGAATCTCTGATAATAACCAGCTAAGCTGAGAAAGCTACGTACCTCGGTCACTGACTTTGGTTGCTCCCAGCTTTGAATTGCTTCAATCTTCGCTGGGTCAACAGATATTCTATGATTTGATATCACGTGCCAAAGGAATGCAACTTCCTCAAGCCAGAACTCACATTTCTTCAACTTGCCATAAAGCTTATTTTCACGAAGCTTTTAGAGTATCAGCCTCAAGTGTTGTTCATGGTCTTCATAGGTTTTGTAATATATGAGGATGTCATCAATAAAGACGACCACAAAGTGATCCAAATATTCCTTGAATACTCGCTTCATCATATCCATGAAGGCATCAGGAGCATTAGTCAACCTAAAAGACATGACTAAGAATTCATAATACCCGTACCGAGTTCTGAAAGCAGTTTTTGGAATGTCATCAGTTTTAATCTTCAACTGATGATATCCAGAACGAAAATCAATCTTTGAATAGAATTTGGCGCCTTGCAACTGGTCAAACAGGTCATCAATGCGAGGCAACAGGTACCTATTTTTGATGGTGACATGATTCAACTCCCGATAATCAATAAAAAGTCGCATACTTCCATCTTTCTTCTTCACGAATAAAACAGGAGCACCCCAAGGAGACGTACTAGGACAAATGAAACCGATGTCTAACAATTCCTACAATTGGGTCTTTAACTCCTGAAGTTCAATAGGAGTCATTCGATATGGGGCTTTGGAAATGGGTTTTGTACCGGGTTCAAGGTCGATAAAAAATTCAATTTCACGCTCTGGGGGTAGGACAATAAATTCTTTGGCGAATACGTCAGGAAAATTATTAACAATAGAAATATCATTCAAATCTGACGTATTTTTGTTTAAATCTGTGACATGAGCTAAGAAAGCTTGACATCCGTTTTTCAATAAACGAATAGCTTTATGGCTTGAGATGACCGTGATTGATTTTAATGGTTTGGTCGCTTGAATTCGCATAATAGGTTGGTTAGGAATATGAAAGCTAACAACCTTACGAAAAATAATCGATTTTGGCATGATGAGTAGTTAACCAATCAATCCCTAAAATCACATCAAATGCAAGTATTTTTAAAGAAATAAGATCAACAGGTAACGTGCGGTTACCGATTTGAATCAAACAAGACTCATAAACAGTAGATGTAATGAAGGTTTCTCCCAACGGAGTTTCAACCGATAAGTTAAAGTCTAATTTCTCCGGAGTCAAATTTAAACATTGAGCGCAAGTAGGAGAAATAAAAGAATGGGTAGAACCGGTATCAAATAAGGTATAGACTTCGCTAGAGTTTATGATAAGCTTACCCATGATGACCTTGTTCGGGTTCCTTGCTTTTTGGGAGGTTACGACAAACGCTCTCCCTTGAACTACCGACTTTGACTTTTCTGGGATGGCCTTTGGTGCCTCCATCCCAGCTGGACTTGTCTTTGGTGCACGACAAAATCGGGCTAGGTGACCTTCTCTTCCACAATTATAACACACTTTGGACTGCATCTCGCAATTTGGACTGATATGTCCCTCCCCTCCGCATTTGAAAAATATGATATGTGGTCATTCTCCTTCCAAAACAACGGGTGCTGGTGCTGACGTCTTTCCATCATTGTTGAATCTCCTTTTCTTGAAATGTCCATTTTTTTATCTTCGCCATGATTGCCCACCAAGTGATTACCATTTCTCGCATGTTGATTCCTCCTCGTTTGTTATCCTTTGCTCGATGATCGCTACCACCGGTATTATCATTTTACCTACCGCTTTCTCTTGATTGAGTTGACTCGTTATCACGCTCCAATAACTGAGCCCTATTTACAACATCTGAATACAAACATAGTTTATGAGAAATTAGATATTGACGTATCTCGGGTTTCAAACCTCTTAGAAACATCCGCGTCATTCTCTCCTCATTATCAACCAAGTGAGATTTAAACCGGGACAACTCGGCAAACTTAGCTTCGTCTTCGTGACATGGCCATATTGTTTCGCTCCAACTTGATGAACTCTACCTCTTTCATGTGACAAATACTTTTCAGAAAGTACTTGTCGTTGAATAGTTCTTGGAACTTCTCCCAAGACATCTTGGTCTGCGGGAGTTGAGTACGCTTTCACCGATTCCCACGATGAATCGCCTCTCCTCGCAACATAAAGATGGCAAATGGAACCTTTTGCTCCTCGAGCATCCCAAAACATCAAATATCTTGGTGATCCGCTTTATCCACGATCGCCTTAAGTGGTTTTGGCTCTCCAATAAACTCCGGTGGTCCCACTCCTTGAATCTGTTTAGCGGTGACCGTCCAAGAGAGTTTCCAAGTGTTCCACCTACATTTTGGATGATGAGCGCTCTGCGCGATGTTTCATGAATTGCATAAAGCCTCCGAACATTCCATCGCTCATCATTTGGTCGGTGTTGTTGTTTGCATGAGGATTGTCATCTTCCTGATGCACATTATCCTGATTATTGATCTGTGGAGACTCAGCGGTCTCCTCGTGCTCCATTGCTATTCTCAACATTCTCGGATGTCATTTTCAAATCATCGCCACAAAACAAGGGTTAATTGACATGTCACATATTATCCCTATACTCTGACCGACCAAATAAATACCAAATAAACTTAGGTAGGTCATACTAGCGAAGAAATTTCCCGTCTCTCCCCTCCTAGTTTTTGTCTCACATTTCAGCCAGGGATCATATCCCTAAGCTTTGATACCAACTGTGACGCCCCCAAAATAGGTATACATCACCCATCTTGAGTCGCCAAATACATGGTTCAAAATTCAAATACAACTTAATTATACAACAGTCGTGTAAAATACGACAAAATATAATCTAAGATTTTTAATAAGAATATTGTCATCTAGACAATATCCACACTCAAGGGAGTCATCATTACATTTATTGTCACACTATTTAACAGAATAGTGAGGACTACTAATCCTATCATCTGGACCGTCACTCCGTTCTCCGACTAGTCCCGACTACGTTCTTATTTCCTAAAGAGAACAGTGAAAGAAAAGGTGAGCTCAACTAGCCCAGTAAGAAATATTATGACTAAGATAATGCAGAATAATTTTTTGTTAGCCTTCAACAGTGTTAAACTGATAAAATATAACAAACATCAAGTTTAACTGCAGCGGAACAAGCAATCCATTAGAAGAGTCAAGTAGAGAATAAAATCTACTATCTTCTATGATTTAAAAGGTTTTTCATCACTTTTATCGCTGAGACTCAGCTTAATAAATAAACCACATCATCCCTACACTACGGCCAAGGATATTCATTAGTATCACGACCATAAATTATCCATGCAGTACGGGCTAAGGATATTCGTGTATTCATCAATGGTCATGATCATGCCAACAACTGTCCATCAATGCACTACGGCCAAGGAGGACTTTTACCACATCAGTTATAACATTACGGTCATGATTATACCGAATAATCCCTGGTCATAATCATACCAAGTCCATCTATGCACTACAGGCCACAGATGACTTTCAACATATTATAAGCATAAGGATGATGACAATGATATAAGAATTCAATAAAACAAGTTCAAGAATAAATTTGTAAAGATTTATAATTTAATTTATCCAGAAATCAATAACGTCTAAATTGTCAACATAATACTGTTTTATGGAGTAAAATTCAAGAATGCTCAGAAGAATATTTTCATGAAAAGATATTGGATGAAGCGCAAATATCCAGGATATTCTACTAATTTCATGGAGTATAGAAATAAATTTAACCAACTGAGTATAATAGAATATATGAAACTTCAAATGGATTTTTGCCCGCCATGCGGTAATCCACGTAGATGCATCATTTCCACAATTTAATAAGGAATGAATACTGAAGGATCATTCACCATGCATGCACAGTAATCCACATGACAAAAGTTATTCCAATGAGAATAATAAAGAATAGAATAATGAAGAATTCACAGCGTATGCAGAATCCATACATGATGAGTTATTGTAATAACCCGAGATTTTCTATATAAAATAAATAAGAAATTTTGCGTATAAATTTTTTTTTTTTTAATGACGAGACTAAGTGTCAAGTAAAGTGAGCGATAAATGCGAATACATTTATTACTTGAAAAATTAGAAATAATTTTGGAATTATTAATTACCATAAATTATATGGTAATAAATTTCGTAGTTTAAATATTTTTATTAATTATTTTCCATGAAAACATGATTGGAAATAATATATGAAGTGATAATTAGATTTATATAATAAATATTTTATTATATGAATTGTTCGAGAATATTTAAGTTAATTATTTTAACTTGATTATTGATGATGTTGTGTACGAAGAATAAGTCGTATATGAGATCCAAACCTCGGATTGGGATTGTGATCAAGAGATGAGAATAATAATATTATATTATTTTACGATTACCATAATTATGTCTTTGGGTATGTGCTTGAATGAGATAATATTGAGCAATGACGGTCAATTAGGTCATAACATATTACCGTCTTTGTGAAACCCTAATTATTAAACTCGATTATGGGGTATTTACGAGTAGTGATCGTGTATATATGAAGTTACCGTGAATAAGAATATCGGTAATTAGAAGAAACCCTAATTATTGTTGTACATCGATAATTAGGACAAACCCTAATTATTATAACCCTAACAGGTTGAAATTAGAAACCGTAACGATCGTGTTAGTAACATACGATAATTAAAGAACCACTAATGGTCAATTAGAAACCCTAATTTTAATTACTGGGGTTTAATTTCGATGTTATTGTATAAGTGTTTTAATTTACCAAAGGATAGAAGTTAATTGGTAAATTATAAGAATTAAATCTAGTGATGAAATATTACATTTAATTGCCTTGTACAAGATTGCCCATACATTCTTAAACAAAGCCCAACCATCACCCATAACAAATCGAAGCAAGAATCAAGAATTTTTGGCAAAAGGGTATAAGAACACTAAACCTAGAAATCCTTTGATTCGATGTTATTTGATACAATTGATTGTTTAAAGTTGTGTAATAGAATGTTAATTGATGATATGGGTTGATAAATCAAAGACCCATAACATCAAAGTGCACTGCAATTTGAAGATTTAAGCAAGTTGGAAAAACCGAATTACATTATTTTTTCACCAAATGTCGGAGGCCATAACTCTTTGCTCGATCATGAGTTTTGTTCTTCAAAAATTGTTATGTGTAGCACGATATGTGATCTTTAATCTGCAAAAAGAATCAAGTCCATATCATGTATAGATTAGAAGTTATAGATGGTCAAACATGGTTGACCGATCATGATAAACTATTTTTTGGTCGATCTGTAATGGGGGCATTCTCGTCCACTTTTTGTGCTTTAAAAGGTCTGGACTTTTGATATGTTGTAGTGCATCTGAGTTAGGAAGCCATAGGCTTTGGAATGACCTCATTCCGACCTCGGATGAGGGAATTACGGTGATTGGAAGGAAATGTATCAAAAGCGAAAAGTCGGCGGGATGTGCTATTCGGGACCTTTGTTTCAATCAGTTAATGTTTTCAAAACCTTCTGGGCTTTTGGTATGTTATAGTACACCGAATAAGCTTTCCATAGACTCAAAGCGGACTAAATCCGATATCGGAGGAGAGAGTTATGACATTTCAAAGTAGTAGTGTCAAAACTTTCCAACAAGTACGGTGCAGTCCATTTGAACGGAATTTTGGGCTGATGTGTTCGGAATTTGGAAATGGTCAAAGAATAAAAGTTGTAGCCCCAGAAGTTATCTTGGCGTGGGCTCAAGAATCGCTCAAAATGTTTTAAAATGAAAGAGTTATGACTGTTTTAGCGGAAGAGGGTAAAGCTGAAACGAGATTGAAAGCTCATTATGAATGTCCACTTTTGGACGACTTTGTTTGGGCTACCTAATGAACCCGAATTGGGTAATTCGTATTTTTAAAAATAGTCTTACATACCATATAACATATCCAAAAATCAGATTAATCGGAGTTATGAGCAATGCGTTAGAAAATTGCAAAGTGAGCTATTGAAAAATTAGTATAAACCAAGTCCCACATCGACTAAGTTGAGAACTTCACCATTTTCTAAACCTATAAATAGAAGGGCTTGGCCTTTGTTTCATTCACCAACAATAAGGCCTCCAATTTTTTGAGAAAGGCTTTGTTGTGGGAGAACTTTTATAAAGATCTCCTTAGTTAAATTTTTGGCGTGGAAGTGCGTATTCGATCTGTGGAATTCGTATTTAGGGTATATTCTTATTTAATTTTTGTAATGTTATTATTTTTAATTGTTAGTTAAAGTTTGAATTTTTGAAGTTTAGTTAGTGTTGTTAATAAACTAGTTAGTTTACTATGTTTATTTTGGCTTAGAATTGGTTATGTAAATGAGTTATTTGTGATGACTTTTAATATTTTGTGATGAATTTCATTAATTAATTATTATTAATGATATTAAAGTTATTTAATGATTATATTAAATAATTTAGTTTAAAAATGATTTTAATATTATAAAAATCATTTTAAATGAAAATAAGGTATTTAAAAATATTTTAAGTTATAAAATATAACTTTTAATATTTAAATGATAATTTCATTAATAATTAAATATTAATGATATTAAGATAATATTAATGATATTTAGTTTATTTAATAATTATTATTAAATAAATAGTTTAAAAATGGTTTTACTTATTTAAAAACCATTTAAAGAGGATATTAAGGATTTAAAAATATTTTAAGTTATAATTAATGACTTTTAATATTTGGATAAATAGTACATTAATATTTAAATATTAATGGTAATTATTTAAAATGATTTTTATTGTTTTAAAAATCATTTAAAGGTAATATAAATGTTTTAAAAATAGTTTGACTTATTATAAATAACTTTTATATTTTGGCAATGGTTTCATTAATAGTTTAGTATTAATTAAACTATTAATGATAATGGAATTGTTTAATGTTTAAATCATTTAATTATGATTCCGATAATTGAAAGTTATAAATACCAAACGAACTATTTGACTTGAGAAGGATTATGAAGTTCTAAATTTGAAGAAGAACACCTATAGTAATGTGATTATATCACTATAGGCCCTTTAGTGATGATTTGAATTATTTTAAATTTTTCATTTACGGAAATTTGAAAATGATTAAAAATTAAGATGTCCGATATTTACAGATGTTGAGGTATAAAATAAGAGTCTTAGACTAAATTATTTACTCCGATAAAGTTGTCGATGCAGCCGACAAATGTCGAACTCTATAATAAAAAAAAAAAAGGCTCTTGTAAGAGCATGGATGAGATATTTGAAAAATGTATAAAAATATTTCAAGTATAGAATAGGAACTAAAAGTATGATCCTTTGTGATTATGTGATTAGACTATGTGTTTGTTGTAATAAAGCGATACTATGTGTTAAGATATATTGTTCTAATCGAAGCGAATGATCCGATTATTGATAGGTTGTGATAAAGAGATAAAACCTAAGTTGAGATTTGTAATCGTGAATCGGTGCAAGTATCCTACCTTTGCATTTTCTTTATGCAATGGACATGAGTAAGAAGTTTGTAATTATTCTATTCACCATACAGATTATATGCGCTTTGATTATCAACATGTTAGCTCGATATATATTACGTTAAGTTGATTTCTAAATGGTTATACAAGTGTCCCCACTTGGATAACCATGGCATTTATTCACATGTTGATATACCGCCA
Organism: Panax ginseng; assembly: GCA_020205605.1. Taxonomy (NCBI): domain Eukaryota; kingdom Viridiplantae; phylum Streptophyta; class Magnoliopsida; order Apiales; family Araliaceae; genus Panax; species Panax ginseng. Next base: position 112,039,683 of record CM035140.1, on the reverse strand, counting down.
TCGATTACCCGTATACATATATGTTGAATTACATATTATTGTTGAGCAAGATTAAAAACCTCGGGTTTGGAACCGAGCATGTATGAACATCCCTATATGGGAAGATTTTTTGCTTGGCGGATAGAGTGAAGCGATGAATTTCGTTCAAGTTATGTAGTATTGATCAATCATACAGGTACAACGAGGGTGATCACCCTCCGTGCTCGTAAGCTAGAAAGCGGTTTGCGGATGGATTTTCGCCAAACCTTTTGAAAATGAAAAGAATGTTCATAGTATGAATTCTTAAACCCTATTCATGGGTAGAGCGAGCCAAATTTAAATAATTTGGAAGAGATTTGTTATGTAATTTTTTTTATCAATCTGATTACTTCACAACTTTCGATTCGTTGTAGAAGTGTTATGTAAAGAGAATACTTATATTCTTTCAAACTTATATATATAATTGCTATTACTTCTTTGGGCACTCAAATGCTCATCCTTGCTTAAATTAAATGTTTTCGATTATGTATGAGCAGCAACTTTGAAGGCTCGAACACGAACAAAGGAAAAGGAAAGCGATCGAATAAGTGTGTATCATGAGTTAATGGTTATAGTTGTATTGGTATCTATTCAAGTATTATAAGGAATGTATTTGAAGGTCACGTGCACTGGAAAGTAAACTTTGATGTATGTAAATTAAGTTGAATGTATTATTATTATTCAAACTTAAAGAAATGGTATCGTCGGGAGAACCGAGTTCGGGTTTCAAGTACCTGGATTTGGGGTCGTCACAGTTATTCCAACAGAATGATAAAGAATGGAACCAGGTCATGCGTAAACAACACAGACAGGATATTCCAACAGAATAATAAAGAATGGAACCGGTCATGCGTAATCCGCATGCAGATGAGGATATTCAACGAATAATAAAGAATGGAATAACAAAAGAATTCACCGGGCATGCGATAGAGCGCTTGATGACGAGGTTATTCAGCAAGAATAATAAAGAATGGAATAACAGAAGAATTTTAGCATGTATGCGGTACTTCGCATAGACAGGTTATTCCAACATAATAATAAAGAATGGAATAACAACCCTTACGAGTATTGAAAGAAAATAACTCTCTTCATGAATACGAAAGAATAATACCCCTTACCTTAAAAAAGCTGGAAAGTGGAATAGTGAGGTAGCAGACTTCTCTTCTTCTTTCTCTCTATAATTTCTCTCTATAATAATTGCTCTAAAGCTTTTGTTAATTGGTGAGAAATGAAGGAAGAATGAGCTTTTATTTATAGGAAAATATAGTTTCGATAATTGCACGTTTTGGGGCTCGAAATATTACAGTATAATACCTTCCTCTTTTTTATATTTTTAATTTAGTCCTGCAAGTATTATCAAACTTGCACCACCTCCCCTAATAGTAAATAATGTGACTTAATAGTTCATTCATGTGACTCAATAGTATAATCATGTGAAAAAACTAATTACAGTATAGTACATTCAACTATACCTCCATTTTTAATTTAGTCATGCAAGTATTATCAATCTTGCACCACCTCCCCTAATAGTACATGAATGTGAATCAATAGTACACACATGTGAACAAATAGTTATAAGCATGTGAAATAATAGCAATTAATTGCTCATTTATCCGATTAATTACCCGATTGGTCAATATAACCTCCAGACATCAATTATTATTGAAATAAATATCGATTTCCACTAACACTAATAATCCCAACACAATGGAACTATCAATTTCATCTTTAATCAACACAACTTATTCATCATTAATATTATCACTCATAATATTTAACAACCAGGTCGTTCCTAAGAAATAGAGGGCTTTCCGATAAGGATTTCTCCTTATTGGCGCACAATTAGGTGACCAAACCTCTCCTTGACAGAACTTCTAGACATTGTCAATATTGTAAATAATAATATGAATAACTTTGTCGTCTCAATTATTGATTTGATAATATAAAATATTATCTGAGATAATCTTTGTGACAATAATTGAATCAATAATATGAGAGATATGATGCGCAATTATTATAGCAATAATTGAGTATAATGAGTGACTTCTCACGTAAGCATCAATAATCAATCTTGTGTGCTACTATGCAACCACATGACATCGTACTTTTACTACTAAGGTAGTTCAACGGTTTTAACGGTAACACTTTTGTCGTTATTTTTATAAAAGATAATTACATGCGTTTTCTAACTACGACAATGCTTCATTATGGGGTCCATTAATGATTGTCTTGTCGTCAAATGCGAATATTCCTGTTAAAACGAATATTCCCCAACCAATCGAATATTATATAACCATTTGCTTACTTTACAAAATTTGTAAATTTTACCCACAACTATAACATTATATCAAATCCACATCATAATATTCAAAATATATTTTGAGAAAATTATTCTTTATTCATAAAAGTTGGGGTCTTACAGTTATAGCAAGAATGTAAGAGACACGGTCGTTTTAAGTGGTTCAGAGAACTTAAAGCTCCTAGTCCACTCTTCTACTCCTTGAGTAGGAAATCCACTAAGGTTGTCTTTTACACTTTCTGAATCACTTAGATTCCTTCTAGACCAGCAGTCTAAGAACTTCTTAGTTCACTCTTGAACTCTTCAAGTCCAGCAGACTTGGTACTTCACAGTTCACTTAGAACTCTTCAAGTCCTTCTAACTTGGAACTCTTACTTCAGTTGATTGGTAGTTGTTGAGTTCTTGAGTGGTGCTACTCAGTTGCTGTTTAAGCACTTGTTCGAAAGAACTGAGTAGCTGAGCAAGCTTTTCTTTTTCTCAGATCGTAGAGTTGAGCGTTGAATGTTCTTCTGCATTTTTGTTCAATGCTTGTTTGATCCTTGTCATCTGCATATGTTTTGCATATATGTGATCTTGAAATTTATTTGTTTGATCCATCCGTTGAAGCATTAAATGCGTTTGACATTTCTGTACTTTGATGGAGACTTTTCTGCACATCTTCTGAATCGCATTTTGGCCCACTGACACAACAGACTGCTTTCTCACCTAACACCTGAAAAGGTGTTTTCCTCTTACCAATGGTACTTTCCTTAGCTTCTTCAATACGCTTCTTTATTGCATACTAAGGATATCTTTTGTACCGTTGGAACTGGTGAGGACTTCAACGTTTGAAACCCATTCCACATTGGTTGGAGAAATATCTTCAAACAGAAATGTGGGGCTCAATGCTTCTGACATACGGCAGATGATACTCTACGATCCAGATCGTGGTGTATTGTTACCTTGGTGCTTTGTCTGATGCTCTCAAACAAGAGCACTATGATTTCTCTTAAAGACCTGTACACTACGATCTTCACTTGCTGACTTTGCAAGCTCTACGTTTCCGAGAACACACTACGATCGTTGAGTTGGCTCGGCAATCGTTGAGATCACTCTGCGATTTCCGAAGAGGCCCTCAAGACAGGCACACTACGATCCTTGAAGCTCTACATTCTGCCTTGGCTTCTGTAAACTTGATTAGCTTGATACACTATGATCTCTTTGAAGCCTATCTATTACATCTCAAGATCAACCTAACAAGTTTGATCTTCTTTTCTATACATTCATTTACAGAATGATATAGATCAAGAGCTTTAGATTAACCTAACAAATTTGATCCATCACTAAGTCCTTTTACAAATATTCCTTGAAGGACATTACAAATAATCATGAGCATTTATACTTAAACATCAAATCAAAATATGCACTCTCCCAATAATCTCCCCCTATTTGATGTTGACATAACCAAGGAGATTTTATGTCATGATTATTAGTTTCTAGATGCAATTGTAGGAAAGTAAACATGACTTAGTATTTCAGTGAGCAGTTGAAATTTCTAGAGAATAAGCATGAATTTATCGATGTTCGAAGAATATTACAATTTAGCTTTACATCAATAAGAAATTAAATTTTCACTTATCTCTATTTCCTTAATCTTTTGCGAGGTGGATTAGCATATTCCTCAGCTCTTCGTTTCCTGCTTGCTTCATCCCACCTGGCTAGGTCTTCCAGCTCACTAGGGCTTAGCCTAGGATTTTGATCATGTCTATTCATGAATGTAGGATCTCCAGTTGGCATTCTAAGGCCTGTGATGGTGACATTTTGTGAGCTGGTAGCTGGCCCTGTACTCCTTATTGGCTGAGCCATTAGAATTTCCTGTTGATCAGGTCGTTGAGTCTGATGGCTGGATCATGGAGTCTGTTGGTGGAATTGCCTTGTAAGAGGATTCCTTCCTTTGCCTCTGCCCTGGCCCCCTTGAACTCCTTTCCCTTTATTCTCCCCCTTTATGTCAACATCAAGGGTTCGAATGTTTTCGGATAGTCGAGTCACTCCTTGGACAAGCTCGTTTAGTTGGCTTTGAGTTAGAGCAATGTCCTCTCGATTTTCCTTTATCAGAGCTTCAGATCGAGCTTCCCTATTTTTGAGAACGGCTAGAACATTGTCAGTTTGTTATCCTTGGGTTACGTAGGCTTGTTGAAATTCTTTGACTACAATTTTCAAACTGATGATGTTCTCTAACATAAGCTGATTATGGGCTTCTTGAGTGTTCTGTAGTGCAAGAATAACATCTCTGTGTCTTTATGCTTTTGATCATTTCCTTGATAATCTCCCTCAGCTTCTTAGTAAGCTCAGCGTTTAGGGTGCCTGGGAGATTGTTTGCAGTAGTGATCATTTTTTTCAGTCTGAGATGAATGAATTCTGAGTGGGCTTTAAGGCTTTCATCGATGTCCTTGATTATTTTCTTGGACACTTCATTCAACTTAGCTTTAGTGGGCAGATCTGAGAGTAGTTCACTGAGTTGAGGATTGTTTAAAGGAGGGGATGTTTTCTTGAATTGATCTTGCAATGAGTAGAGGGCAAGATCGAGGTTGAAGTATTCATTTGTGGATGAAGAGGGAATATCTGAGGGAGGGGCCTGTGTTTGGGTGTCTGGAGTAGGTGGCTCTATGATTTCTCCTTGGGACTCTACGACTGGGCTAGAGTCAGTGATCGTAGAGATGATGGGAGTTGGGATCAATATGAAGTTTGGCACGTTTGGTTCATCGATTCATGTAATTTTGGGATTTCATGGCTGGGAATCGACAGTGGATTTAGAACCACTTCAACCGACTTGGAAATTCATAAAATTCATTGGAAAAAGACAGTTGATAGTGATTCACTCTATAAAGAATTGGGACAGTTAATACCTCATGCACCATTCTTGAGGAAGGGTCATTTGTGATGAGCTTCTTGACAAAGTTGAAGTTGCCTGGAAATCCATGGGCTAGCACAGAGATGGCTGGATATTCCTTTAAGCTCCAAAACATGTGGCTCCAGGAGTTAAGAATTTGAGCTTGATGATAGGGCATCATGGGGAGATAGGAGAACAGCTGATTGTAAAGATAACTCCTATACCCATCATGGCCCACGCCTGTGATCTCAAGTTCATCATCATCTTTGTCTCCCTCTTCTTCTCTATCTTCTTTTGAGGATTCCACTATGTCAATGACTTCCTTTTGACTTTCTTGCTCAGGCTCTCCCTCATTTTTTGCATGAGCAGCTTCTTCTGTAAAGGGGATATCATGAGGCTCCCCCTCAACATGATCCTCCATCCGTAGGATTAATGGCTCCCCCTCAGCTAGAGAAATATCTATCATGAGAACTTCAGGTATTTCCTCAGCTTGAGTATTTTCTAAGGTGAGAACTTCAGGTGTGCTATGGATCAAAAATGAACATATAACATCTATACTTTCCATTACAAAAATGAAGTGTTATGATTTAAAATGAACATACTCTGTCCGCTAGTAATTCTAGCGAACAAGTTTAAAATTGATTTTGGACAGAACTAACCCCACTAAGGCCAAGTTAGAGCAGGCACATCTGCTAGACTTACTAGCGGACGATTTATTCAATTAGCAACAAAAGTGCAAACCCTTTAATTCGATACTCTTGAAAATAAAATTTCAGAGCATAATGAGAGGTTGGAACGGTGATTCGTGATCTTCATCAACGATTCCTCTACAAAAACCTTCAATTGACAACAAAAGTGCAAACCCTTCAATTGGTTTCTCTTGAAAATGAAATTTCAAAGCTTAATGAGAGGTTGGAAGCACTCAAAGCTGATCGTGAGTATGCTTTCAATTGGGTAGGTAATGGAAAAAAGAGTTTATAGTTTCTTCAATAAATAGGTCATCGATTCCATGAAGTTTACAGTTTCTTCAATATATACAACATATTTGTCATTTCTAAATTTTAGAAAAATGGAAATTTAGTGGGAATTGGCAAAAGTACAACACACACCACTTCCCCTATACTTTAAATGAGGCCCAACCCCTCTTCCTCTTTCTCTATATTATCTCATTGATAACGGTAACCAGTAGAGTATCAGTTGCGGCGTCGTTCTCTTTTCTTACATTATTTTCTCTCTCCTCCATTTCTCTCTCTGAAATTCTTCAGCCACAACGACAATTTTCTCTTCTTATTATCCAGTATTCAAAACCCAGAAAACTTGAAATGGTGGGTCTTATCTTTCTCTCTTAATCTTTAATTTCCTCTATTTTTTCTCTATTTGCAACAAAGTGTTTGATATTTTTTGTAAAAATGATTTCAACTGGATTCTAGAGGGCTTCCTCAATGGCTTGAATTCCTTCTAACGGATGTGGTGATTTTTTTTTTTGAGATTTACCTCTTTCTTGGCCTTAATGGGGTTTATTTTGTCCAAAATTAATTTTAAACTTGTCTGCTAGAATTACTAGCGGACAGAGGATGTTATGTTTAAATCACAACCCTTCATTTTTGTAATAGAATGTATAGATGTTATATGCTTGTTAACGCCAAATTTTGTACGCCTAACGAAATCACCAAAATAACATGCCAAAATCGCGCTAAAAAGTTGATTGTACTGTTGTGAAATCAAACTCACGAAATACACACAAATACATATACATACATTATTGTAAGAGATATAAAATATGGACATAAAAATTTACGTGAAAACCCAATTGGGAAAAAATCACGAAAAGAGATAAGAAATCCACTAAAATATTATGGAGAGTACAAATTATTTATGTGTGTCATATGATATTGTGTTCCTCCCCCAAATCCTTGCTTATTGTTGTATTTATAGCTGTCATATCCACCTGAATCTAATTTGGAGTAAAAATCCTTTTCAGAATCACCTTATAACTGCAATTAATGATTGATCGCTTCCTTTCCAAGTTAGATCTCCTTATCCCACTTAATAAAGAAACACAATCTTACTTTAATAAGGACTCTCCCACTATTTGACCAAGATGTACAAATAAACGTATATGGGCCAACACCAAATTTGATCCATTAAATAAGTTAGGCTACACCTTGGCTACACCCAAATAATTACATCGTAACATTGCCCCTAGTCTTTTATTTATAAGCAACTTAAAATAGGAGAGTATACAAAAATTCCACCATACCCTCCGACTGTCATATTGGTAAAACTACTGAACCCACTACATCTACTATCATTTGTCTTTCGGGAGAACAAAGCCTTCTCGAAGGATGTTTATCTGTAGGATGTTTATCCGTATGATATTTATCCCTTTGGGAGAAATTAAGACTTCCCGAAGTATGCTTATCCGTAGGATGTCTATCCGAAGAATGTTTATCTTTTCGGTAGAACAAAGCCTTCCCAAAGGACGTTTATTCACCCTTATACCCCCAAACCAACCTTTTATCCCCATAATAGCATTCCCAGCCCCTTGGGAGGCTTTGATCAGACTTTATATCTCCAAATGTAGATAGCCAAAGACATACTGAAGCCGATGTGATATAGTCTGAAGTGATCTGGCATTATCCGAAGTGGGCCTGCCCAATAATATTTTTTCCTTCGCCACCTAAAGACCATAGAAAACCGTCAATGAGAGCACTAAATGTGTCGTGCTAACGGGTTCGCTGAGAAATCGAATATTGTCATCCGATGATAAAATTTGGTTTTGGTGACTGCAATGGTTGAACGTGCTGACGGATGTGGGTCGCTATGATTAAATTCCAAAAGGTAATTGATGTGGCGCTGCCTGCCGAAGGTGACAAGCTGCCCTTTTGCAGCTTCCGTTGACTATTCATGCTTAGGCTTCTGAAAAATTAATTCTTTATCTTGCACAGAAAAACATGCACTGAATCACAAAAACTCAAATGGGAATTAACATTTTACATGGATTTATAATCAAGTCCATCACTGAAAGTTATTTTCATGCATTAAAACACATGTAAAATTTCATACCAAACAATCCCATTGAATAATTTTATCTTATATGCAGTATTAATTAGCCTATATATATGATACCATCGCACTTAGCGAATCACATAATTACTGGCATGTATTTAACCTACGATGTCAATGTTAGTTTTCAGATCACAACTTTTCTCTGAAACTTGGATAGTAATTTAAATATGCACGACATAGATACTGTTGTCGTATTACCAATTGATAGTAATCACATGGGTATGATTTTTAAATTTGAATAAAGGAAATTAATCATATAAGTGATACGTGATGAAATAATGGGCTTTTATAAACATAGACTATATGAATTTTATCATTTATCAGCATAACATCACGTTGTAAATAAAAAGTCTACCAAGTCAAGGACTTTCAATAGAAAACTTATATCAAATGTAAAATTGTAACAATAATCATGTTGATTTCGTAAATAAAAAAGAATCACTTATCTTTTGTGTAGGATCTCATCTTCTTGGTAAATCAGTGATTTTAATTAAATATTAGAACAAGTGTTCCCAAAGATGGTGCCAATGTTAAACCATTGCGGTCAACAAAATCTAATTTTATCATCGAATGACAATATTCGATTTCTCGGCGAACCCGTTAGCGTAACACATTTAGTGCTCTCATTGGAGGTTTTTCTATGATCTTTAGGTGGTAGAGGAAAATTATTATTATGGGCAAGCCCACTTCAGATAATGCCAGTTTACTTCAGACTATATCACATCGGCTTCAGTATGTCTTCGGCTATCTACATTTGGAGATATAAGGTCAGATCAAAGCCTTCTCCCGAAAGGATAAACATTCTTCGGATAGAAATACTTTGAATAGACATCCTACGGATAAACACCCTTCGGGAGGAAAGGCTTAGTTCCTCCCGAAGGGATAAACATCCTTCGGGAAGGCTTTGTTCTCCCGAAAGACAAACGACAGTAAATGTGGTGGGTTCAGTACTTTAACCAACATGACAGTCGGAGGGTATGTGGACTTTTTGTATACTCTCTTATTTTAAGTTCCTTATAAATAAGAGGTTGGGGTAATGTTGGGATGTAATTATTTGGGTCTAGCCAAGGTGTAGCCTAACTTATTTAATGGACCAAATTTGGTGTTGGCCCATATACGTTTATTTGGACATCTTGCTCAAATAGTGGGAGAGTCCTTATTAAAGTAAGATTGTCTTTCCTTATTTGGTGTAATAAGGAGATCTAACTTGGGAAGGAAGCGATCAGTTAATAATTGCAGTTATAAGGTAATTCTAAAAAGGACTTCTACTCCTAATTGAGTTCAGGTGGACATGGCAGCTATAAATACAAAAATAAACAAGGGTTTGGGGGAGGAACACAATAGCATATGACACACATAAAGAATTTGTACTCTTCATATTATTTTAGTGGATTTATTATCTCTCTCCGTGGTTATTTTTCAATTGGGTTTCCACGTAAATTCTTGTACCCATATTTTATCTCTCTTACAATGATGTGTGTATGTTTATTTGTGTGTATTTCATGAATTTGATTTCACAACATAACAATCCACTTGTTAGTGTAATTTTGGAATGTTTTTTTGGTGATTTCGTCAGGCATACAAAATTTGGCGTTAACAATGCTCATTTTTGATCCATAACAAATAGATACTATAGATCATTACCTATATATATATACATATATATATATATATAGACACACACACACCATAGTTGATTAGTGAAAACTTAAATTATATTCTTAGATATAATTTGAGTATCATTATCTTCATAATACAACAACTCTTATTCTTTTCCCGAAGGTATTATAAAGTAATCAACTCTTATTCTTTTCCTAAGGTATAATAAGTATTGTTTTATGATTTGTCTTGCAATTGTCTCATTTATACGTCTTTTAATTCAAAATATTTAACGGTAAAGATAATGGCCAAGCTTTAGATATTAGTATATACAGTCCGCTTCTCTAGCGAACTAGAAGGAGCGAACTAAGAACGAATCGACTATATCGATGGTTTTTCCCATCACTATAGCATAGAAAGTCAATTTTTTATGGTATAACGACGGAAAAAACCGTTGTTATAGCCGGTTAAGCTCTTTCGCTCCCTCCATTCAACCGGAGAAAGGGACTTACTTATATATATATATATATATATATATATATAATTTATTGGAAATTATTTCTGTCTTTTTAGATTTTTCAGTCATAGAAATCCTTATTTAAAAATAAATTTCATCATGAAGCACATGTTTCTGAAAATAGGCCAAAAATGGCAAATCAATGAAGTATTAAAAATTACTTCCTCTTTACCCATAAGATGACGTAAGTGATAAAAAAAATTTAATATAAAAATCATGTATAAAGTACATAAATCAATTAGATAAAGTTTTATATTGATTAATTTACTTTTGATTATATTACATCGGGTAAAGTTCAGATAACCACCTGGGGTTTGGGCGCTTTCACACTTAACCACCTGTAGTCAGTAAAGCTACATTTAAACTCCCGACTTTTTGAGTTGAAGTGAATAAATGCTTTCCGTCTTAACTCCGTTACTTGAGTTGGCTAAAGACTTAATTACCCTCCATATATATATATTGAAAACGACGAATGATCCTACCAAAGAAACAGAGCGTGTATATATAGAAAAGATAGGGCTATTCAATTTAACATGTTGCCCTCTCCAAATCCCTCTCTCGTAAATCGCCATCGTCAGCATATGTACTGCTACCACCCTCCTCCAACAAATTAGGCGACCCTCATCCCTGGCTTGGCCTTGACGGCCTAATTCTCATAATTTCCTCTCTTTGTTTCCTTACTTTATCAACTGGGTCTGGTGATTTGGGTGATGCAGAACAACCCGTTAGTCCATCGAACCATTTTATAAGGCGTAGAGTGAGAATATTGACAGCTATTCCAGCTACTCTTATAGTTTTTTTACTCGGCTTAATATGTTCTGTAAGTTTCTATTTCATAACTTTTCACAGATTCATGTGGATGCTTGCAAATTTCCTTTTTGATGATTCAGGGGAATCCAAAGATAGGAAAGGAACCCATTGGTAAGGTTGGGAGGTTTAACATTTTAAGGAATCATAGCGTCATGGTTTCTATTTCTTCAAAATCAGATGTAGACAATTAATTTTTATCAAAAAAATCTTTTCTTTAGTAGCATAAACTACAGTTGAATCAGAAAATCATTATCCAATTTGACAAGAAAACTATAACACAACAATGAAATAATAATATGTAGCATTGAAATATATAGTTCTGATTCAAGATCAATAAAATCAACAAAGATATATATCATTCAGCATCAAAAGCTCAAAAAGAAAAAAAGTCCAATATTCCCATCAAGGCCAATCAAATCCAATTTAAGAACTGGTAAATTTCGTCACGGCCTTAGTCCCTTCAGACACAACATGCTTGGCTAACTCACCAGGCAACACGAGCCTCACAACTATCTGGATCTCGTGAGATGTGATGGTCGGCTTCTTGTTGTAGCAAGCGAGCCGCGACGTCTGGCTGCTCTTCTTAGTTTTCTTCTTCTTCTTTTTTTTGGCGGCGGCGCCAACATCTTTCTGGATCTTTTTCTCGGCCTTCAATGGCTTCTTCTCCGCCGGTTTCTTCTCTGCAGGCTTCTTCTCTCCTTTGGGTGCCATTAGGGTTTGCTTTGCACTAAGATTCAATAGGAGTATGAGAGATAAAAGAGAATTAACTTGTTGGTAAAAAGGGGTAATGGAGGAAAAATCATACTATAGAACAGTTAAAGAAACTTGAATTGGGGATTGTGGTTTGAGAAGTGAGAAATGAGAGAGAGAGGACGCATGGTTTGAGGAGTGAGAAATGAGAGAGAGGATTGTGGTTTGAGGAAGAAAAGGGGGTATTTCGGAAATTTACCAGTCTTTTTTGACTGTTATAGTCCCTTCTCACACGCTTTTGGCGTCTGACATACACGCACGGTTAAGTTGGATGGAAAAGGTGATATTTTCACTTTAACTCAAAAAGTCAGGAGTTTAAATGTAGCTTTACTGACTACAGGTGGTTAAGTGGAAAAACGCCCAAACCCTAGGTGGTTATGTGAACTTTACCCTATTACATCTTAGCTAAAAAAATATTAACTCTAATAACTATTCTTTATCCCCAAAAAAATAGAGATGAAAAAAAATGGAAAAAAGATTACTACTAAGAAGAGGAGGCTGAATGGACGAACTCAAATGAGTTGTTGTTCTTATTGGTGTTGGTAGTGGTGGCAGCGGCGGTGGTGGTGTGTCTGGTACGACAGATGGTTGATGGGGACGTTACAAACAGCAATAGGACTGAGCAAAAAATGGGTATAATCGAAATACCGAATCGAACCGAATTTTTTTGATAATTCAGTTATTTTTAACATTTCAATTATATCTGAAATTACTTACTATTTTCGGTTGGTTAGTTTATATGGGTTTCAATTTTGGGTTATTCAATTTAACCGAATAAAGCCTTACAGCGGTACAACCCTTATAACACAATAACACTTATAACACAGATAACTCATCCGGCATTCACTCAGCCCCAGAGCCCCAAACCCAGAGATCTCGAACTCGGAACTCTCAAGTCTCAATCTCTCATCGACATTGCCTCATCGCCTTTAACCCTTCATCAGTCAATGGTGATCATCATCAGCCAATCTCGAACTCTCGATCTCTCACTCAAGTCTCATCCGGTCATCCCTCAAAAGTTAAAAAAAATTCTTCCCTAACCCAGATTGTGAGTTCTTGTTCTTCAAATTATGAGTTCTTGTTCCTTAAATTGTGAGTTCTTGTTCCTCAATTGTTATTTTAACAAGTACTTGTTTTTGAAGATTTGACCTATAGGTTGCGGCCTATTTAGATCTAGAAGATTGATAGACTTCCTAGTATTATCAGTCAAACTAATTTGTTATGTAGTATAACAATTAATAGATATTCTAGGAAAGAAAGCTTCTTTACCAATTCACCTTTTGAAATAACTGGTTGTAGTGTGGTTTTTCTGGTTAGTAACTTTAAAACATGGTAAACTTGTGCAGGTGGGGGAAATTATTGAAAATTTTCTCATTTTGATTGGATGCTCTACAATAGAAGACAAGCTTCAAGAAGGAGTACCTTCTTGTATAGAAACTCTTTTTAAGGCTTAAAATTGGAATCAAGATTTGGGTGCTAACTGGGGACAAGATGGAAACAACAATAAATATAGCTTGTGGTTAGTTTATATGTAATCTGGTGCTTCCTTTTGCTAAACTTCTTTATTCATGTGATAATTTATGCAAATTCTTAAAACTTATATATGTGTTCTACTTGTTCTTAGCTCTTCCGATTGATGGAAACTATCTTATGTATGCCTTAGACCCAAGTTTGCGATCAATGATACTGAATTTGAGCTTGAATTATAGCTGTGAGACCCCAGATTTTATGAATAAAGATTTAATTTTCTCTAAATATTTTTTTTATACTATGGTGTTGATTTAATGTAATGTTATAGTTGTGGGTAATATTTACAAATTTTGCAAAGTAAGCAAGTGGTTATATAATATTCGATTGGTCGGGGAATATTCTTTTTGTCGGGGAATATCCGTATGACAGTACAATCATTGGTGGACCCCACAATAGAATTATTGTCGGATAGAGAAAATGACAAAAATACTTTATGAAAATAACCGTGGAAGTTTTACCATTAACTGTTGAAACACCTGGTGTTAAAAGTACAGTAATACGTGTGGTTGCACAGTAGCATACGGTATTGATTATTTATGCTTACGTGAGAAGTCACTCAGATATACTCAATTATTGCTACAGTAATTGTTGCATCATATCTCTCATATTATTGATTCAATTATTGTTACAGTATCATCTGCATAATATGATATATTGTTCAATTGGGTATTCGGGATACTTTTCGTGTCGTAGTACTATTCATGAGTTACTATTCACGAGTTACTATTTATGAATTAATATTCACGAGTTACTATTCACGAGTTACTATTCATGAGTTACTATTCACGAGTTACTATTCACCCGGTTACTATTCACTCTAGTATTGTGCATTGGTATTTGGGTACAATATTATTCCATGAGGAGATGTGCTAATTTTTCGAATAGTTTGTTGAAGATATAATAGTAAGTCAATATGGACCATTTGGTGGAGTTATAATAGTAAATCAATATGGATCCTTTGGTTTAAAGTTTTAATAGTAAATCGGTATGGACCGTTGTTTTAAGTTTTAATAGTAAACCAATATGGAATGATGGTTTAATAGTAAATCAATCTGATAGTTCATGAATTAGTTACTATTCATTCCATTTTTCTATAAATAAGCTCATTCCTTCATTATTTCTTACGAATTCAATTTGAAACTCTAGAGAGAATTATAAGAGAACCTATAGAAAAGTATTACGCTACTTCCCTACTCTTATATTGGTTTCTTTTACGGTAAGGATGTTATTTATTGTACTCATAAAGAGAATTTCTGTTATTCCATTATTTATTATTACATTGGAATAACTTTTGTATCGTGAGTTACCCTATACATGGTGACATTCTTCTAATATTCCGATTTCTTTATTATTCTATCGGAATATCACATGCGTGCGTTTATGCTTAGAACACGGTTCTATTATTTATTATTACGCCGGAATATCACATGCATGCGTTCTGGCGGACTGGTTCCATTATTTATTATTCGCCGAAAATATCACATGCGTGCGTTTACGGACTTGGGACTTGGTACCATTATTTATTATTACAGCCGGAATATCACATGCGTGCGCTTACGCCTTGGGACCGTTCCATCCTTTATTATTACATTGGAATAACTCACATGCATGTGATCTATCGCATGCAACAATGGCTAGAGAGGCAAAGATCTGGGGTTTCCCGTCAGAAATTTAAGTGGGGGAGTTTGTAACACCCCAGTCCCATATTGAAAGGTAGGAAAAAAAATTTGTCTGTATATAAAGAATTAAGTTACTACTAATAGTACCTTCCAGTCATGACCTTTTTGATTCGGACTTGGTATTTGACACGAGATTTGTTTTGAATTCGAGATTTGACCCGGGTTGTTTCATATAGTTTTAAATTTTTGGTCTTAAATGGATTTTAAATAACCTGACATTGAATATTTTAATGATAATTTATGGTATAGTCAATCACATATCTACCCAACCAATATTATTATGACACATCATTTAAGACTATTTTTATGATAAAAAAAATTTGAGATTTCTAACTCACTCGTAAAATAAATACTCCCTCCGTCTCATAATATATGACATTTTAGATGATTTTACTTTTTCTAAATTATTTGATGTTTTATATATTCTTAAGAGAATTAGTCACAATTTTTCTAAAATTACCCCTTGTGGAAAAATATTGTGACGCCCCCAAAATAGGTATACATCACCCATTCTGAGTCGCCAAATACATGGTACAGAAACAAATACAACTTCAGTAATACAATTGTCGTGCAAAATACGACAACACATATACTGTGTATATGTGTTTGAATACAAATATTGTCTAATAGATAATATACAAACTCAAAAGGAGTCCTCATTACAATTATTGATACACTATTTTACAAAATAGTGAGGACTACTAAAACAACTATCCTGAACCCTCACTCCAAACCCCGGCTAGTTCCTACTATGTTCTCACCTCCTGAAAAGAAAAATGGAACAAAAAGGAAAAGGGTGAGCTCAACTAGCCCAGTAAGAATATTATGACTAAGATAATATACAATAATTTATCATTAGTCATCAACAGGGAAAAATCTGATAAAATATAATAGACAACAAGTTTTAGATCAACAACTGCAGCGGAAACAACAATCCATTAGAAGAGTCAAGTAGAGAAAGAATTCTACTATCTTCTAAGATTTAAAAGTTCATCATCAATATTTTATCCATGTAACATCAATCAATATACATTTTGAATCAAATATTCATCTTTCCACTACAGGTCAAAGATATTCATTTGTATCACCAGTTGGTCATGTTCATCTCAACACCAGTTCATCTTTGCACTACGGGCCAAAGATATTCATTAGGTAATCATTCATCTTTGCACTACAGGCCAAAGATCTTTGTACTACAAGCCAAAGATATTCAGCAATATCATCATTTAGGACTGGGGATAATGAAAAATATCTTAAGGAAAACGAATATAGTGAGATAAAAGATCAAAGATTAGGGATTCAAACTTTAGTTTATCCAAGTTCCAAAATACTCCATAATAACCAATTGTGAAGCAGAATTCAAAAATAAAGATCAAAACATGAATACAATCAAAGATAGTAACCATAATAGACATCTTGGACAAAAAGGAGAAAATTTCATTTTTCAGTGAATAGTACCGTATTCGTGAATAGTGATGTATACGTGAATAGTAACTCCGACACAAAAAGGTAGAAATTCCACAATAAAATCCATACCAATATTTCGGTATAATGATTTTGAAAGAATAACATCATTAGGAAGAAAATAACATCCCTTACCTCTAAAATAACAGTACTTCTGATCAGAATATCGGTATAAGGCTGAAGGAAACTTGCACTAATGAATAACAACTCACAAAGTATCTAAATACTCATAAAATACGCTCGATAATATAGAGAGAGAAGGAGAGAAAACTTGTTTCTGGTGTGATTTTCAATTCTAACTAAGCACCCTATTTATAGGAAAATGCTTAGAACGCCATAGCAGACTAACCTGCTACCTAATGGCTTTACCTGCTACTATTCAAGCTCACCACTTTTGAAAATAAATTCCAGCACATTTCATTTCTCACCAACCAAAAGTGGGGCCCACCATATTTTTAATAAAAACATTTATTTCCGAAACTTCAATAATTCGTAATAAATAGTCCTTTTATCAGAAAAATTTGAATCTCATGTCTATTCCATAGGAAATTAAATTCTCTACAACTTTGTAAGTTTAAGTTTTTCCAAATTCTAAACGAAAAATGACCGAAATCCACATACGGACGATTTTCAAAACTTCCATTCCGACAAAATACTGATAAAACACCTCAGCATTAATTCCTTCATTTATAACCACAATAAATATACCCATCATTTATATCCACATAAAATAAATATTTCCTTATCATATAAATCAATAATTAATTATTCACAAATAATATTACAAAATCACAATTATGACAACCAGGTCGTTCCCAGGAAAGAGGGGACTTTTCGATAAGGATTTCTCTTTATTGGCGCGCAATTAGGTGACCAAACTCCTTTCCTAGACAGAACTTCCTTAGACATTGCCAATAATGCTATCTAACAATATTATTCAAATAATATGAATTATTGATCTGATAATGGAGATACTGTGTAATGACAATTATTGAAACAACAATAATATAAAATATCAACGTAGCAATTATTGAATCAATAAAATAAAATATTGAGCGGTAATTCTCGTAACAATTATTGAGTAGTGCCTTCTTACGTAAGAATCAATAATTAAAAATATTGTGCAATACCGTATTCTTTATGCGACCACGCGTATTACTATATTTTAACCACCGGGTATTCCAACAGTGTTAACGTTAATAACTACGCTGTTATTTATAAAAACTCAAACTTGTCGTTTTCTTCATCCGACTGTTTTCTATTATGGGACCCACAAATGGCTGCGCCGTCGTACGAATATTCCCCGGCAGCAAGTATATTCCACGACCAAACGAATATTCCCCGACAACAATGAATATTTTATAACCACTTGCTTATTTTATCAAATTTGCACATTTCACCCATAACCAAAATATTATATCAATTTAACACCTTATTATTCACAATAATAAATAGAGGAAATTCGATTTTATTCATTAAAAAGTTGGGGTCTTACAACCTCCCCTCCTTACGAAATTTCGTCCTCGAAATTGACGTACGTACATGGTGTTTCAAAAAGGTGAGGATACCTCGCTTTCATTTCTGATTCCAACTCCCAGTTCATTTCTTCAAAGCATGGTTTCTCCACAAAACCTTAACTTGTGGTATAACCTTGGTGCATAGGACATGCTCTTTCCTATCCAAGATCTTAACAGGTACCTCCTCGTACGTTAAATCTTCGGCTATCTCATTTGGTTCTAACTCAATAATGTGGTTCGGGTCTTTCACATATTTACGAAGCATAGATATATGAAAAACATTATGAACACGAGACATGCTTGGAGGTAATGCGAGTCTATAGGCCACATTTCCTATTCGGTCAAGATTCTCAAATGGACCAACAAATCTTGGATTGAGCTTTCCTCTCTTTCCAAATCTTGTAACTCCTTTCCATGGAGCAATACGTAACAATACATGATGTAATACCCCCTTCCCAAAAAGGAAAGGGAGGTCACATGCAAAGCACAACAAACCTCAAAATTAGTAAACAGAGCACTAATAACTTCAAAATATGAATAATGATATCCATCAATGAAGTACTAAATATAATTCTCCAACTAGAATCAAAATAAACAAAACCAAAAATTTAATCAACCTAGATGGTCAAGGCAACACTCTCATCACACTAGCCCTTAATCACCCCTACAAACCTGCCGGAAGAAAAACACAACATGAGTCAATTGCCCAGTACGGATACAGATATACAAAAGATATACAACTGATATACGAAAATAATTGAGATAAAATACTGAACAAAGCCTCGAGTGTAAATACGGACGAAAATATAATCTCCAAATATCTGAATGGAATATATCTGAATAAATAAAATTGACGAAACCAATAGAAGAATAAAGAAATAACGAACTGAAGTAACTAACTCAATGAATTGAATTGAATAGAAACAAACAAAACTAATACAATAAAATAATAGGTTGAATTAAATGGTTGAGTTTTATTTCATACCGAGTGAGCTCAGAAATATACATTGCCACACAGGCAAGTCAAACTAACGCCACACAGGCAAGTCAAAATAATGCCACACAGGTAACCAAAATAATGCCACACAGGCAAATCACACATTGGACCGCGAATCCAAATGTATGCAAATCGGATAGTGTGTTTGGTACAACATCACCAATCCGCAGAACAGAAAACTAGGGTTAACCCATACGCCTCCCACAAAAAAACACCAAATGGCCCACTTCCTCCGGAGCCCAAACGGAGACGCCGTGGACTAATCACACCGCCACGAAGAGTGTCATGTCTCTCGTGCCAAGATGACATGCCTGTGGTACCTCCACAGGTGGTTATAGCTCAAGTATACCCTACGGTATATTCTAACAAAATACCATGTCACAACACATGCGACATAATACCAACAAAAAGGGTTCTATATGTACATGTTGAACCAAATCAAATTCTAGTCACAAGGTTTCAAAAAGAAGGTAGCAACATGTATCGCTCTATAATTATCAAAATAAATACTATATATAATAACCTGATTCAAAGAGTACAAGTACGAGTCCAATGTGTCAACTCCAAAATGAAACAAATATATCAATTTCACACGAAACAATTATGTGAAATAATAACAGAAATTCGAAACGAGGAACAAAACGAACAATTCAAATTTAACAAAAGTGTCGCTGAAAGAGTACGGAATCCGTACCTGAGTTAAGCAGTGTAATACCCAAAGTATATTCCAAAAACTCGTTTAGACTCTCTCAGTCCAATCTAATAAAATAATAATAATACAATTATAAGTTGCCTAATAATTTTAATTTATATTAATATGAAATTAATTCCTCCAATTACATCAATTTTACAAGATAACCCAAGTTAAATTATAATTATCTTCTAATCATATTTGTTATATTATTATTATTCTTTAACAACTCAGCAACCATAATATATTATATATATCATATACATCATTCATTCATAAAGTAGATAGCAACTAGCTTTTCTTTCTGTCAACGAAAAAAAAAATTATTTTTTTTAAACAACACATGGCCTTTATACATACATACAAACACACACACACACACACACACACATATATATATATATATATATATAACAAATATATATTCCGATCATATATACATATATAGTACTGTAAACACCTTTCAAGAGTTCATGTAATATTTATATACCAAGGATCATATAACATATATTTAAATATACCAATCATCATTCCAGTAACCATTCTTATATATATAAATTAGTTCACTTTTTGTTCCAAACAAGAGAAGTTATACATTATCATAACAACAAAAGCATACCCATATAATAAAAGCATACCTGATGTTTCTTTCTTCCGAACACTGACTTCTCTCACAAATACAATAAGAGGCGGCTTGTTTCCCCTTCTTCTTCTTCAGTTACATAATAAGCGTATGAGAGTCTAATTAGATTTTACTTATTTATTTATATATCTTATTGTGTCTTCTAATTTTAATAGGATTTTAATATTACCCGAATACAAAATAGACCCAATTAGTATAAAAGTCCAAATTAATGTAATCACATACTTTTTATAGTTCACACAAATTTAATATAATTTGACCCAAACAAAAGAAAAGCCCAATTAAAATATGGATTTAAATATTTATTTTTATTTATTTTTATTTTTTTTTACCGGGTATTACATCACCTACCCCTTAAAAAGGATTCCGTCCTCGGAATCAAAAGAATGAATGTACCTAATTATCAAAAGATGCGGATACTCCGCTCGAATAAACTCATCTATCTCCCAAGTAGCTTCCCGCTCCAAATAATTTTACCACAAGACTTTAACAAAAGGAATTATCTTTCTCAATTTTAATTTAATTGGTTTTTTAATTACCAACTAAAAGAATTTAATTTTCCAAACAAAACAAGGAAGAAAAGAGGGAAACAAAAATCATTTACCTTTTCCGATTTAAATACAATTGTATACAATAAAATTAATTAATATTTAATTTTTAAAAAAATATGGGTTATTATTTAATTAAGGTTGTTTTGTAAAATTGGTATAATTGGGAATTAATTTCATATTAGTATAAATTATAATTAGTAAGTAACTTATAATTGTATTATTATTACTTTTTATTAGATCGAGACGAGAGAGGAATTTAAAGAGTTATATTTGGAATATAAATTCTGGAGTATTAATAATTGATATAAGGCGATGATTAAAGGCATATTAAATAGATTATGAATTATTTTGGAATTATTAGTTTGGATTATTTTTAATTTGAGGTGAATATGTTTAGGTTGCGAATAACGTTTCGTATTTGATATTGTTGGCATCTGAGGGTAACATTTTGTGGAGTGTGCTATAAATGGTTTGGAAGTATCAGTCTGATTAAAAGTACTCTTTCGTGATACCTTTGTTAAATTTGATTTGTTCGTTTTGTTCCTCGTTTCGAATTTCTGTTATTATTTCACATAATTGTTTCTTGTGAAATTGATATATTTATTTCATTTTGAAGTTGACACATTGGACTTGTACTTGTACTCTTTGAATGAGGTTATCATGTCTAATATTTATTTTGATAATTGTAGAGCGGTATATGTTGCTACCTTCTTTTTGAAACCTTGTGACTATAATTTGATTTGGTTCAACATGTACATATAGAACACTTTTATTGGTATTATGTCCCATGTGTTGTGACATGGTATACTTTTCTTGGTAAAGCCTCTGTGATTGAGAAAGGAGTAATATTATGAGTTATTTATGGGTTAAGATGTATCAAATCATATTTATATATATATTGCATGATTTCATATCATCAGTTTCATAATATTACATCGTATATGATTTCTACAAAATTACAGAGTATGGGTTTGGCCTTATGGCCTTATACATGATATTTTATGTATTGATCGTATATTATCCCTAAATTTTACACTCGTATATTATTATACATGTTGATACGAAGAGACCAAACTTTAAACAAACGGATTCGGTGTTATAACGAATCCGTAATATCAATTGTCATGTTTTATTTTCAAAACCTTCAAGAACATCAAAGTCAGTGAAATTGCATGCTTAAACTCTGTGATTATATGTTTTAATGGGTTAAAATCAGTCTTTAGATGTTGAGTAATGTTTGTATCTGAATTATATCATGTGGGTATGTCTAATTTGAGTAGGAAATAAGAAATTGGAAGAAATTGGCATGTTCTGCGATTTTTCATGAATCGCCATTTCATGTCTGCATACACCTTGTACTTATTGTGAACTCTGAGCATAAGAGTTAGCATATTTATTGATTATGCGAACCATGGCAATGACAGCAGTAATATTGAGAATCGATCTAAAAGTGGTATGCCATACCACTCTCGAAAAGTTCGAAATATAATTTTTTTAAATGTTTAAGTCTAACAATGTGTTAGTAAATTAATGTAATGAACATAAAAATATGTTATAAGTATAATGTGATGTTAAAATAGATGTTTAACATGTAAATAACATAATTACATGTGGATTGAATTATTGAATACATAATTAGCTTGATTATTCATGATGTGTAAATTATGTGACAAAGTAAGTAGTAAATTAACTAAGTATAGTTAATAACCAAAGTTTAAACAAAAAGAATAATCATTGATGATTAGTTAAGTTATAATTAAGCTGGTATTGTGAATGTGAATGGGATGTAGGATTAAATTCAAAAAGCGTGCTTAGTTAAAGTGTAATCTACACACGAGGCTAGTTTCTAACCTACTTGCCATTATTGTTCAAGTTTATTATTTACCTCGAGTAAATTATCATTACTATTATTCATGTTCAAATGTTATATTAAAGATTGATTATCTTTTCAAAGCATGATTTAGTTATACAATAATTGTCTATTGTATACTTCACGAGATTATTATTCAATTTGAATATCATTATTATTGAACCTTATTAGCTAGCGAACCCTTATTGATTCGACTAGTCCATAGTTGATAAGCGTTCGAATTTGAACCCTTGATGAATTATCAAACCAAACTTCCTTTAGTGCGGACTCGAATGTCAAGCCGAGATGAACAACCTATGCAAGGGATTTACTTATCGTTAGCGTTAAGATATTATTGCTTGCGAGTATGGTACTGAAATTTGATCCCCTAAATACGAGTAGAAAGGTCCATAGTCTTATGGTATTAAAGGTTTCAAGTATAACCCTTGATAACCTAGGACATAGTTCAAGGTCTTATGACCCTCGAATTCTTTTGATTCTTGTTATTCATTCTTGATTCAAAAGTTGAGCTTTTATTCGAGATGTCTTTGATTTATTAGCATGTTATTATCTTTGTTATTTCATTATTATACTTGTGGGAAATAGTGCTCACTCTTGCTTAATAATAACATTGCGATTAAGAGCGAAAGAATGATGAACCTTCCACTTAGTAAAGGCAAGCGAGGAAAAGTTAGCAAGTGATGAAGACTTGTTATTTTATTAGAGGATGTATTTATGTTTAAGACTTGAGTTAATGATGTTGTTAAGACTTATTTGTTTATGATTCCATACGGATGTTTAAGGTTAGTTTAACTTTGGGATTGTATTATTATTATTAGGATGTTGTAACCCTTAAGGGGAAGATTTTTATTCTATCTATTGCATGGTTTGCATTTATTATGGGTAGATAGATAAATGATATTTGTCTGATGAACACCAAATCAAGTGGAATTGAAAGTACGGATTTGGGGTGTCACAAGTTAGTATCAAAGCTATAGGTTATGAACCTTAGGTGGGGAACAACCTTAGGTAGTAGACTTATAGAATGAAAATAGTGATGGAAAACTCTTATCGAGTTATAAGAAATGAATTTATGTAATTCATTGAAGATAATAAAAGACTTTATGTGATTATGTGTTAAAGTATGCGTTAGATGATACGACTTAGTAACTAAAACTTAAAATTTTGTTGTCAGGATGTCGAATGTTGGAGAAGTTAGTCAAGTGGGGAGGAAGAACCAGAGTACTTATAGTACCTCTTGAGGAGGAACCCGTGTACCTATAAATGCAAGCGGAGGAGGAGCCCAGAGACATTCAAGTCGTTAGGGAGCGGTGAGTGCAGAGAGGAATCATCTCCATTGATCATCATTGTTGGTGGGAGCATGAACTAACGAGACTAATCACGAGGAGGAATTTGTTGAGGAAGAGGAAGAAGAGGAGTTACCACGGTACACCGTTGATCTTTGAGATGTATGACACGTTATCTGATCGTAGCGTGGAGTTCTGAGACGAGGTCTAGGATTTGGTGAGCAAGCGGTTATTGAAGATATTACTCAGAAAGCGAAGGAGAGGAGATTTCGACTCTTCACTCTCATTGGCAAATGTAGAATGAGATTTGGTCCATGAGAAGGGTCAAAATGAAGAGAAGACCCAGGAGAGAGATAGGCGAAGAAGAAGGGAAGGAAACCTCAAGAAAATTTGAACATAGAAGAGGAAAGGTGGGTAAGAGAGAATGCGTCGGTGATCGTCGCGAAGGATGATAGTCGTGCAAAGAAAACGAAGATTGGGGAAATGTACTCTACACTTAGCAAGGCAATGAATGAGACCCAAGATTGAGTTTTGAGGTACCCAATCCAGTTCGAAGGACTACTAGTGTACATAATGCATCGTAGGACGATGCATCGAATCTTAGAAGAGGAGCGTAGCAAGGCTAATCAGTACCTTGACCGATAGTGATATGATTTATTTAATTATGGGAAGAACTTAATTAGTTTTAGATGTAAATTCTGACGTTTTATGAACGAAAGAATATTTGAATGTTTTAAATCCTGTGGATTCTTTATTCCAGGATAGTTGATGTAAATAGCAATTATGCTATCGTTTAATGTTAAAACTTTTGATTTGAATGAAATATATCAAGTTGTTTGAGATGATGTGTTAAATGAGTATATTAAATTGTTAAGTAATGCCTTAACTATTTAGAGAAATAAATAAAGTTCTAATAAGCGTTTATTTAACAAAAAAATGCTGCCAAGGAGAAGACAACAACGTCAACCGGCTCAGGAAGAGTCAACCAATAATAACAATAATGCCAACGCTAATCTCGTTCAACGAGTTAGTTAACTTATTGATTGGAGCAATGAATAATCAACCTCAAGCTCCACCAAACACAACGTTTAAAGACTTGGCGGTGGGACCGCTTGAGTTCAAAGGTTCCATGAACCCAATCGAGGCTCAAGCGTGGGTTATGGAGATGGAGAAGGTTTTCGACGTTACTAGGGTTAGAAGAAGACCGAAGACCGCTTTTGCAGCGTTTATCTTTGAAGTGCGACGCTAGCTCTTTGGTGGCAAGCAAACAAAGTACGAGGAGGTGAAGGTGTAATTACGTGGGAGAGATTTAAAGAGAAGTTCTTGAGATGTACTTCCCAACTAGTTCGCGAGAATCGGATGGAAGTTCAATTTTAGGCTGAAGCGAGGAAACATGAGTGTACCTAACTGTGGCTAAATTCAATGAGTTGGCAAAATTAGCTTCCGTATCAAGTCACACACGGATGAGAGGAAGGCGAGGAGGTTTGAGCAAGGACTAAAGCCTTGGGTGTCTGACAAAAGGTATCAATGTTTAATTAAACACATTTCTTGAATCTTTGGAAAAGGCCATCCTCATTTGAAGGAGGAAGCAATCACGGTGACCAAGTACAATCAAGATCAAAAGAAGAAGAAGAGTGAAGGTGAAGGTGAAGGAAATAACAAGGCCGGTGGAAGTGGCACGGGGAGGTGGAAATTTCAATCGGAAGAAAAGGTGGAGCGACGACTCATCATCGGAAATCAACAAAGTAATCGGAAGAAAAGAATCGAAGCATGCCCGGCTTGCTTGGAAAGCCCATCTGGGAGTTTGTATGAAAGGAAAAAGAGTGTTCTACAATTGTGGTCGGGAAGGCCACATAGCACCAATATCCAAACCGAAGAAGGGTGCTTGTTTTACTTGTGGTTGAAGGACCATCTGGCGAAGATTGTCCCAAGAAGGGATTGGGAGGGTCGAGGATCGAGGAGAAGCAGGAAATAACGGTGGAAATACCTTAACCATCACCGGACCAACCGCAACAAAGCCGACCAAGCCTAGCCGGACTTTTAACGTGATGGTGCAAGATGCGATTCGATCCGTGATGTGGTGTCGGTATCATTCCGATCAATAAGGTAATGCTTACGTATTATTTGATTTGGGTGCTACTTGTTCCTTTATATCCGATGATTTTTCCAAGAATTTAGATTTTCCTAAGAATGAATTGGATTACCCATGAACATAGAAATTGCGAATAGAGAAATAATCCACATTAAGTATATACATAAGAAGCGTAGATTGGATATTAAGGGTAATATCATGAGCGTAGATCTTATCCCTATTCGACTTGGGGAATTTGGCGTTATATTGGGAATGGACTGGTTATTCAATTACGGTGCTATAATTGATTGTCAAAAGAAGCGTATTAACCTTATGACTCCGTCAAAGATTGTGTTTTATGGAAGCAAGTTGCCTAGACAAGCGAGTTGTGCGCGATGATGCGAGCGAGGAAAGTTGTTAAGACAAGGTGTGTAGGATACTTAGCTTACATAGTCGACGATCGAAAAGAGAATCCAGAAGGTAGAAGAAATACCAATTGTGAGGACTTCGTTGGCGTATTTCAGACGATTTACCGGGACTTCCATCGGATAGAGGTAGATTTCGTAATCGATTTGGCGCGAGGCTGCTCAATATCGAAGGCACCATACCGAATGGGCACCGGTAGAGATGAAGGAATTAATGGTACAACTATAAGAATTATTGGACAAGAAGTACATTCAACCGAAGCGTATCGTAGTGGGAAGCGCCGGTGTTATTTAATGAAAAAGAAGGATGGATCGATCTGACTCTGCATTGACTCTGAAGGCTGAATAAAGTCACGATTAAGAACAGATATCCATTATCGAGGATCGACGACCTGTTTGATCAATTGAAGGGAGTGAGATACTTTTCCAAGATAGACTTGAGAAGTGGTTATCATCAACTAAAGGTAAGGCCAGAGGATGTACCGAAGACAGCGTTCAGAACGCGATATGGTCACTACAAATTTTTAGTAATGTCGTTTGGTCTTACGAATGCTCCTGCAGCATTTATGGGACTAATGAATGATGTATTCAAACCGTTTTTGGACAAGTTCGTAGTGGTATTTATAGATGACATTTTGGTATATTCCAAAACCAAAGAAGAACACAAATAACATTTGAGGTTAACGTTGGAAGTATTGAGAAGGGAGAAGTTGTACGCTAAATTTTCGAAATGCGAATTTTGGATCGAGCGAGTACAATTTCTTGGTCACATGATCGACAAAAATGGAATTTCGGTAGATCCATCCAAAGTAGAAGCCGTGATTAACTGGAATCAGTCGAGAACGCCGTCAGAATAAGAAGTTTTCTTGGATTAGCAGGATATTATAGAAGATTCATACAAGACTTTTCCAAGATCATGACTCATTATGAATTTAACTTTCAAAAGCGGTGAAATTTGTTTGGACGAATAAGTGTGAGGAAAGTTTTCAAGAATTAAAGAAGAGGTTGAGTACGGATTTTTGTGTTATCTCTTAGGATGATCTGAGGAAATTTTGTTGTTTATAGTGATGCGTCGCATAAAGGACTTGGTTGTGTGCTAATGCAAAACGGTAAAGTCATTGTGTATGCATCACGACAATTGAAGGATTACGAGAAGGGATATCCGACCCATGACTTAGAGTTAATTTGTAGTTGTTTTTTGCTTTGAAAATTTGGAGGCACTACCTCTACGGGGAGAAGTGTGAAATATATACGGACCATAAAAGTAAAATATATTTTCACGCAAAAGGATTTGAATATGCGTCAAAGAAGGTGGTTGGAGTTAATTAAGGACTATGACTGTGAGATTTTATACCATGAGGGTAAGGCAAATGTAGTTGCCGACGCCTTAAGTAGAAAGGGTCGTGAAAAATTTATGATGTTAATTGCTCGGGAGGAGCTAATTTGAAAATGGGCCGGAGTTAGAGGTGAAGTATCTATGGAAGTTGATGAGAAGCTATTTAGGATGTAATCTGGTACAACCCTCTTGGATAGAGTTAAGGAGGCTCGACTTGGGATGAAGAATGTAAAAAGGTGACAAAGAAGATATCTGAAGGAAGGGCAGGCAAGAGATTTAAGATGGATAAGGAAGGAATCTTTGAGATTTGAGTAGTAGAATTTGGTCTGCTTGATTCAAGAGATTAAGGAATATATTTTAAGCGAGGCTCATAGTTCATGATATTCGATTCACCACTGGTAGTACCAAGATGTACCAAGATCTTAGACAACATTTACGGTGGTTGAATTTGAAGCGTGATGTTGCGAGAATGTGTTGCCAAGTGTCGACTGTCGAGAAAGTGAAAGCGGAACATCAAAGATCGAGTGGATTGCTACAATAGTTAGAGATTCGAATGGAAATGGGAACATATTACAATGGACTTCGTGGTTGGCCTTGAAGCGACTCGGAAAAGGCTCTGACGCTTGATATGGGTTATCGTTAATGGAAGTGAAATCGCACACTTCCTTCCGATCAAAATCAGATTCAACTTAGATCAGTTGGCGAGGCTATACGTAAAAGAGATTGTTTTGAGGCACGGAGTTCCAGTATCAATTGTTTCAGATAGGGATCCGCGCTTCACGTCAAATTTCGGAAGCGTCTTCAAGAATGCATGGGTGCGCAATTGCGAATGAGTCTGACTTATCACCCTCAGAATGAGACGGACGAGAGCGACGAACAATTCAAACGTTAGAAGATATGCTAAGAGCCTGTGTGATGGACTTTAAAGGAAATTGGGATGATCACCTACCATTAGTAGAGTTCGGCTACAACAACAGTTACCACGCTAGTATAGGCATGCCGCCTTACGAAGTGTTATACGGTAGAAAGTGCAGAACTCCGCTTTACTGGGATGAAGTTGGTGAAAGACAATTGCTAGGGCGAATTGAGTGCAATGAGATGGCAGAAATAGTCAAAGTGATCCGAGCACAACTGGTAGCGGCTCAAGATCGACAGATGAAATACGCTAATCCACATCGTAAAAATATCGAGTTTGAATCAGGTAGTTATGTTTTCTTGAAGGTCTCTCCCTGGAAGGGGAAAATCAGGTTCGGAAAGAAAGGGAAATTGGCCCAAGATTTATTGGACCCTTTGAAGTACTGAGAAGAATCGGAGAAGTTGTGTACGAGGTAGCCTTACCTCCAGCACTCGAGAATGTCCACAACGTTTTCCACGTTTCTGTATTACGACCATACAAAGCCGATTACAAACATGTAATTAAATACGAACCCCTGCATTTTGAGAAAGATTTATCTTACGAAGAAATTCCTGTCCAAATTGTCAACCGAAAAGAACAAGTTCTCAGAAATAAAGTTATACCTTCTGTTAAGGTAATTTGGAGGAACCACAATTTGAAGAAGCTACGTGGGAACTCGAGAAGAGAACATGATGAAGAATTACCTCATTTATTTACTTAATTATTTGTAGCGATTACGAGGGGGAGAATCTTTGTAAGAGAGGGAGAATGTAACATGTCGAATTTATTGAGTCGTGATTACGGGGACGAGAATCCTTTTAAGGGGAAAGATGTAATGAAGCGAGATTTTTGTAATTTAATTTTTATATTTATTGAATTAAATAAATATTTTTGATGATTTAATTATTAGATTTAATAATTAATTGATGCAATTGTGGTAGATTAATTTAATTATATGTGTTACATTTATTAAATTAATGTGGAGAATTTTATTATCGAAATATGTAATTATGTGAACTTATTGTATTAAAAGAAATATTTAATTAAGCATGATGTTATTTAATTAATTTAATTATTAATTAGAGATTTAATAAGTTGACATTATCTATTAATGAGGAATTAATTATATGACTATGTGAATTTATGAGAAATTATTATATTTTATTTATATTAAATTAAATAAATTAATTGAGTTATTTTATAAAGGGCGTGACATTATTTAAACTATATGATAAAAGAGTTTACTAAATTAATTGAGTTTAAGCCTTTAAGGCTAGCCAAACATGACACTAATAGAGGTTGAGGGCAGTTAACCCATGATGGATAAGCGGCCTCCACAATCTCGTCGATTTATTGATGCGACGTCTTCTTTATTTCATTTTTCTTAAAGTCGATAAAAACTAGTTAGAGAGAATTAGAAAATTTTGAGAGAGAATTCGGAGGATTTGTGAGAATCTACGTGTTGAAGAAGCTTTTGAAAAGGGTTTTATCTCTTCTAAATCTATACTCTGGTAATCTCTCCTCCCAAATTCTATATTTCACGTATTCAAGTTTTGATAAAAAAAATTGGCTTTCACAGTTTTCTGTAAAGCCTCTGTGATTGAGAAAGGAGTAATATTATGAGTTATTTATTGGTTAAGATGTATCAAATCATATTTATATATATATATATATATATATATATATATATATTGCATGATTCCATATCATCAGTTTCATAATATTACATCGTATATGATTTCTACAAAATTACAGAGTATGGGTTTGGCCTTATGGCCTTATACGTGATATTTTATGTATTGATCATATATTATCCCTAAATTTTACACTCGTATATTATTATACATGTTGATACGAAGAGACCAAACTTTAAACGAACGGATTCGGTGTTATAACGAATCCGTAATATCAATTTTCATGTTTTATTTTCAAAACCTTCAAGAGCATCAAAGTCGGTGAAATTGCATGCTTAAACTTTGTGATTATATGTTTTAATGGGTTAAAATCAGTCTTTAGATGTTGAGTAATGTTTGTATATGAATTATATCATGTGGGTATGTCTAATTTCGAGTAGGAAATAAGAAATTGGAAGAAATTGGCATGTTCTGCGATTTTACCATGCGATTTTCATTTCAGTTCTGTACACATGGCATAAATGACAATGACTCTGAGCATAAGAGTGCCATGCCTTGATACTCATTGACTTGACCACCATTGACATGCGCCCTTGCAGTACGAGAATCGATCTACAAAAGTGGTGAAATTGTATTACTCTCAGAAAAGTTCGAAATATAATTTTTTTTAAATGTTTATGTCTAACAATGTGTTAGTAAATTAATGTAATGAACATAAAAATATGTTATAAGTATAATGTGATGTTAAAATAGATGTTTAACATGTAAATAACATAATTACATGTGGATTGAATTATTGAATACATAATTAGCTTGTTATTCATGATGTGTAAATTATGTGACAAAGTAGTAAATTAACTAAGTATAGTTAATAACCAAAGTTTAAACAAAAAGAATAATCATTGATGATTAGTTAAGTTATAATTAACTGGTATTGTGAATGTGAATGGGATGTAGGATTAAATTCAAAGAACGTGCTTAGTTAAAGTGTAATCTACACACGAGGCTAGTTTCCTAACCCTACTTGTCATTATTGTTCAAGTTTATTATTTACCTTGAGTAAATTATCATTAGTATTATTCATGTTCAAATGTTATATTGAAGATTGATTATCTTTTCAAAGCATGATTCAGTTATACAATAATTGTCCTATTGTATACTTCCTGAGATTATTATTCAATTAGAATATCATTATTATTGAACCTTATTAGACTAGCGAACCCTTATTGATTCGACTAGTCCATAGTTGATGAGCGTTCTAAATTTCAGAATCCTTGATGAATTATCCAAACCAAACTTCCTTTGGTGCGGACTCGAATGTCAATGAGATGAACAACCTGCAAAGGATTTACTTATCGTTAGCGTTAAGATATTATTACGCGATTATGGTACTGAAATTTGATCCCCCCAAAATGCAGTAGAAAGGTCCATAGTCTTATGATTGTTAAAGGTTTCAAGTATAACCCTTGATAACCTATGACATAGTTCAAGGTCTTATGACCCTCAGAATTCTTTTGATTCTTGTTATTCATTCTTGATTCAAAAGTTGAGCTTTTATTCAGATGTCTTTGATTTATTCGCATGTTATTATACTGTTATTTCATTATTATACTTGTGGGCAATAATGGTCACTCTTGCTTAATAATAACATTGCAGTTAAGAACGAAAGAACTGATGAACCTTCCACTAGTAAGGGCAAGGGCAAAGTTAGCAAGTGATGAAGACTTGTTATTTTATTAGAGGATGTATTTATGTTTAAGACTTGAGTTAATGATGTTGTTAAGACTTATTTGTTTATGATTCCGCACAGATGTTTAAGGTTAGTTTAACCTAGGATTGTATTAGTATTATTCAGATGTTGTAACCCTTAAGGGGAAGATTTTTATTCTATCTATTGCATTTGCATTTATTATGGGTAGATAGATAGATGATATTTGTACAGTGAACACCAAATCCCGTGGAATTGAAGTACCCAGATTTGGGGGTGTCACATGTCATCTTGGCACGAGAGGCATGACACTTTCCATGGCGGTGTGATTAGTCCACGGCGTCTCCGTTTTGGGCTTCGGAGGATGTGAACAATTTGGTGTTTTATTATGGGAGGCGTATGGGTTAACCCTAGTTTTCTGTTCTGCGGATTTGTGATGTTGTGCCAAACACACCTATCCGATTTGCATACATTTGGATTCGCGATCCAATGTGTGATATGCCTGTGTCGCATTATTTTGGTTGCCTGTATGACATCATTTGACTTGCCTGTGTGGCATCATTTTGACTTGCCTGTGTGGCATTGTTTTGACTTGCCTGTGTGGCAATGTATATTTCTGAGCTCACTCGGTATGAAATAAAACTCAACCATTTGATTCAGCCTATTATTTTATTGTGTTAGTTTTGTTTGTTTCTATTCAGTTCAATTCAATGAGTTAGTTACTTCAGTTCGTTATTTCTTTATTCTTCTATTGGTTTCGTCAATTCTGTTGATTCAGATATATTCCATTAAGATCTTTGGAGAATATATTTTCGTCAGTATTTACACTTGAGGCTTTGTTCAGTATTTTGTCTAAGTTGTTTTTGTATATCAGTTGTATATCTTTTGTATATCTGTATCCGTACTGGGCAATTGGCTCATGCTGTGTTTTTTTCAACAGGTTTGTAGGGGTGATTCAGGGCTAGTGTGATGAGAGAGTTGTCTTTGACCATCTAAGTTGTTTCGATTTTTGGTTTGATCATTTTGATTCTAGTTGGGGAATTATATTTAGTACTTCATTGATGGATGTCATTATTACATATTTAAAGTCATTAGTGCTCTGTTTACTTATTTTGAGGTTTGTTGTGCTTTGCACGTGACCTCCCTTTCCTTTTCGGGAAGGGGGTGTTACAGATATGGTATCAGAGCCAGGTTCTTTCTTGTAGAAAACCTATTTAGGTTTAACCTGTGAGTTGTGGGTAAACCATTGGGTAGACGTAGGAGTTTGATTCGATTTAGTTCCTTGTCTGGTAGGTCTCTATTTTGACCAACTGTCGATTTCTTTTCGATTTGTAGTTGATTTGAGGAAAGTGGAATAATTTGTTAAGGTGATTTAGTAATGATATTAGTTAAGAATTGTGATTTAATCATTGAGGTGAGTAAAGTTATACTTTGTACAGATAAGAAGTGATCTTATATGAGATGTGATTATGATGCGAGTATTTGTATCGACGAGTATTTGATTTTGGAAAATTATTCTTTTAGATTTTTTTGTGACAATTATTGTAATCGTTGAATTGAGGATTTGATTTGAGTTAGGTTTTGATTTATGTTAAGCTTGTGGATAATTTGAGATTTGTGTATTGAGGGGATACTATGATAAAGTGAAAATTATTAAGTATAGAGGATTTCTTATAATTTGAGTTGTTGATATTCGAGGTAATTAGATTAATCATTTTGAGTTAATGATCAATTTTGTGGCTATTTTCTAGTAGGATATTGGAGTATAGAAGTCAAAACTTTAACCAACTGAGTATAATAAGGAATGGAATAACAAAAGAAATCACCAGGCATGCGATAGATCCTTACAGTCAAAGTTATTCCAACAGAATAATAAATAACGGAATCGAGATCCTGCGTAAAATGCATGCATGAGGATATTCCAACAAAATAATAAAGAGAGAATCAGTCCGGCACAAAAACGCATGCAGATGAGGATATTACAACGTAATAATAAAGGCGGAATCGAGTAAGGTGTAAAACGCATGCACGAGGATATTCCAAATGTAATAAAAAGCGGAACCGTGTCCAAGAGATAGAACGCACGCATGACGAGGATGTTCCAACAGAATGATAAAGAGTGGAACAACAAAAGAATTTCACCAAGTATAGGGTAGCAGCGTGATATCTGAGTTATTCCAATGAGAATAATAAAGAATGGAATAATGAAGTTCTCTTCATAGATAAGAAAGAAATAATACTCCTACCTTGGAAAAAGCGGATCTTTGGAATAGTGAGGTAGCAGACTTCTCTTCTTCTTTCTCTCTATAATTTCTCTCAATAATAATTGCTCTAAACCTTTTGTGAATTGGTGAGAAATGAAGGAAGAATGAGCTTCTATTTATAGAAAAATATAGTTTCGATAATTGCACGTTTTGGGGCTCGAAAAATTACAGTACAATACCTCCAACTTTTTCTTTATTTTTAATTTAGTCATGAAAGTATTATCAAACTTGCACCACCTCCCCTAATAGTAAATAATGTGATTCAATAGTAAATTATGTGAATCAATAGTTCTAGACATGTGAAAATACGAATTACAGTATAGTACATCCATCTATACCTCCATTTTTAACTTAGTCATGCAAGTATTATCAATCTTGCACCAACTCCCCTAATAGTAACAAGAATGTGAAATAATAGTATACACATATGAACAAATAGTTATAATCATGTGAAATAATAGCAATCAATTACTCATTTATCCGGTTAAATACCCGATTGGTCAATATAACCTCCAGACATTAATTATTATCGAAATAATTGTCGATTTTCACTAACACAAATAATTCCAACACAATGAAACCACTTTTATCAAAAATATAAATTTTGAAATTTCGAAGTTTTACTTTTCCCAAAAAAGTCAACTGTTGACTTTTTGACCAAATAGTGAATTCTGGAAAATTTTGTGTTTATAGACTATTTTTACTAATTTCATCGTTTCGGACTCAAATATCACGTCCGCGTCTCCAAATTCAACTCTGAACACAACTTCAATTTTAATAACATTCATCATTAATATTATAACTCATAATATTTATCAACCAGGTCGTTCCCAAGAAAGAGGGGGCTTTCTAATAAGGATTTCTCCCTATTGGCACGCAATTAGGTGACCAAACCTCTCCTTAACAGAACTTCTAGACATTATAAATATTGCAATTTAATAATATGAATAACTTTGTCGTCTCAATTATTGATTTAATAAAATAACATATTATGCAGATGATACTATGACAATAATCGAATAAATAATATGAGAGATATGATCTTGACAATTATTTGTAGTAATAATTGAGTAAAAGCGAGTGACTTCTCACATAAGCATCAATAATCAATACCGTGGTGTTATTACGCAATCACACGACATTCGTACTTTTACTACTAGGGTAGTTCAACGGTTTTAACGGTAACACTTTCGCAAGTTATTTTTATAAAAAGATAATTTGCCGTTTTCTAACTACGATAATACTTCCGTTGTGGGGTCCACCAATGATTGTGTCGTCGTACGGATATTCCCCAACAAAAAGAATATTCCCCGACCAAACGAATATTTTATAACAACTTGCATACTTTGCAAAATTTATAAATACTACCCACAACTATAATATTATATCAAATCCACTCCATAATATTAAAAATAAAAATTATTTTGAGAAAATTAAATATTTATTCATAAAATCTGGGGTCTCACATGAAATAACACCCAACCATTTGATTCAACCTATTATTTCATTGTATTAGTTTTGTTTATTTCTGTTCAGTTCAGTTCATTGAGTTAGTTACTTCAGTTCGTTATTTCTTTATTCTTCTATTAGCTTCGTCAATTCTGTTGATTCAAATATATTCCATTCAGATCTTTGAAAATTATATTTTCGTTAGTATTTATACTTGGGGTTTTGTTCAGTATTTTTCCTCAGTTGATTTCGTATATCAGTTGTATATATTTTGTATATCTGTATCCGTACTAGGCAATTGGCTGATGTTGTGTTTTTCTTCCGACAGGTTTGCAGGGGTGATTTAGGGTTGGTGTGATGAGAGTGATGAGGTTACTCTCATCACACTAGCCCTTAATCACCCCTGCAAACCAGCGAAAGAAAAACACAACATGAGCCAATTGCCCAGTACAGATACAGATATACAAAAGATATACAACTAATATATGAAAATAATTGA
Organism: Panax ginseng; assembly: GCA_020205605.1. NCBI lineage: Eukaryota > Viridiplantae > Streptophyta > Magnoliopsida > Apiales > Araliaceae > Panax > Panax ginseng. The sequence goes on along the minus strand of CM035140.1, from coordinate 112,003,243 downwards.
GACAAAATACTGAACAAAGCCTCGAGTGTAAATACGGAAGAAAATATAATCTCCAAATATCTGAATGGAATATATCTAAATAAAGAAAATTGATGAAACCAATAGAAGAATAAAGAAATAACGAACTGAAGTAACTAACTCAATGAATTGAACTGAACAGAAACAAACAAAACTAATACAATAAAATAATAGGCTGAATCAAATGGTTGAGATTTATTTCATACCGAGTGAGCTCAGAAATATACATTGCCACACAGGCAAGTCAAACTAATGCCACACAGGCAAGTCAAAATAATGCCACACAGGCAACCAAAATAATGCCACACAGGCAGATCACACATTGGACCGCGAATCCAAATGTATGCAAATCAGAAAGTGTGTTTGGCACAACATCACCAATCCGCAGAACAGAAAACTAGGGTTAACCCATACGCCTCCCACAACAAAACACCAAATGGCTCACTTCCTCCGGAGCCCAAACGGAGACGCCGTGGACTAATCACACCGCCACGGAGAGTGTCATGCCTCTCGTGCCAAGACGACATGCTTGTGGTACCCCCACAGGTGGTTATAGCTCAGGTATACCCTATGGTATATTCTAACAAAATACCATGTCACAACACATGCGACATAATACCAACAAAAAGGGTTCTGTATTTACATGTTAAACCAAATCAAATTCTAGTCACAAGGTTTTAAAAAGAAGGTAGCAACATGTACCGCTCTACAATTATCAAAATAAATACTATATATGATAACTTGATTCAAAGAGTACAAGTACGAGTCCAATGTGTCAACTCCAAAATGAAACAAATATATCAATTTCACAAGAAACAATTATGTGAAATAATAACAGAAATTCGAAACGAGGAACAAAACGAACAATTCAAATTTAACAAAAGTGTCACTGAAAGAGTACGAAATCCGTACCTGAGTTAAACAGTGTAATACCCAAAGTATATTCCAAAAACTCGTTTAGACTCTCTCTGTCCAATCTAATAAAATAATAATAATACAATTATAAGTAGCCTAATAATTTTAATTTATATTAAAATGAAATTAATTCCTCCAATTACATCAATTTTACAAGATAACCCAAGTTAAATTATAATTATCTTCTAATCATATTTGTTTTATTATTATTATTCTTTAACAACTCAACAACCATAATATATTATATATATCATATACATCATTCATTCATAAAGTAGATAGCAGCTAGCTTTTCTTTCTGCCAACGAATTTTTTTTTTTTTTTAAACAACACATGGCCTTTATACATACACACACACACACACACACACACACACACACACACACACACACACACATATATATATATATATAAACAAATATATATTCTGATCATATATACATATATAGTACTGCAAACACCTTTCAAGAGTTCATGTAATATTTATATACCAAGGATCATATAATATATATTTAAATATACCAATCATCATTCCAGGAACCATTCTTATATATATAAATTAGTTCACTTTTCGTTCCAAACAAGAGAAGTTATACATTATCATAACAACAAAAGCATACCCATATAATAAAAGCATACCTGATGTTTTTTTTTAGAACACTAACTTCTCTCACAAATATAATAAGAGGCTATTTTCCTTCTTCTTCTTCTTCAGTTACGTAATAAGCGTATGAGAGTCTAATTAGGTTTTACTTATTTATTTATATATCTTATTGTGTCTTCTAATTTTAATAGGATTTTAATATTACCCGAATACAAAATAAACCCAATTAATATAAAAGCCCAAATTAATGTAATCACATACTTTTTATAGTTCACAAAAATTTAATACAATTTGACCCAAACATAAGAAAAGCCCAATTAAAATATGGATTTAAATATTATTTATTTATTTTATTTATTTATTATTATTATTTTTATTTTTACCGAGTATTACACATGATCTCCAATATTAAATTCCACGTCCTTTCGATGAAGATCCACTTAACTCTTTTGTCGATCATGTGCCGTTTGTATACGTTGTCGAATCGTTTGGATCTTCTCTGTAGTCATTCGTACCAACTCTGGTCCCAACGATGTTGCTTCTCCCACCTCATCCCAGCATACTGGAGAGTGACATTTTCGTCCATATAATGCTTCAAAAGGAGCCATGCCTATACTTGTTTGATAAATGTTGTTGTAGGAGAATTCCACCAATGGTAGGTACTTATCCCAACTCCCTTTGAAATCTAGGACACAGAGTCTTAATAGATCTTTAAGAGTTTGAATAGTCCTCTCTAATTGTCTGTCCGTTTGAGGATGGTATGCCGAACTAAATCATAAATCTGTGCCCATAGCTTTCTGCAAGCTAACCCAAAATCGTGAAGTGAATCTTGGGTCACGATCTAAAACTATGGATATTGGCATTCCATGCAATCTCATAATCTCATTTACATACATACTAGCAAGACATTCAAGGGAATAAGTCTCCCGTATATGCAAGAAATGAGTAGACTTGGTTAATCTATCAACAATGACCCAAATCGCATCTATGCCTTGAGAAACCTTGGGAAGACCCGTAACGAAATCCATAGTAATGTGTTCCCACTTCTATTTCGGAATCTCAAGTGGTTGCAATGGACCCTTTGGTACTTGATGCTCCGCCTTTACACGTTGACAAGTTAAACACCTCGAGATAAACTCCGCGATCTCTCTTTTCATATTGCTCCACCAAAATGTATGTCGAAGATCATGATACATTTTGGTACTCCCAGGATGGATTGCAAACGGTGTGTTGTGTGTCTCCATCATGATTCTATACTTCAAGTCAGAATCGTTAGGAACACAAAGTCTGGAGTTGACTCGAAGTATTCCTTCTTCATCAATTCTTGCTTCTGAAATAGCACCTTCTTGCACTTTCTTCTTCATATGCATTAGCTCCAGGTCCGTAGCTTGAGCAGCTTTAACTTTATCGATTAAAGTCGGTTTGACTCGTATGCTTGATATCATCACGTGGGTACTTGGAGCCTTTACCTCTATCTCCATCCTATGTAAGTCATACAAAATGGACCTTTGTGTTAACAACATTGCACTCGTACCCGTATATGATCTTCTACTCAATGCGTCAGCTACTAAGTTTGCCTTTCCAGAATGATATTGGATGGTATGGTCGTAATCTTTCAACAACTAGAGCCAATGTCGTTGCCGCGTATTGAGTTCCTTTTGGGTGAAGAAATATTTGAGGCTTTTATGATCTGTATAGATCTCCACTTTCTCCCCATACAGGTAGTGTCTCCAAATCTTCAACGCGAATGATCTGCCGCTAACTCCAAATCATGAGTAGGATAATTCCTCTCATATTCTTTGAGTTGTCGCGAGGCATAGGCTATGACTTTCTCATGTTGTATGAGAACACATCATAACCCTTTGCCTGAAGTATCGTTGTAGATAACAAATCCATCCGAACCACATGGTATTGTCAGAACAGGTGTCGAAATGAGTCTTCTCTTGAGTTCTTGAAAACTCTTCTCACAATCCTCACTCCAACTGAATTTTGTATCTTTACGAGTCAGCTGAGTTAAAAGAGTAGCTATTCGAGAAAATCCTTCCACGAATCTCCGATAATAACCAGCTAAGCCCAGAAAGCTACGTACTTCGGTCACCGACTTTGGTTGCTCCCAACTTTGTATGGCTTCAATCTTCGCTGGGTCAACAGATACTCCATGTTTTGACATCACGTTCCCAAGGAATGCTACTTCCTCAAGTCAGAACTCGCATTTCTTCAGCTTGGCATATAGCTTGTTTTCACGAAGCCTTTGCAGTACTAGCTTCAAATGGCGCTCATGATCTTCATGGCTTTTAGAATAGATTAGGATGTCATCAATGAATACAACAATGAACTAATCCAAATATTCTTTGAACACACGGTTCATCATATCCATGAAAGCAGCAAGAGCATTAGTCAATCCAAAAGACATGACTAAGAATTCATAATGCTCGTACCGAGTTCTGAAGGCAGTCTTTGGAATATCCTCAGTTTTAATCTTCAACTGATGATATCCAGAATGAAGATCGATCTTTAAAAAGAATTGTTCTCCTTGCAACTGGTCAAACAGGTCATCAATGCGAAGTAGCGGATATCTTTTCTTGATGGTGACATGGTTCCATTCTCGGTAGTCAATACAAAGTCGCATACTCTCATCTTTCTTCTTTACGAATAACACATGAGCACCCCCAAGGAGATGTACTAGGACGAATGAAACCGATGTCCAACAACTCCTATAGTTGGACCTTTAACTTCTGAAGTTCAATAGGAGCCATTCGATATGGGGTTTTAGAAATGGGCTTTGTACCAGGTTCAAGGTCAATAAAGAATTCAACTTCACGTTCGAAGGGTAGACAAGGAAGTTTTTCAGAAATCGTCGAGAAATTCACTAACAATAGAAATATTATTCAAATCTGACGTGTTTTTGTTCAAGTCTGTGACATGGGCTAAGAAAGCTTGACCTCCGTTTTTCAATAAACGAATAGCTTTATGACTTGATATGACAGTGATTGACTTTAGTGGTTTTGTTGTTTGAATTCGCATAACAGGTTGGTTAGGAATATGAAAACTAACAACCTTACGAAAATAATCAATTTTAGCATGATGAATGGTTAACCAATCTATCCCTAAAATCACATCAAATGCAAGTATTTTCAACGAAATAAGATCGGCAGGTAATGTTATAGTTCCAACTTGAATCAAGCAAGATTTATAAACAGTAGATGTAATGAAAGTTTCTCCTAACGGAGTCTCAACAGATAAGTCAAGGTCTAATTTCTCCGAAGTCAAGTTTAAACGTTGAGCACAAGCAAGAGAGATAAAAGAATGGGTAGAACCAGTATTTAATAAGGTATAAACTTTGCAAGAGTTTATGATTAGCTTACCCATGATCACCTCGTTCGGGTTTCTCGCATTTTGGCCAGTCACGACAAACGCCCTCCCTTGAACCACCGACTTTGTTTTGTCCGTAATCGCCTTTGGTATCGCCGTCCCATTGTATGACTTGATTCGACTTAAAGAAAAAACCGAGCTATATGAATTGTCTTTTTCCACAACTAAAACACACCTTGAAAGGTTTGTGAGCAGTTTGGACTTATGTGTCCCTTCTCTCCGCATCTATAGCATCTAACTGGCAGTCGTTCTCCTCCCCTAGAATTTGTTGTTGTTGTTGGTGCTGGTGCTGCTGTTGATGTCTTTCCATCATTGTTGAATCTCCTATTTCTGAAATTTCAACTTGACTCACCTCTCCTATTATCATGGCCACGATTACCACCCGAGTGGTTACTACTTTTGTCTGTATTTTTTCCTCCCTGCTAGTTATCATCGCTCCAATGACTGTTGTCACCGGTATGACCTTGATTATGGTCCCTCGGTTGAGCATACTCATTATCTCGCAGTAAATAATTGAGCCCTGTTGACAACTGATGAGTGCATATTATTCATTTATTTTGATTCCATTATATTTAGTTTTATTGCATGTTTCATGTGTATATGAGCTTATTAAGGTGTTTAATGATTTCACGAGGAATTGGAGCTGAAATGAGGAAAAAAGGAAAATTGCAGGATTTTTAGCATTAAGTTGGATGCATGGTCTTGGCTTTGGACTTGGATTTTATTGTAGAGCTCTTCCTTAGCTTTCCGGAACATTTTGAATCGTCCCAATCGGAGTTCGTATGAAGAAGTTATGATCTTTTTACCAGACGAAAGTTGAACCTCAAAGTTTGGAAGTTGCAATTTGCATAGCAGTCACTTGGAGCCTGATTTCAACCTTGATAAAGCCCGAATCTATCTAATATCAAAGAATAAAAGTTGTAGATCTCGTCGATATATTCGTTTTGATAGGTAGCAGTCCCCGTAACTCCTGCCGGATCAAAAGTTATGCTCATTTTACCAAAGGACGTCGCAGCAAGAAATTGAAATTCGCCCTAGCGAATTTGAGCTGCAAAATTGAAAAATCTTGGATTTTTGGAAAGTTTCTAAATGCATATTTTGACAGATTTCTACATGGAATTGGATTGTTATTTCTATTAGAATTAAGATATCTTTAGACTAAAATTTATTTCCAAATTGGATTCTATTTCTTTATGGAAACTAGTTATGATTTGTAATTCCTTTTAGGATTTGGATTTCTACTTCCTATAGGATTTAGGGCTTTGTCTAGCACTATAAATAGACGATGCTAGTCAGGGTTTTATTCATTCAATCATCTACTACATTCTCTCATCTACAACATTGGAGGATTGAAGACATGAGCTAAGTTCTTTTTATTCAGTTCTAAGGGATGTTGAACCTTATTTATAATTAATGGTTAATTGAGTATTCATTATTTATTCCTTCTCATATGAAATTCATTCTTGATAATCTGATTTAATTTCTGAATGCTATTTGGCTTAACTGATTTGATTTCTGCAGGATTGAGTTGGTTAACGAATATCATATGCTAGATAAGGAATAATATTACGTGTAATTGATATTGTTTCTAATCACAAGTAGTAATTAGTAATATCTGATTGTGGACAAGCTTTTGAGTATTGCTATGATTATCAGAAGACAAGTTAAACAATCCGATATTATGTGTTTGTTGCTTGGAATAGTCTAATTCCCTAGTTCTTAATGCTGCTATTATATTAAATCTAGAGAACTTGTTCTAGGTTATATAATTGTTAGAATCTTGTGAAGAGCTTGTTTCATTGAGTGACAATCTAAGGGGAGTTTTGGATAGCAGAGCTTGTTGTTACCTAGGGCTATTAGTTTCATTGAAGGGTAAATAATGTTACACTTGATTAATCTATTATTATAAAAAGGTGATACTGAACTGAAGAACTGAAGTTTTTTATTCATTGTTTATTCTTATTCTTTTATTATTGTTAATTTAATTAATTAATTCAAAATCCCCTTTTCATTAGAAATCATAGGATAAATATAAAACAAATCACTCTCTGTGGGATCGATCCTTGCTTACTACTGTGCTAATTGTTTAAATTTGTAATGTAAGACCCCGAATTTTATGAAATAAAAGTATTCAATTTTTCTTATAATTATGATTCAGTAAATGATTAAATTGTTAAAAATTTAAAGTTAAGGGTGTGATATGAATTTTTTTCAAAATACACAAGTGGTTATAAAATATTCAATTGTTTGGGAATATTCGTTTTGGTCGTGGAATATTCTTTCGTCGGAGAATATTTGTAACGGATTTGCAATGACCATTTGTGGGCCCCATAATGTAATAAGCGTCGGATGAAGAAAACGACAAAATTAAGTTTTTATAAATAATGGCGTAATCGTTCACTGATTAATAATCGTTGGAATACCCGGTGGTTAAAATACGATGTCTGGCGTGTTTGCATGAGAGAAGACGTGGTTTTTACAGTATTTTTGAATTATTGATCCTTACATAAGAAGGCACTACTCAATAATTGTTACAGTAATTACTGTTCAATATTTTATTTTATTGATTCAATAATTGTTGCGTTGATATTTTATATTATTGTTGTTTCAATAATTATCAACGCACAATATTTCTCATTATCGATCAATAATTCATATTATTTGAATAATATTATTAGATAGCATTATTGGCAATGTCTAGAAAGTTACATCGAGGAGAGGTTTGGTCACCTAATTGCTGGCGCTAGTAAGGAGAAATTCTTATTGGAAAGCCCTCTTTCCAGGAACTACTGGTTGTCATAATTGTGATTACGTAATATTATTTGTGAATAATTAATTATTGATTTATATGATAAGGAAATATTTATTTGATGTGGATATAAATGATGGATTTATTTATGTGGTTATAAATGAAGGAATTAATGTTGAGGTATTTTATCAAGATTTGTCGGAATGAAGGTATTAAAAATTAAACCAGTATTTTTAGATATATTGCGTGAGTTATAATTTTTAATCCGACCGTTTGATCGTTGTAATTTTGGATATGTTATACATATATAAGTTGAGTATATGTCCACAAATTTTGAAGCTATTAAAATGAACGTATGATTTGTTATGAATTTTAAGAGGTGAATGGTTCGTAAATTGTTGAAGTATCCGAATTTAGCATTTTGGTGGAAAATTCTAGAATTGAGTGGGCCCCACTTGTGGTTGGTGAAGAAATGTGCTGAATTTTATTTCAAATGTGGTGGGTGGGAATAGTAGAGAGTAAAGCCATCAAAGTCTTGCAGTCAAGTCTCGCTAAAATTTTCCTATAAATAGAGGGCTAAGTTAGAATTGAAAATCACACCAGAAACAAGTTTCTCTCTTTCTCTCTCTAGATTATTGAGTGTATTTTATGAGTATTTAGATACTTGGTGAGTTGATATTCATCAGTGCAAGTTTTCTTCAGCGTCATATCCGATATCCAGTCAGAAGTGCTGCTCTTTTGAGGTAAGGGATAGTAAGGGATGTTATTTTCTTTCTAATGATGTTATTCTTTCAATATCATTATACTGAGATATTGATATGGATTTTATTGTGGAATTTCTACCTTTTTGAGTCGGGGTTACTATTCACGTATACGGCACTATTCATGTATATGGCACTATTTACGTATATGACATTATTTACGTATACGGTACTATGTACAAATACGAGTTACTATTCATGAGTTACTATTCACGAGTTACTATTCACGAGTTAATATTCATGAGTTACTATTCACGAGTTACTATTCATGAGTTACTATTCACGGGTACTATTCACAATAAAATTGGTTTCTTTTTCTGACCAAATTATCGTTGATTTATGATTGTTGCTCTTGAAATTAAATCCATGTTTTGATGTTATTGTTTTTATTATCATATATAACATTTTTATAATCTTGGTGAAGAAATTTGTCTTTGACTTGAGTGTAAAGATGGGTAGATTATTGATATGATAATAACTATGGGTTCTCTTTGGCCAGTAGTGCAAAGATGAATTGTGACTAGTATGATCATGACCATTGAATTTACAATTGAATATTTTTAGCTTAAGTGCAAAGGTGAATTAATCAACATGGTTATAATTATGGTTTATATAGATTTTGAAATGATTATATATTTCTTTGAGATATGAATATCTTTGGCCTGTAGTGCAAAGATGATCTGTTGTTGAATATCTTTGGCCCGTAGTGCAAAGATGACCTATTGTTGAATATCTTTGGCCTGTAGTGCAAAGATGAATTGTTGACGAATATCTTTGGCCCGTAGTTCAAAGATGAATTTATTAGTATGATTATGAACAGGAACTGTGATTTGGTATAACTATGATCTTTGATGTTTCAGGTAAAGACAGGTGATGAAAATTATCTTCGTCTTGGATGCGAAGAGGAATTTAGAATTACAATTATGATTATGAGTTATTCATATAATTGTGGAAAGGAACTGTTGATTAATGTTACAGGGATAAAACATTGTTGGTGGACTTTTAACATGGAGAAGATAATAGATTTTATGGTCTATTTGACTCTTCTAATGGATTGCTCGTTCCGCTGCAACTATGGTTGAAAAGTTTTATCATCTACCATATGTTCTAAATCGATTTATTATATTGATGAAATTTGTTGATAATTTAATTAGCTTTAGTCATGATATTCTTTTATTGGGCTAGTTGTGCTCACCCTTCGTTTCACAATTCCTTTCGTGTAATAAGGGTGTAGCCGGAATTCGAGCGGGGTAATATGGGAATAGAAGCGGTGGTCATCATTTAGTAGTTATATTTGGTGAATCAACTAGGGTGAGGCGAACCCAACGTTGGAAGGGTGTTTTTCCACTATCATACAAGATGTCTAATGACATACAACCTCGTGTTATCATAAGGCAGGGTTGTGCTCATCCACTTGCTGAGTATATATACGAGCACTACCTATATAATCTTGGTGTTTGTTTAAAGTATAATTCTCAATTAGAGACAGTGGAGATAATGATATGTCAAGAGAAGACTTACCATTGGGAAGAATATGATAGTAATCTTCTTGTTTTTCTTTGGGGTCTATTGGGTCAACCAAGGATAATTCTGTGGCCATATTATATCTATCATAACCTAGAAGCATGGCCTCCCATGTACGAAGGTTTCCTTGAGCACTTCCCAAAGATTTTAGTTTCTAAAACAGTTTTTGACTATACCTTTGTGTAAGGTGTCATTGTGACGTGCTATCCACGATTGGGACATGAGTCACAGTTGGTATATATTTATATCCAAACTCACAGAATATGTGTTGTTTTATTTTGTACGACAATTGTTGTAATAAAGTTGTAGTTATTTTCTGTACCATGTATTTGGTGACTCAGAATAGGTTAGATGGAATGGACCTATTTTGGGGTCATCACAGTTTGTATCAGAGCTATAAGTAAAGAGCCCCGAGCCTCTCGCTGATGACTTCCTGTTGATGGGGGATGCACCGAAGCCAGACTCTCCGTAAGGGACGCCATTCTGCAGTGGCAAACTGATAGGTACCAATGTGAGGTGTTGTCCACTGATGGGACATTTATCACAGTTGGTATCAGAGCTATAAGTAAAGAGCCCCGAGCCTCTTGCTGGTGACTTCCTGTTGATGGGGGATGCACCGAAGCCAGACTCTCCGTAGGGGACACCGTTCTGCGGTGGAAAACTGATAGGTACCACTGTGAGGTGCTGTCCACGGTTGGGACATGAGTCACAGTTGGTATCAGAGCTTAGGGATATGGTCTCTGGCGGAGATCGGGGAATATAACTAGGAGGGGAGAGATGAGTAAATCCTTCGCTAGTGTGTCCTACCTAAGCTTATTTGTTTGTCGGTCACTAATAATCGGATATTATGTGATATGTTAATTTGTTCAATTAACCCTTGTTTTGAAGTCTGTATTCTAGAATGATATCTAAAATAAGGAGGAGATGAGCAATGGAGAAATCATGATGACCCGGAGATAGAATCGAAATGAAAGCAAGGTATTCTCAACTTTTCGAAATACCAGGTACGTAAATTTCGGGGACGAAATTTCATAAGGAGGGGAGATTGTAAGACCCCGAATTTTATGAAATAAAATCATGATGGCCATATGATATCTATCATAACCTAGAAGCATGGCCTCCCATGTACGAAGGTTTTCTTGAGCACTTCCCAAAGATTTTAGTTTCTAAAACAGTTTTTGACTATACCTTTATGTAAGGTGTTATTGTGTCGTGTTATCCACGATTGGGACATGAGTCACAGTTGGTATATATTTATATCCAAACTCACAGCATATGTGTTGTTGTATTTTGTACGACAATTGTTGTAATAAAGTTGTAGTTATTTTATGTACCATGTATTTGGCGACTCAGAATGGGTTGGATGGAATGGACCTATTTTGGGGTCGTCACATGTAAAGTGAAAGTGAGGTTAATTTAGGAGTGTAAACGACGGCTCCCAACAACATCTGAATATAAAAAAAATTTGTGAGAGATAAGATACTGCCGAATCTCGGGTTTTAGACTTCTCAGAAACATCCATGTCATTCATTCCTCATTCTCTACCAAATGAGGTGCAAACCTGGATAACTCTGCGAACTTCGCCTCGTACTAGGACACCGTCATGTTATTTTGTTCCAGTCTGATAAACTCTACCTCCTTCATATAACGAATACTTTCAGGAAAGTACTTGTCATTAAACAGTTTTTGAAAACGTTTCCCAAGACATGTTGAATGCGGCAGGCTGGATACGCTTCACAGACTCCCACCAGTAGTCTACCTCACCACGGAACATAAAGGTGGCGAAGGAACCTTCTGTTCCTCCGTGCATCCCAAGACATCGAATATCTTGGTAATTTGCTTGACCCATATTTCTGCCTTAATTGGATCCGCTTTCAGTAAATTCGTGGTCCCAACTCCTTGAACTGAGCGCTTGCATTTGTGACAAGTCGCAGACACTATTATCATTTCTACCCGTATTTTCTGCACGAGTCTCCCTCATCTGATTTTGCATGAACTGCAAAAAGCTTCTAAATATCCCATCATTCATCATTTGTTCGATAGTGTTGTTTACAGGAGGAATATTGCCTTCCTATTGCACGTTCCCCTGGGTGGTAATTAAAGGTGTCTCCACGGTCTGATTCACTCCATTGTTAATATTTCCAACTACCATTCTCAAATACTGCCACAAAACAAGGGTTAATTGACATGTCACATATTATCCCTATACTCTAACCGACCAAATAAATACCAAATAAACTTAGTCAGGTCATACTAGCGAAGGAATTCCCCGTCTCTCCCTCCTAGTTCTTGTCTCACATCTCAGCCAGGGATCATATCCCTAAGCTTTGATATTAATCTGTGACGCCTGAAATAGGTATACATCACCCATTCTGAGTCGCCAAATATATGGTACATAAACAAATACAACTTCAGTAATACAATTGTCGTGCAAAATACGACAACACATATACTATGAGTTTGAATACAAATATTGTCTAATAGACAATATACAAACTCAAAAGGAGTCCTCATTACAATTATTGATACACTATTTTACAAAATAGTGAGGACTACTAAAACAACTATCTTGAACCCTCACTCCAAACCCCGGCTAGTTCTTGCTATGTTCTCACCTCCTGAGAAGAAAAATGGAACAAAAAAGAAAAGGGTGAGCTCAACTAGCCAAGTAAAGAATATTATGACTAAGATAATATACAACAATTTATCATTAGTCATCAACAGAGAAAAATCTGATAAAATATAATAGACAACAAATTTTAGATCAACAACTGCAGCGGAAACATCAATCCATTAGAAGAGTCAAGTAAAGAAAGAATTCTACTATCTTCTAAGATTTAAAAGTTTATCATCAATATTGTATCCCTGTAACATCAATCAATATATATCTTGAATCAAATATTCATCTTTGCACTATAGGCCAAAGATATTCATTTGTATCACCAGTTGGTCATGTTCATCTCAACACTTGTTCATCTTTGCACTACGGGCCAAAGATATTCATTAGGTAATCATTCATCTTTCCACCACAGGCCAAAGATATTCAATAATATCATCATTTAGGACTGAGGATGATGAAAAATATCTTTAAAAAAATGAATCCAGTGAGATAAAAGATCAAAGATTAGGGATTCGTACTTTAGTTTATCCAAGTTTAAAAATACTCCATAATAACCAATTGTGAAGCAGAATTCAAAAATAAAGATCAAAACATGGATACAATCAAAGATAGTAACCATAATAGACATCTTGGAGAAAAAAGAGAAAATTTTATTTTTCGGTGAATAGTGTCGTATACGTGAATAGTAACCTCGATACAAAAAGGTAGAAATTTCACAATAAAATCCATACCAATATTTTGGTATAATGATATTGAAAGAATAACATCATTAAGAAGAAAATAACATCCCTTACCTCCAAAATAACAGTACTTCTGATCGAAATATCGGTATAAGGCTGAAGGAAACTTGCAGTGATGAATAGCAACTCACAAAGTATCTAAATACTCATAAAATACGCTCGATAATATAGAGAGAGAAAGAGAGAAAACTTATTTCTGGTGTAATTTTCAATTCTAACTAAGCACTCTATTTATAAGAAAATGCTTAGAACGTCATAGCAGACTAACATGCTACCTGATGGCTTTACCTGCTACTATTCAAGCCCACCACTTTTGAAAATAAATTCTAGAACATTTCATTTCTCACTAACCAAAAGTGGGGCCCGCCATATTTTTAATAAAAACATTTATTTCTGAAACTTCAATAATTCATAATAAATAGTCATTATATCAAAAAAATTTGAATCTCATGTCTATTCCATAGGAAATTAAATTCTCTACAACTTTGTAAGTTTAAGTTTTTCCAAATTCCAAACGAAAAATGACTGAAATCCACATACGGAAAATTTTCACAACTTCCATTCCGACAAAATACTGATAAAACACCTCAGCATTAATTCCTTTATTTATAACCACAATAAATATATCCATCATTTATATCCACATAAAATAAATATTTCCTTATCATATAAATCAATAATTAATTATTCACAAATAATATTACAGAATCACAATTATGACAACCATGTCATTCCCAGGAAATAAGGGGCTTTCTGATAAGGATTTTTCCTTATTGGCGCGCAATTAGGTGACCTAACCCCTTTCCTAGACAGAACTTCCTTAGACATTTCCAATAATGCTATCTAACAATATTATTCAAATAATATGAATTATTGATCTGATAATGGAGATATTGTGCAATGACAATAATTGAAACAACAATAATATAAAATATCAACGTAGCAATTATTGAATCAATAAAATAAAATATTGAACAGTAATTACTGTAACAATTATTTAGTAGTGCCTTCTTACGTAAAAATCAATAATTCAAAAATATTGTGTAATACTGCAAGCGCCATCGTGCAACCACCCAGACATCAGTATTTTAACCACCGGGTATTCCAACAGTGTTAATGGTAATAACTACACCGTTATTTATAAAAATTCAAACTTGTCGTTTTCTTCATCCGACTGTTTTCCGTTATGGGGCCCACAAATGGCTGCGCTGTCGTAGGAATATTCCCCAACATCAAGAATATTCCACGACCAAACGAATATTCCCCGACAACAATGAATATTTTATAACCATTTGCTTATTTTGCAAATTTTGCACATTTCACCCATAACCAAAACATTATATCAATCTAACACCTTATTTGTGACGCCCCCAAAATAGGTATACATCTCCCATCTTGAGTCGCCAAATACATGGTACAAAATTCAAATACAATCTTAAATATACAACATAAGCTGTGAGTTTTAATACAAACATTGTCTTCTAGACAACATTAAAACTCAAAATAAGTCCTCAATACATTTATTAACACACTATTTCACAAAATAGTGAGGACTACTAATGATATCTTCTGGACCGTCACTCCATTCCCCGACTGGTCCCTGCTACGTTCTCATTTCCTAAAGAGAACAATGAAAGAAAGGGTGAGCTCAACTAGCCCAGTAAGAAATATTATGACTAAGATAAAGCAGAATAAATTATCCTTAGTCTTTAATAGTGTTAAACTGATACAATATAACAAACATCAAGGTTAACTGCAGCGGAATAAGCAATCCATTAAAAGAGTCAAGTAGAAAATAAAATATACTATCTTTTAATGATTTAAAAGGTTTTTCATCACTTTTATCGCTGAGACTCAGCTTAATAAATAATCCACATCATTGAATCACCCATGCACTACGGCCAAGGATATTCTTTAGTATCACGACCACAAATTATCCATGCACTACGGGCCAAAGATATTCGTGTATTCATTAATGGTCATGATCATGCAAACAACTGTCCCAATGCACTATGATCCAATGAGGACTTTTTTCACATCATTTGTAACATTACGGTTATTATTACACCGAATAATCCCTGGTCATAATCATACCAAGTCCATCTATGCACTACAGGCCACAGATGACTTTCAACATAATATAAACATGAGGATGATGACAATGATATAAGAATTCAATAAAACAAGTTCAAGAATTAATTTATCCAGGAACCAATAACGTCCAAATTGTCAACATGATACTTCTTTGTGGAGTAAAATTCAAGAATGCTAAGAATAATATTTCCATAAAAAGATACTGGATGAAGCACAAATATCAAGGATATTTCACTAATTTCATGGAGTATAAAAGTCAAAACTTTAACCAACTGAATATAATAAAGAATGGAATAACAAAAGAAATCACCAGGCATGCAATAGATTGCATTTTGATAAAAGTTATTCCAATGAATGATAAATAATGGAACCAGTCATGCGTAAAGCATGCATGAGGATGTTCCAACAGAATAATAAAGAACGGAACCAGGTCATGCGTAAAGCACAGACAAGATGTTCCAACAGAATGATAAAGAATGGAATAATAACAGAAATCACCAGGCATGCGGTACTTCGAATAGACAGGTTATTCCAACATAATGATAAATAATGAAATAACAGAAGAATTTCACCAAGTATAGGGTAGCCCGCGTATACAGGTTATTTCAACAGAATAATAAAGAATGGAATAACAGACTTTCTCTTCATGAATACGAAAGAAATAATACCCCTTACGAGTACAACGAATAATATCTCCTACCTTAGAAAGAAGAGTATTGGATATAGAAGTAATGAAGTAGCAGAACACTTTTCTTCTTTCTCTCTATAGTTTCTCTCTCTAGAGTTTCAGTGAATTCGTAAGAAATAATGAAGGAATGAGTTTCTATTTATAGAAGAATGGACTGCATAGTAACTAATTCATGAACGATCCATATTGATTTACTTTAAACGGACGGTCCAGATTTAAAATAAAATCTTTTAAATAAAATATAATATATTCTATTTATAATCTAATAAAACGAATAACTTTATAAAAGTATTCTGTTTTATATAAAAAGATTTTATTATGCAAAATACTATGCTAACATTATGCAACACTATGCATAATAAAATATAATATATTCTAATTATTGTCTAATAAAACAAATAACTTTTAAAAGTATTCTATTTTATATAAAAAGATTTTACTTATGCAAAACACTATGCATAATAGAATATTATATATTCTATTTATAGTCTAATAAAACGAATAACTTTATAAAAATATTCATTTTTATATAAAAAGTTTTTCCGTTTTATTACATTAATAATACTAATAAAACAAACTTTATCACCATTATTATAATTCACAATATTAATCGACCGTGTCGTTCCTGTGAAAGAGGGCTTTCTAATAAGGATTTCTCCTATGGCGGGCAATTAGGTGACCAAACCTCTCCTCGATGTAACTTCTGACATCGTTAATATTGCAAATAATAATATTAATAACCTTGTCGTCTCAATTATTAATTTAATAATATATAAAATATTAACAATAATTGAATCAAATAACGTGAGATACTATGCAAAGAATTATCGTAGTAATAATTGAACAAAAACCGAGTGACTTCTCACGTAAGCATCAATAACCAATACCGTAGTGCTACTATGCAACCACGCCAGATTATTATACTTTAACACCGGTGTTTTCAGTTAACGGTAAAAACTTCCGTCGTTATTTTCATAAAGTATTTTTGTCATTTTCTCAATCGATAATAATTCCGTTGTAGTGGGTGCACCAATGATTGTGCCCTTGTATTTAATATTCCCCTGTTAAAACGAATATTCCCCGACCAATCGAATATTATATAACAACTTGCGTACTTTGAAAAATTTATAAATATTACCCACAACTATAACATTATATAAATTTACTCCATAATATTCAAAAATGATATTTATAGAAAATTCATCTTTATTTATAAAAGTTGGGGTCTTACTGTGACGCCCCCAAAATAGGTATACATCACCCATTCTGAGTTGTCAATACATGGTACAGAAACAACTACAACTTTATTATTACAATAGTAAAACTGTGAGTTGAATACAAATATTATCTTCTAGACAATATCTATACCCAAATAAATCCTCATCACATTTATTGATACATTATTTTACAAAAATGATGAGGACTACTAAACAACTCTCTCTATAACTATCATTCCATACCCCGACTCGTACTCGCTACATTCTCGCCTCCTGAGAAGAAAAATGGAACAAAAAAGAAAAGGGTGAGCTCAACTAGCCCAGTAAAGAATATTATGACTAAGATAATATACAACAAAATTATCGTTAGTCTTCAACAGGGAAAAATCTAATAGAATACAATAGACAACAAGTTTTAAATCAATATTCGCAGCGGAAATAATAATTCATTAGAAGAGTTAAGTAGAGAATGCAAACTACTATCTTCTATATATGAATTTAAAGTTCATTGTCTATCTTTTATCCCTGTAACATCAATCAATATATATCTGGAATCAAATATTCATCTTTGCACTACAGGCCAAAGATATTCATCAGTTGGTCATGTTCATCTAAACACCTGTTCATCTTTGCACTACAGCCAAAGATATTCATCGAAATCACTCATCTTTGCACTACTGAGCCAAAGATATTCAATAATATCATCATTTAGGGGTGAGGATGATGAAAAATATTTTTAAAGAAAGCGAATCCGGTGAAACAAAATGACAAGGATTAAGGATTAAGGATTAGTACTTTGTTTTATCCATGTCCAAAAATACCTCAAAAATAATCATAGTGGTGTAAAATTCAAGAATGATCAAAACATGGATACAATCAAAGCTAGTATCCGAATAGATATTTAGACGAAAAAGGAAAAATTTTATTTTTCGATGAATAGTCTTGTAGATTCGTGAATAGTGTCGTATACGTGAATAAAGTGCCGTATACGTGAATAGTAAACTCGACACCAAAAGTTCCAAATTTGATAAAAATTCAGATCAATATTTCAAAGATAATGATATTGAAAAATAATATCATTCATTAAAAAAAAATAATATCCCTTACCTCGAAAGATTTATACTTCTAGCTGAAACACCGGATATAGGCTATAACTTGAACTTGCACCATATAGCAATACTCAAAGTATACTCAAAATACTCACAAGAATACGCTCGATAATATAGAGAGAGAAAACTTCAGTTTCTGGTGTGATTTTCAATTCTAACCTAAGCACCCTATTTATAGGAAAATGCTTAGAACACCAAAGCAGAAAATTTATTAAAATATATTATTAATAATAAATTTCATACGCCTCCTTGGAAAATCAGATTTCTAACATATCCCACATGCTCATCTTCTAGAAAAAGTGAGAAAAACGTTTTTATTAAAAAAAATATTTAAAACTTCCAAAAATTAATTATTTTGGAGCTTCAGAACTTCAATAATTCATAATAAATAGCCCTTTTGTCAGAAAATTCGAATCTCGCGTTTTTTATAGGAAATTCAATTCTCTACAACTTTACAGAAGAAAGTTTTTCAAAATTCCAAACAGAAATTGACCGAAATCCATAAAGCAAGCGATTTTATTGTGCTATAATCAAATTTCAAAGTCAAGAAATGGGGTCCAATTGCAGACATGTTTAACATGTTTTAAACATTTATTGCAATAAAATACTCTTCCTCCTCGTATACTCATATATCCCACATTTGTTATAAAAATATCACCATTATTATATTATTAAAATATAATAATATATATTTAAATGAATTATTTTATCAGAAAAAGATAAAATTTTAATTTTCAACAATTGTCACATTAAAAATTTTCTCCATCTATATCCACATAAAATCAATACTTTCCTCATCATATGAATCAATAATTAATTATTCACAAATAATATTACAGAATCACAATATTGACAACTAGGCAGTTCCCAGGAAAGAGGGGGCTTTCCAATAAGAATTTTTCCTTACTGGCGCGCAATTAGGTGACCAAACCTCTCCTTAGACAGAACTTTCTAGACATCGCTAATAATGTTATCCAATAATATTATTCAGATAATATGAATTATTGCTTCGATAATGAAAAATACTGTGTAGTGACAATTATTGAAACAACGGTAATATAAAATATCAACACAAAGCAATTATTGAATCAATAAAATAAAATATCGAATAAAGAATTATCGTAACCATTATTGAGTAGTGCCTTCTTACATAAGAATCAATAATTGGTGCAATACCGCAAAGCATCTTCTTGTGTTTTAACCACCAGAGTATTTTAACAAGATAATCTTGAATAACTAACTACTGGTTATTTTTAAACAACTTATATTTGTCGCTTTCTTCATCCAATCGCTTTCAGTTATGGGGCCCACATGGTCGCTACTGGTCGCATTTAATATTCCCTGACAAAGATTTAATATTCCACGACCAAACGAATATTCCCCAACAACAATGAATATTTTATAACCACTTGCTTATTTTGAAATATTTGCGTATTTTACCCATAACCATCCACATTAATCACATCAACCCTTACTATTTCAAAATAATAATTAGAGGAAATTAAATTTCATTTATTAATTATTTTGGGGTCTTACACTTACAACATCCCCTTCTTATGAAATTTCGCCCTCGAAATTAGGGTACGTACCTGGTATGTCGAAGAGGTAAGGATACCTTGATTTCATTTCAGATTCTAACTCCCAGGTCATTTCCTCAACATCGTGGTTTCTCCACAAAACTTTGACTTAAGGTATAACCTTGGAGCGTAGAATATGTTCCTTCTTATCCAAGATTTGAACAGGAACCTCTTCATACGTCAAATCTTCCGCTATTTCGTCCGGTTCTAACTCAATAATGTGGTTCGGGTCTTCCACATATTTACGTAACATGGATATATGAAAAAGCGTTATGAACACGAGACATACTTGGCGCAGAAAAAGCGAGTCTATAAAGCCACAGTTCCTACTCGATCGAGGATTAAAATGGGCCAATGAATCGAGGATTGAGCTTTCCTCTCTTTCCAAATCTTGTAACTCCTTTCCATGGAGCAACACATAACAACACATGATCTCCTATATCGAATTCCACGTCCTTTCGATGAAGATCAGCATAACTCTTTTGTCGATCTTGTGAGATTTTTATATGTTGTCGGATCGTTTGAATCTTTTCCGTAGTCATACGTACCAACACCGGTCCCAACAACGTTGCTTCACCCACCTCATCCCAGCATACTGGAGAACGACACTTTCTTCCATATAACGCTCGAATAGAGCCATGCCAATACTTAACGAGCATTTGTTGTTGTAGGAAAACTCCACCAATGGTAAGAACTTGTCCCAACTTCCCTTGAAGTCAAGGACACAGAGTCTTAATAGATCTTCAAGCGTTTGAATCGTCCTCTCCGACTGCCCGTCCGTCTGAGGATGATATGCCGAGCTAAATCGTAAATTTGTGCCCATAGTAGTTTACAAACTAACCCAAAATCTTGAAGTGAATCTTGGGTCTCGAACAAAAACTATGGATACTGGCATACCATGCAATCTTACAATCTCGTTTATGTACATACGAGTAAGACGTTCAAGTGTATAAGTTTCTCGTATAGGTAAGAAATGAGCAGACTTGGTCAATCTATCAACAATGACCTAAATCGCATCTATGCCTTGAGAAACCTTGGGAAGACCAGTAACGAAATTCAGGGTAATGTGCTCCCACTTCCATTCTGGAATTTCAAGTGGTTGCAATGGACCTTTTGGTACTTGATGCTCCGCCTTAACTCGTTGACAAGTTAGGCACCTTAATATAAACAGCGCTATCTCTCTCTTCATATTGCTCCACCAAAATGTATGACGAAGATCACGATACATTTTGATACTCCCAGGATGGATTGCAAACGGTGTGTTGTGCGCCTCCATCATGATTTTATACTTTAAATCAGGGTCGTTAGGAACACAAAGTCTGGAGTTGACTCGAAGTATTCCTTCTTCATCAATTCTTGCCTTCGGCATAGCACCTTCTTCCATTTTCTTCCTCATACGCATCAGTTCCAGGTCTGTAGCTTGAGCAGCTTTAACTTTATCGATTAAAGTTGGTTCTACTCATATATTCGCCATCATCACATGGGTCCCCGAAGTATTTAACTCTATCTCCATCCTTTGCAAGTCACACAAAATGGGCCTTTGCGTTGACAATATCGCACTCGTACCCGCATATGATCTTCTACTCAATGCGTCAGCTACCACGTTCGCTTTTCCAGGATGGTATTGGATGGTATGATCATAATCTTTTAACAGTTCAAGCATACGTTGTTGTCGCATGTTGAGTTCCTTTTTAGTGAAGAAATATTTGAAGCTTTTATGATCCGTAAAGATCTCCACTTTCTCTCCATACAAGTAATGCCTCCAAATTTTAAGTACGAAGACAATAGCTGCCAACTCTAGATCATGAGTAAGATAATTCCTCTCATATTCTTTGAGTTATCTTGAGGCATAGGCTGTCACTTTCCCATGTTGCATAAGAACACATCCTAACCCTTTTCAAGAAGCATCAGAGATGACAAATCCCTCCGAGCAGGATGGTATTGTCGTAGCAGTAATCGAAATGAGTCTCTTCTTGAGTTCTTGAAAACTCTTTTCACATTCCTCGCTCCAACCGAATTTTGTATCTTTCTGAGTCAACTTGAGTTAATGGAGTAGCGATTCGAGAAAATCCTTCCACGAATCTCGTTAATAACCAAATTAAGCCGAGAAAGCTACGATTTCTATCCACGATTTGGGTTGCTCCAAGCTTTGAATAGCTTCAATCTTTGCCTGGTCAACAGATATTCCATGACTTGATACTATGTGCCCAAAGAATGCTACTTCCTCAACCCAGAACTCGTATTTCTTCAACTTGGCATAAAGCTTGTATCCACGAAGCTTTTGAAGTATCAGCCTCAAGTGTTTCTCATGATCTTCACGGCTTTTGGAATAAATAAGGATGTCATCAATAAAGACGACCACAAAGTGATCCAAATATTCCTTGAATACTCGGTTCATCATATCCATGAAGGCAGCAGGAGCATTAGTCAATCCAAAGGACATGACAAGGAATTCATAATGCCCGTCATCGAGTTAAAGCCAAATCTTTAGAATGTCATCGGTTCTAATCTTCAATTTGTGATATCCGGAATGAAGATCAATCTTTCAAAAGAATTTGGCTCCTTGCAACTGGTCAAACAGGTCATCAATACGTGGCAATAGGTGCCTATTTTTGATGGTGACATGATTCAACTCCCGATAATCAATACAAAGTCGCATACTCCCATCTTTCTTCTTCACAAATAGAACAGAGCACCCCAAGGAGAAGTACTAGGCGAATAAAGCCAATGTCTAACAATTCCTGCAGTTGGGTCTTTAACTCACGAAGTTCAATAGAGCCATTCGATATGGGGCTTTGGAAATGGGTTTTGTCTTTGGGTTCAAGGTCGATACACAAAATTTAATTTCACGCTCTGGGGTAGGCCGGAAGTTCTTGAGGAATACGTCGGAAATTTATTAACAATAGAAATATCATTCAAAACTGACGTATTTTTGTTTAGATCCATGACATGAGCTAAGAAAGCTTGACATCCGTTTTTCAATAAACGAATAGTTTTATGGCTTGAGATGACAGTGATTGATTTTAATGGTTTGGTTGCTTGAATTCGCATAATAGGTTGGTTAGAAATATTAAAGCTAACAACCTTACGAAAATAATCAATTTTTGCATGATGAGTAGTTAACCAATCAATCCCTACAATCACATCAAATGCAAGTATTTTTAATGAAATAAGATCGACAAGTAATGTGAGGGTACCGATTTGAACCAAACAAGACTTATAAACAATGGATGTAATGAAGGTTTCTCCCAACGGTGTTTCTACAGATAAGTCAAAGTCTAATTTCTCCGGAGTCAAATTTAATCGTTGAGCGCAAGTAGGAGAAATAAAAGAATGGGTAGAACCAGTATCAAATAAGGTATAGACTTCGCTAGAGTTTATGATAAGCTTACCCGTGATGACCTCGTTCGGGTTCCTTGCTTTTTAGGAGGTAACTATAAACGCTCTCCCTTGCACTACCGGCTTTGACTTTTCTGGGACGGCCTTTGGTGCCTCCGTCCTAGTTGAACTTGTCTTCGGTGAATGACAAAATCGGGCTAGCTGACCTTCTCTTCCATAATTATAACATGCTTTGGACGGCATCGCGCAGTTTGGACTGATGTGTCCCTCCCCTCCGCATTTGAAGCATATGATAGGTGGTCGTTCTCCTTCCTTAACAACGGTGTCTTTGAAGTTTGACGTCTTTCCATCATTATGGAATCTCCTCTTCTTGAAATGTCCATTCTTATTGTTTTGGCCCTGATTACCACCAAAGTGGTTACCATTTCTGGCCTGTTGATTCCCACCATGCTTGTTGTCACCGCTTCGATGACTGCTCTCACTGGTATTATCATTTTGCTGGCTGCTTTCTCTTGGTTGCGTTGACTCGTTATCGCGCTCCAATAATTGAGCCATATTTACAACATCTGAATACAAACACAGTTTATGAGAAATTAGATATTGATGTATCTCGGGTTTCAAACCTCTTAGAAACATCCGTGTCATTCTCTCCTCATTGTCAACCAAGTGAGACGCAAACCAGGACAACTCGACAAACTTAGCTTCGTACTGCGACACGGTCATATTGTTCTGCTCTAACTTGATGAACTCTACCTCTTTCATGTGACGAAAACTTTCGGGAAAGTACTTGTCGTTGAATAGTTCTTGGAACTTCTCCCAAGACATCTTCAGTGCGGTAGGTTGAGTACGTTTTACCGATTCCCACCAGGAATCTGCCTCTCCTCGCAACATAAAGGTGGCAAAGGGAACCTTTTGCTCCTCGGAGCATCCCAAGACATCAAATATCTTGGTGATCTGCTTTATCCACGTCTCCGCCTTAAGTGGTTTTGGTTCTCCAATAAACTCCGGTGGTCCCAGCTCCTTGAACTGTTTAGCGGTGATCGTCCGAGAGTTGCCAGTGTTTCCACATGTATTTTGGACAAGAGTCTCTCTTGCCTGATGTTGTACGAATTGCAGAAAGCTCCTAAACATTCCATCGTTCGCCATTTGGTCGGTGTTGTTGTTCACCTGAGGATTATTGCCTTCCTGATGCACATTATTCAGGTGTTGATTTGTGGTGACTCAGCGGTCTCACATGCTCCATTGATATTCTCAACATTCTCGGATGTCATTTTGAGATCATCGCCACAAAACAAGGGTTAATTAACATGTAACATATTATCACTATACTCTGACCGACCAATTAAATATCAAATAAACTTAGGTATGTCATACTAGCGAAGGAATTCCCCGTCTCTCCCCTCCTAGTTCTAGTCTCACATCTTAGCCAGGGATCATATCCCTAAGCTTTGATACCAACTGTGACGCCCCCAAAATAGGTATACATCTGCCATCTTGAGTCGCCAAATACATGGTATAAAATTCAAATACAATCTTAAATATACAACATGAGCTGTGAGTTTTAATACAAACATTGTCTTCTAGACAGCATTAAAACTCAAAATAAGTCCTCAATACATTTATTAACACACTATTTCACAGAATAGTGAGGACTACTAATGCTATCCTCTCGGGATAATCACTTCCGTTCCCCGACTAGTCCTTGCTGCGTTCTCATTTTCAAGAGAAACAATTGAAAGAAAAGGAAAGCTCAACTAGCCCAAAGAAGAAATATTATGACTAAGATAAAGCAGAATAAATTATCCTTAGTCTTTAATAGTGTTAAACTGATACAATATAACAAACATCAAGTTTAACAGCATCGGAACAAGCAATCCATTAAAAGACTCAAGTAGAAAATAAAATCTACTATCTTTTATGATTTAAAAGGTTTTTCATCACTTTTATCGCTAAGACTCAGCTTAATAAATAATCCACATCATTGAATCACCCCTGCACTACGACCAATGATATTCTTTAGTATCGCGACCATAAATTATCCATGCACTACGGGCCAAGGATATTCGTGTATTCATTAATGGTCATGATCATGCCAATAACTGTCCATCAATGCACTACGAGCCAATGAGGACTTTTTCCACATAATTTGTAACATTACGATCATGATTACACCGAATAATCCCTGGTCATAATCATACCAAGTCCATCTATGCACTACAGGCCACAGATGACTTTCAACATAATATAAACATGAGGATGATGGCAATGATATAAGAATTCAATAAAGCAAGTTCAAGAATTAATTTATCCAGGAACTAATAATGTCCAAATTGTCAACATGATACTTCTTTGTAGAGTAACACTCAAGAATGCTCAGAAGAATATTTCCATGAAAAGATACTGGATGAAGCGCAAATATCAAGGATATTCCACTAATTTCATGGAGTATAGAAGTCAAAGATTAACCAACTGAGTATAATAAAGAATGGAATAACAAAAGAAATCCCCAGGCATGCGATAGACGCATATGCATAAAGTTATTCCAATGTAATAATGAATAACGGAACCGGTCATGCGTAAACGCATACGTATATGATGTTCCAACAGAATGATAAATAATGGAACCGGTGTCATGCGTAAAGCATAGACAAGATGTTCCAACGAGAATGATAAAGAACGAAATAATAATGTAAATCACTGTGCATGCGTGCGGTGCTTGATAGAGCGAGTTATTCCAACATAATGATAAAGAATGAAATAATGGAAGAATTTCACCAAGTATAGGGTAGCTCGGCGTATAAAAGTTATTCAACGAGAATAATAAAGAATGGAATAATGAGACTTTCTCTTCATGAATACTGAAAGAAATAATACCCCTTACGAGTATAACAAAATAATATCCCCTACCTTAGAAATAAGAGTATTGGATATAGAAGAAGAAGAAAGCAGAACACTTTTCTTCTTTCTCTCTATAGTTTCTCTCTCAGAGTTTCGGTGAATTGAATTCAAGAAATAATGAAGGAATGAGCTTCATTTATAGAAGAATGACCTGCATAAGTAACTAATTCATGAGCGGTCAGATTGATTTACTTTAAGCGAGACGGTCAGATTTAAAACAAAATTTTTAAATAAAATATAATATATTCTATTTATAATCTAATAAAACGAATAACTTTATAAAAGTATTCATTTTATATATAAAAAGATTTTACTATGCAAAACACTATCACGTGACTATGCAATACTATGCATAATAAAATATAATATATTCTAATTATTGTCTAATAAAACAAATAACTTTATAAAAGTATTATATTTTATATAAAAAGATTTTACTATGCAAAACACTATGCATAATAGAATATTATATATTCTATTTATAGTCTAATAAAAGCGAATAACTTTATAAAAGTATTTTGTTTTATATAAAAAGTTTTTCATTTTATTATATTAATAATACTAATAAAACAAACTTTATCACCATTATTATAATTCACAATATTAATCGATCGTGTCGTTTCCGGGAAAGATGAGGCTTTTAATAAGGATTTCTCCTATGGCGCGCGATTAATTAGGTGACCAAATCTCTCCTCGATGTAACTTCTAGACATCGTTAATATTACAAATAATAATATTAATAACATTGTCGTCTCAATTATTGATTTAATAATATATAAAATATTGACAATAATTGAATCAAATAACGTGAGATACTATACAGCAATTATTGTAGCAATAATTGAACAAAATTGAGTGACTTCTCACGTAAGCATCAATAATCAATATTGTGTGCTACTATGCAACTCATACAGATATTATTGTACTTTTAACACCTCGGTGTTTCAATGATTAACAGTAAAAAACTTCCACCGTTATTTTCATAAAGTATTTTTGTCATTTTCTCAATCTGACAATAATTCCGTTGTGGGGTCCACCAATGATTGTGTCGTTGTACGAATATTTTCTGTTAAAACGAATATTCCCCGACCAATCGAATATTATATAACAACTTACGTACTTTACAAAATTTATAAATATTACCCACAACTATAACATTATATAAATTTTATTCCATAATATTCAAAAATGATATTTATAGAAAATTCATCTTTATTTATAAAAGTTGGGGTCTTACATTATTATTCACAATAATAAATAAAGGAAATTCGATTTTATTCATTAAAAAGTTGAGACCTTACAAATATTATAGATGAGAGAGATAATAAGATAAATATATGCTAAAAGATATTACAAAAATTAAAATTATATTTAATATTATATAATTATTTTCTTAAATTTTGTGTAAAATTTTAAAACATCATAATATATGGGACGAATGAGTAAATTATTAATATTGGCAATTCACATGCTAGTTGAGCAAGCTTGTGAGCTATTTGTTGAATTCCTTCCCTTCATCCCAACTTAGGAGTAGTTATTATTCTTTCCCTCTCATAATAAAAGACGTTTTAAAAAAAAAAAAATTGTCTCTTAATATATGACGTTTTAGAATTCTAACTATACAATAATTATTTAGTTTTCAATATTACCCCATGTATTAAATATAATTTTAGTTCTCTCACTATTTTTTGTCCAATAAATAACAATATTTTTTTCTAATACAAATACAATATAAATATTTGATATTATATTTAATACTATACAATTATTTTCTTAATATTTATGCACAACTCTAAAAAGGGACGAAGGAAGTCCTTATTATAGTGAAGGATGCAAAGAATTCGCATCATATAAGACGACATAACTTAGAATCCTTCTAGGGGGACCGGGGGTTCGACCGGCCGTTTTTTTTGTTTTTATTTTTGACTACTAAATAATTAATGTAATTTATTGGAACTGAAAAAATGCAGTGATTTAGGTGTCATTTGGATACATGTAAAAAACAAGGTTGCACAGACTGTACAACTCTATTTTTTACATATATTTAAATGACACCTAAATCACTGTATTTTATAAAAAAATTAATTTCAATAAATCACATTAATTATTTAATAATCAAAAACAAAAAATAAAAAAATAAATTCCGACCGGTCCCCCGACTTATTGCATAACTTATCCTGGTTACACTTTAATTAAATCAGGACAACTGTACGTCTACGCAATTCATTTTCCCATCAACAATTAAAACGTGATTTAAATATTGATAATTTTAAGGGGTTTAAATTATTATTTTTTAAATATTTATTCTATTTTTTAATTAACATAATCTTTTATAAAATAAAAAAACATTGAAAAAATGTAATTATTACTTCATCTGATCTATTAAAATGAATATAAATTTTAATAGTATCATTTAAAAATTTATTTTAAAAATAACAAAAAAAAAACTAGTATTTAATGTAAAAATAATATAAAAGAATAAGTTATTAGTACTTTTTTAAAATCTATAAACGACATATAAAAATAAATAAATTTCAGGTTATGAAAAGATAAATAGATAAAAAAGAGAGCCAGAGAGGGACTAGTGTCCGTCTCATACAATGTCCCATATTATATTAATAGAGTAAATTATAATTGGTTATATCATGCAGTACATTTTTGTCATATTTAATGTCATATTTTATAAACACATTTAACACTTAAAATATATACATATAAATTGACGGATTCCCTACTTAAAATAATATAAAAGAAACTAGTATTTAATATAGCAATTATATTAAATTTGTAGAGGAGATTTTCCAATTCAAATGTAGAAAGCAATTTGTCTAGTGAAGGAATAACTTTTCATAATTGTAGTGGGGGTCAAGCAACTAGCAAGTGATCTATTCCCCCTTCTTTAATTGTCCACTTTCTTCATCATAAACCAATTCTTTTAATTCTCAATCTGTAAAAATTAATTTAAAATATTTTTAAGCTTAAAATTAAAATAATTTATTAAAAATTACGAAATTAAAAGTCCTATAGTGAATACTAATTTTTAGATATTGTACACTAGTTATCATAGAGCCTCCCTCTTAGATTTGGGGGAAGGTTCTCCTTTTGTAGACACCATTTCCTAGATCTCTCTTATTTTAATTTAATAAATTATTTTCCCTTTTTGTGGAGTTTATTTTTCCTTTTTGTGGAGCTTGTTTTCTCCTAAGACGACTAATTTCTTTATCTTTTGTGAGAAGATTTTAATATCATCTCTTGGGAGATTTGTTTTCTCTGTTTCAGAGATTTTATTTGGTCATGAGATTTTTTTGGGTGCATGAATTGTTGAAGATATATTACTCAGATTTGGATGTGGCGTTTTCATGACGATTTGTTCATCCATTGTTCGTGCTGAAGATGGTCCGAATCTGTGTATTTTATTATTATTTTGAAGATATGACTATATTTCAGGCAGGGGCGGATGCATATAAGGGGCAGCATAGACAGCTGCTCCTGTTGAATTTTTTTATAGGTATAAGGGTAGAGCAAATATATAAATTAATAAATTTAAAGGGGCAGATTAATGAAAAAGTTAAATTTGGAGAGGGCAAAAAAAATTTCATAAACCAATTCTGAATATAAGTACAAAAATCTTCTTAGTTGGCGAAATCTTAGAAGTATTTTTTATATAATTTTTTGTTTTGAATGTTCATCAGCGTGTGAACTATGAGAGATTATTTGATTCAAGTTTAAATTTTTTTTGTTATTGATTTGGTTGACTGTGGATAGTGTATGTTTGGTTTGATTGGGTTTTGTTTTTGGGTTGTTTGATCTTCAATTGAAAATAGAATTATTTTGATTGAGTAATTTTTATTTTTTATTGTGATAGCTTACAATAATTTTGTCTTATTTTATAATGAAAAATGGAAAATGAAAAGTGATTATGAGCCTTTAGCAACCCCTCATTTCTAGTTGTCATGGTTTTGTTTTATTATAGAAAATAAATTTGGTTTGAAACTTTGAACATTTGGAGAATCATTCAAATTGAATTATGACAAGTAACCCAAGTAAGTTTCTAAATTGTGTCTAAATTTTTTTATTTGAAATTCCTTTTTTAGTTTGGATTATGAATATTTATTGCAATTTGTAAATATTATTATGATTAATTAATATTATGATTAGTTCAAATTTTCTCAAAAAAACAAAGTTAATGCTTTTGTTATGTCATACACACAATAAAAACAAAATTTTTTAAGTTCAAAATATTACTTCCTCCATTTTTTTAGTTGAAATTTTAGAAAAAAACAGGAAGATTAATAAATGTAATTAATATTTTATCCAATTAATTACATTTGATGTAAAATCTCAATATTATCTTATTAAAATACATTGAAAAGATGAATCATAAGAAACAAATTAGTATTTAATGTAAAGATAATATGAAAAATAAGCCATCAATGTTTCTTTAAAATTTACAAACAACAAAAAATAAAAATAAATAAATTTCACCCTTAAAAAAACAAATAAGAGAGAATGGAGGGACTATTACTTAACCATAACCAGACACAGAAATTTACCAAATTATCTCTTTGAGAACTCTATTAGTAAAAACATTTTCAATCACCACTTCGCTTATTATACGGACAATAATAAATTTATACCCCTCTGTTTTTTAATATAAGTCGTAATATTTTTATCTTTTAATATAAGTCATTTAAGAATGAATTAAATTAATATCAAGAAAAAAAATTAATATGAATACTCATATCTTATCTTATACATACAATTAGAACAACAAATTAATATAAATACTAAAACTAAATGTAACGCTTTGAATTAAAAAAGATATCTAATAAGTCGATCTAAATTTATCCATACTTTGCATGAATTATCAAGAGGCTAAAATAACATATTTTCTTGGTCAATTTCACAATATAAATTTTATTTATTATTATATGCATATAGAAAAGAAAATACATTAACATATATCTAGTTAATAATTTTTCAATGACCAACTTAGACCCAAAATTTCACATTAAACGAAATTAAACTATGCCAACAATTTTTTTGAAAAAAATGATCACATAAAACTTTAACTGATGCTAAATAAATTATTGTGATGTTGATATATTATGGTCATGTTTTTGAATTTTACGATCATTGCCGCAATCCTTATCACAGCCTCCGCCGACAATTATAAATAGGCCTGATACTAATCGAACTCAATTTTTTAAACTCTATAAGGTTAAGGTCGGGTATGTGATATACCCCACTCCTCCCTCGATTATATATCGTGGCGGAATCAGAACATGTTTATAGAGGGGTTAAAATATATTAATAAAAAAATTTATTTATTGACGCTTGAAGAGCTTCTTTCAGTTGTACGAGTGAGATGAGACAACTGTATTCTGCGAGTCTGCATAGCTTGAAAACGTCTCAAAATTTGTTCGTTTTCAATTGTTGAAAAAATATCCTTATCAATATAAACTACTAGACTGTCATTCATCCACTCGTCTCCCATTTTATTACGCAAGACAGTCGTCTTGACAATTTTCATCGCAGAGAATACTCTTTCAACAGTATCATTTGCAACTGATAAAACCAAAGTCAACTCGATCAATCGATATACCAATGTAAAAGTCATATGTCTTCTTGTTTCAATCAACTTCTTAGCAAGACTTCCCAAACTCAAATTTTCGATCCAAAAAATTGACTATCGCATCGCATATCATAAATGTAATTTTCAAGTTGATCCCCAAGCATCATGCGATCAGTCAATGCATGAGAAGTCTTCTGGATAAAGCTCAGCAAGACGGAGTAATTTATTTTTGTCAAATTGAGTGAACGAATCCCTTGGATCAAGGCATGATATGCATAAAATTAACTATGTGCTTGCTTCTGAAAAGCGTTTGTTCATCTCTTGAACAATTGAATCAACAACCTACATTGTAATAATGAAAAAAAAAGATAAATTTTTAGATAGGAATAATGAAAAAAGATTTATAGAGATTATACCTGACAAAAAATCTCAACACGATAATGATGAAAATTAGTAATAATTTGTCCATTGCGCCTAATACGACCGTGGGATCTCATGTTGTCTTCCATATTAATTATTGGGATCGTGTTCTTCTCACAAAATATATTGACTTCCTTCAAAAAATTCTCCTATTCCGCCTCCCTTAAATGTTGTAGTCGAGCTTTCATTACCCCAATCAATCTCACAACATGTACAATGTTTTGATCTTTTTGTTGTAAGGCAAGTGACAAATCATTTGTGATTCCCAATAAATATTTCATCAAATGCATCACAAATACAAATTCATAATTCTCCATCTTATCAATCAAACTTATGGCTATACCGCTATTATCATTAGAAGCACTATCATCATGCACATTTTCAAGCACTTGTAATATAGAAGTCCACATAGACATAAGACGGATTATTTTTATGTAATATGACCCCCAACCAGTATCCCTTGGCCGTCTTAAACTGATTTCTTGATTTTTTTTCCTTTACCACTAACTATCTCTCCCTTTTCCAAACACTCCACGATCCTATCATGTTCAAGCTGTCTAAGTTTATCTTTCCTTTTACATGATGCTCCAGCCACATTCACAATCATAGTAACATATTGAAAAAAATCACTCACAATACGGCTGCTCTTGGCAACAGCAACAACAACTAATTGGAGTTGGTGAAAAAAACAATGGACATACCTTGCATATTAATTTTCTTTTAAAATAAGAGCCTTTAATCCATTGAACTCGCATCGCATATTTGAAACCCCAACATATCCTTGACCTCTCAATCTCGATAATGACAATTTATGCTTTGCAAATAATTCATCAATAGCATTCTTCAAAGAAATACATGAAGTGTCAGGCACATGTACCACACCAAGAAACCTTTCAATCACATCTCCATGGTTGTTTACATACTCAAAACAACTCCCATTTGCTCCTTTATTGAAACATCTCGAGACTCCTCAACCATAATAGAAAATATATTGTCCCCAATATCATTGATTATGGCAAGTGTAGTTCCACGGCACAAGCACTTGTTAGGTCTTTTTAAATTTTTGGAGAAGTCATTTGATTGTTTCTAGGAGCATTCTCATTAACTACCTTGCCTACCTCTTCATTTTGTAGGATGTAAAACTCAAAAAACTCAAGGAAATTTCTCTTATTTGATGAAGTCGATGACTCGTCATGTCCACAAAAAGGCAAACCTTGCTTCAAAAGAAGGCGTGTGACATCCAAAGCCGTCGTTAAACGGGTGCAATAAACAACCTCCATCTCTTGCCCTTGTGCTAGTAGTATATGTGACACACCCTGCCTTTGATTTTTAAAACCTTGAAGTTGTATCCTAGCATCATTATGAGCACTATTCGAAGCACCCACATGTTCTTGAAAATTTTCAATTGCCTTTTTCCAGTTGCTGAACCCTTTTTTTGTAAAAGCATCTACTCTGTTTGAATTGCCAAATAGATAGCAACAAAAGCAAAAGGCCGCATCCTTTGAAATGATATACTCCAACCATTCAAAATTTTTAAACCAAGCGGGCCGAAACCTTCTCTTCACATTAGAAAAGTATTTTTGGAGATAATTATGGGCAATTGGTTGACATGGACCTCTAGTCAAATACTCTCTTCAAACTTGATCTCTAATCACAATAGCAAAGTCTTCAATTGATTTACGTAACCCCAGATCACTAACAATATCATTCGGATTGAACTCCACACGTGAATTATTAATACCACAATTTGCTTCGGAACTTGGTAATTGATTATTAGAAGAATCAACAGTTCTTTGTCGCTTAATCAAGTATTTATCAATAATCTAGTATAAATTAAAACATCAATTGCTAATCAATAATTTCATAAATTTAAACATTTCATAATAATTTTGTTCCCGTAAAATTATATTGTACTAATTACTCCGTGTTAAAAAAAAAGAGTTCAATTTGAGAAAGAAAAAAATAATAAAAAAATGTTGCACAAAAGAGTATAATAGCAGCAACTAACAGAACCAAATTATATTCCACAAAGAGTATAATAGTAGCAAAAGTAATTGAACTATCTAGCTAAATAACAATTAACAAAGCAGCTAGTAATTCAAGAAAAATTTGCTTCAAAGTTCAAATCAAGAAAAACAAACCTAATGATTGATGAGGCGAAGAGGAGATGAGGAGCAGTGAAGGAGCAGACTTGTAGAGTGGGCGAAGAGGCAGTACCGCAGGAGTAGTGCAGAGGTGAGAGGCAGAAGACTAAAGATTGAAAAAGAAAGAGTTAAAATCCCTAATTCCTATCTGATTGCATGCTAGAAAATTTTTATTATTTATTTATTTTTTTAATGAAACGACGTCGTTGCATGTTTCTAAAAAAAACAAAAACAAACAAACAAACCTGGAGTGAAGAAGACCGAAGCGGCGGAGCAGACTGCAGACGAGCAGTGGTTAGCGCCCCTCCCCACCCCTAGTTTCGCTGTAGACACTCAAAATTTTCTGTACATCTATCACTGACATTACAGGAATGCAGATTCGTCTTTCAGAGATAACCCTGGAAGACAGCTTACATCCAGTCCGGATACTACCGGAAGTTCAATCTCAACCCCGGAACACACACCGGGAGTAACAGTTCCAACCTTGGAGATAACCCCGAGGCATGCAGTACCAACACCAAAAATTCCACCGGAGAAGACCGATTAATCTCGGAGATAACCCTGAGGTATCCAGTCTCAGTCCCAACATGGGGAATAGCAGCTATCAACCTTGGAGATAACCCCAAGGAGTGCAGTTTCGGCGATAACCCCGGAAATGCTTGTTTCAAATGCATGCTATCATCTTCAACCTCGGCACTCACACTGAGGCACTCAGGACCATACCTGGAGATAATACCGAAAGGACAGGTACACCTCAGAGATGATACTGAGGACCTTCAACACTTGTAGCAATCCAATCTCAGAGATAACCCTGAGCAACGTCTGCTTTACCAGCCCAAACCGGCGATAACTCCGGTGAGGGGAAAAGTTGTCATCTCGCCAACTCAAGGCCACATCACGTCGTCTCAACATCTCATACATACATTTCTACACAACGATGTCCCACAAGAATCAAGGAAAACCAATCCCGAGTGACTATTGTGCAGGGTAACGGATATAATTTGAAGCTTGAAGACCGGAGGGCACCGTCCCATCTTCATGACTTCGTACAACCTCTAATCCCATGCCATTGTACAACTCTAGACAACGGCGGTCCGAAATAGGTCCTATATACCTCATCCGGATGCCCGAATTGCAATTCTGAAAGTTTGAGCGGACATTGCAGTGCCTACATGCACGTACTGCGAGACGACCCGACCCGAGAAACCTGGGGGAACCCGGGCAACCTTAGGTACACCTGCAGCTCCCCGCTCTATAAATAGAGGGCTTGGGGTGGTCATTTTAAGAGAAAAAAAAGGCGAGGAAGCCATGTCAAATTTGCTCCGTACTTACAATATACTGAGTGCTTTTTCATTTTATACACTTGTGAGCTCACATATAGCTACTTTTGTACCAGTGAGAGCCGAGTTTCATCTACTTTAAAGATATAGAAGTCTTCTTTTGGTACCCACGTAAGCCTTCTTACACACTTTAAAGCCTTTCTCTTCATCTTTGCACACACCCTTCTTCACGTTGAGAGTCGTGTTTGCGTGTGTTTTCCAGGACTTGATCCGTGATTTTTTTTCGATTTGTATATACATATATATTATATATATGGACTAACATTATCGAGTTATACCTCGATTGAGCCTGAACTTGATGCGGGCGTTTATTTGCTTTAATATATATATATATATATATATATATATATATATATATATATATATATATTAACTGTGTGTTGGACATTTTTGTTTCGATGAGCACGGATTTTACATCCAGAGGCGTTTCTGCGATATATATATATATATATATATATATGAACTGTTGTCGAACTCTGTTCGATGAGCCTGGAGTTTACATCCGGAGCGTTTACTTGTTTTTATATATATATAAATATACTTTCGTCCCGCCTGCAGTTTACTTCGTGGTGGTTGATCGCTTTTACAGCTTTCTTTACGTTTCGTCCTGCCTGGAGTTTACTTTGTGGCAATTGATCGCTTTGTACAACTTTATTTACGTTTCGTCCTGCCTGAAGTTTCCTCCGTGGTGGTTGATAGCTTTTACAGCTTTATTTACATTTTTTGATCCCTCATGGAGGTGCTTCGTGGTGGCTGATCATGTATGTATATATATTTACAGCTTTTATATATATATACCTGCTTACGGCTTTAATACAAATTGTGGTATCATGTGAGCCTAGGAATCATGTGATCACAGATTCATTCTATTTGATCTAGATTCGGTTCCCGTGATGGACATTGTCAGCTGTAAGTAGCTTGTAAATTATTATGCGGTGTCTAAATTTTCTCAGATGCATGGTTTTCATAGCCACGGGGAAATCGGCATTATTTTGTACATTATTTTCTTATAGATGCTTCGCATCTCGAAAATAAAATCAATCAAGCCGAACACTTAGTAAAAAATTGAAGTGTAAAAGGTCTCAATTACTATTGAGCACAAAGGGTTTGAAAAAACCTCTTTTATCAAAACATCACTGCTATATCTTGCTAAAAATTGAATTTTTACATAAATTCAAACCACAATGTATATAGAGTGCTAACGAGGCCTCGTACCACTTCCAAATAAACAGCACATTGACCCACACACACACACATTCAGATAATATTTTCTTGAAAAGAGGCGGTCACCATGGTAACACGGATGTCGGGGGGTGCCTAACACCTTCCCTCCACATAATCAAGTCCCCGGACCCTAATGAATCTCGGTTTCGCAAATTCGCGTTTAAGAATATCACATCATTTGGGTCAATGTGCAAACCTTTTCTCGGTTGTGTTGGTACAACCATTTAAAAAACCAACTGGCGACTCTTAACAATCCATTGTCGACATTATACATGTCGGACCTTTTTCACTTGTTTTTTCTAACAAATCTCACCTAAAATGGGAACACCAAAGAACAAGTAACGGAAAGGGACAACTGAAAATCCCGACGTCGACAGGTGGCGACTCTGTTGGGGACTCAAGTAAGAGGACTTAAGCCGCTATTTCAAATTTTTTCAAAACTATTATCTGCTTGTGTGTGGATGTTGCATTTACATTTATGATGAATGTGTACGAATGCATTTACTTATTGCACTTAGTGCTTCGCACCCTATCTGCTTGTGATATTAGTGCTTCGCACATGTCATCATTTCCATACGGTGAGATGCGATGTATGTGAATGTATGTTGTGTGGTCCCTCCACCAGGAGGCTATCCTGTCGGTGTTTGATTACTGGACTCGTAGGAAGACTAATTCCCGTGAGGCTCAGGAAAGGCACCACCCAAATTCGCTCCAGTTGAAAGACCAGATTAATTTCCCATTGAGTAAATTGCGATGATTTGGGAACCTTCATGCCAAAAAACCACAAGAGTAACCTAAGATAGGTCAGCCTCTGATAAACCCAAAACGGAGGAAAGTCTCTTCATGCTTTCTCATTTTAATTACTTGTAAACATAATTACTTGTAATTTCATTCCATATCTATCTCCATGTAATGAGAAATATGAAGAAATGTGTACATATACATATTTAATTTAACATGCTATCTTG
Organism: Panax ginseng; assembly: GCA_020205605.1. Lineage (NCBI taxonomy): Eukaryota > Viridiplantae > Streptophyta > Magnoliopsida > Apiales > Araliaceae > Panax > Panax ginseng. The sequence continues at coordinate 111,965,347 of CM035140.1, read as the reverse complement.
TATTACAAACAGCTGACGTCCGTATTGCAAGATAAAATTCCTAAAACGGAAACATCACATAGCATGTTATGTTTTATACATTCCCTAAAGACTAAACTATGCAAGTCTTTCGCAGGGAACCAATCGGACCCACTACCCGATCAAAATCCAAAAAGGCTGCAAGCCTACAGTAAATCATGTCATCATCTGACCAAACTGACCTTAATCCAGTTTCTCACAAGAATTCGACGGATTAAGCAAACAAATTACAGATTTGGTTGTTCTGCTTAAAGAACTACACCAGTCTACTCAGGGTCGAAAGATACCCGTACATGCGGAATCCTCTACACAAGGGGGAAACTAGGTCATTACAATACCTGAACTACAATTGGATACAACCAACAAAATTAATGATTCCACACATCTCATAGGAGATCCAGACACCGGTGACATCAAAAAGAAAGTCCTCCAAATGGAAGAGACCCTTCGTGCCATCAAAGGAATTGGAACACACTGAAGTGTTTCATATGTTGACCTTTGCATTTTCCTTGGTGTCCATTATCCAGAAAAATTTAAGACTCCTGACTTTGAAAAATATGATGGGTTAGGAGATCCTTACACACATTTGAAGGTGTTTATCGGGGAACTCGGATCTTATGCAGAGGACGAGAAGCTCAGAATGCAGTTGTTCCAGAAAAGTCTAACTGGAGAAGCCCGTTCGTGGTATACTAGATTAGACAATTCAAAGATCCATACCTGGGAAGAGCTAGCACACTCCTTCCTCACACAATACAGCTTTCAGTCTCAGATGGCTCCTGACCGGTATCAAATTACCAAGGTTAAGAAACAGTCTAACGAGTCTTTCAGAGAGTATGCTCAAAGGTGGAGACGCCTGGCTGCCCAAGTTATTCCTTCCATGACAGAATTAGAAATGGTTATGACTTTCATAGACATCCAAGAAGCTCCTTTCTATGAAAGAGTTTTAGCCGGCATTGGTAAACCATTTTCTAAAATGGTCAAACATGGGGAGATGGCTGAAATGGGATTGAAATTCAAAAAAATTTAAGACCTAGCTGCCCTTAAAGCTGTTGCTGATCACATCTAATCCAGAAATTATGGAAACAACCCCCAGAGGGTCCATAAAAAGAAAGAGGAAGATGTTTCCCTGATACTACAGGGTCAAAAGGGCAATCAAAACATGCCAATCCAAAGGAGAAATTACACTCCCTTTCAAGCACAGCCTTCGAACCCTCCAATAACCAAAGGTGGAGAAGTCAAACGCCCTCGAGTGCTCATACCCTTAGGGGACTCACTCAAGAATATCCTCACTCTTCTGACAACACAGAAGAAAATCACGCATCTTCTTCCACCAACTAGCCCTAATAGACAGGGTTTCAATGCTGCTCGAAAATGTGCTTATCATGCTGGGGCACCTGGACATAATACTCAGGATTGTTGGGCCTTAAAACACAAGATCCAAGACCTGATAGACAACGGTGAGATTGTGGTCACCAAGCCAGATCAACCTCATGTACAAGACAATCCTCTTCCTCAACACAAAGAAGAAGAGATCAACATGATTAATTGGAGTAATGGACAGAACTCCAATTTTAATGGTGAATCATCCCAGACCACCAAAGACGGGGTTGACAAATGGGATTATGCCAAATTCTAGTTTGCTATGGAACATAAGATGAAAGCTCTATGCAAGCAAATTGAACAATTAAGCGTAGGCGGTGACCTATCAAACATCAAGTGACACGCGTGATTAATCGACCAGAGAGCATGCTAGTCTCCTCCCTCTTGTAACGAATATACTCTCGTCACCTTCAGAAAATGAAATGCTAGAAGACAAAGTGATAAGGAGAGCAAATGCCAAAGCCCGTCGGGATTTTTCCAATAAAAAGGAGTTTACACACCTGGGCCAACCTATGGAGGAAATCTTGCAGATGCTCATCAATGAAGGAAGAATCACCTCCCTTCTTCCTCCGATTAATCCCCATTCCGGACGTTTTAATTCTGATGGAGTATGTCAATATCACTCCCATTCTCGCGGTCACAGCACAGAGAATGATGGGCACTCCGCCACCTTATCCAAAATTTAATTGACAGCGGTGTCCTGCAACTAGCAGACGATGATACGGTGCTACGTGAGAGTGAGAATACCTATCCTACTAAGTGGAAGGGTTTGGTAGTAGTCATATCCACTGAGACTGATAGGACTAACAAATCGCTCACAATACCTACAGTTCAACTCAAGGGAAGCAACAATCCTTTGAAAGTGGCCGCTCCCGAGCCAATCAACTTGCCATGCAGAGCACAATATCCTATTGTTAGCTTACATAAAGTGCCATGGAATTATGGAGAAGGTGAAGGATCTACCTCATATACAACTGCTACAGTGTTGAAGGAGAATCCACTGTATCTTCCCCAACGGGTGATGAAGTCTACCATCAAATCAAAGGGGGAAATACCTATGGAGAAGATTGAAAAATTCCTTCGCATTATGGGTCATAACGAAGCCAAGGTGGTTTTAAGCTTAAAAGAAGCTCCACACCAAATATCAATTTTGGACTTGGTCCTAATTTTCGAGGATCACCAGACAATCTTGCTGAAGGTTTTAGAAGAAGTCTATCTACCAAAATCAGTGGATGCGAAAAAAATTTAACATTTGGTTGATCAAATTTTCAACAACAATGTGATATCCTTCACTAATGACGACATCCCACCCGAAGGGACCTGTCATTGCAAGCCGTTGCACATTGCGATCTTGTCCTCCGGATACATGCTAGCTGAAGTCTTGATAGATGGAGGCTCATCTCTAAATATCTATCCATACGCTACCTTGGTGAAGATGAATATCAATCTCAACCTAATCCGGAACATCTATACGGTCGGAGTAATTGAACTGCCAATCGAAATTGGTCCCCACACCTTCTGTGTATCTTTCCACGTACTCAAGATAGATTCGGGATACAACCTGCTCTTAGGACGACCATGGATTCATATTGCAGGGGCAGTCCCCTCCACCCTTTATCAACAGTTAAAATACATTATCAACGACAGCCTAGTCACAGTCAACGCTGAGCCGGAGTGTCCTCCACAAAGTGACATACCATACATCAACGTCAATTCGGATGTTGATCTGATCAGTTTTCACACCTTGGAGGTGATCAACACTCGGTACCATGCTATTGGAACGCCACCTCTCACACCCAAGATTTTTGCCGAAGTGATGGAAGCTACTTAAGAAATGATATCCTTGGGTCATCAGCCAGGACAAGGGCTGGGTAATGATCATCAGGGTATTAAGTACCCCATCGAAGTTATCAGTCAAACTGGGACAGCTGGGCTAGGCTATTCTGCCAGTTCTAGTAATAGGAATCCACACAAACATCCTTAGATTCCTCCAGCTTTAGTTACACGGCGTTCATCTACACTTACAACTGCTGAGTCCGCACAACCTCGTGTAAAGGTGCCAGCCAACGTGATGGCTATGTTATTTCCCAAGCCGGTACCGGTGAAGGCGAAAGAAGTCTTTGTTCCAGATCCCGCCATGGAGGAAGAGAAACAAAGAATTAAACAAGACGTCATCCGAATGATGTTGGGCATGCGCATCATTGTTCATGACGAACATACAAACAGATACACCCCAGACGATGATTTTTTGGACATAATGCCATCATTCGGGATAGGGAGGACGATGACATCCCTCCATCACTGCAGTCCACCCGGACTTTGTACTTTCAATTGGAGCAACACTCCTTGCATTGGTCGACAAGGGTAAAAGCAAGCGTAAACTATTTCGCCTCAGATATCATAATCGCTTACTTTTTCCGTGACATGTATTAGCAGTCGTTTTGCCAGTACATGCTTACACTTTGTATGATCAAACCTTTTCATTTATACTAAGTGAAAGCATATTTTGTTTCAGGACCCTGAATTTAGATGTGCTTGTACTTGCTGATATAGTGCCTCTTCTCCACAAAGATTGTAACTTTGATGTAGAGATGAATTCAGCCTTGATGGAAATACATGAGGACATTGAGGTGCCTCAAGAAATTCAAGAATGGGTCAAAGACAAACCTAAACCCAACCTTGATCAAACCACTTCATTCAATCTCAGAACCTTATAAAACTTTAAGTTAATCCAAATTGGTTCAGACCTTACCCTAAACCAGCGGAATGACATGGTTACGCTACTAACCAAATTCCAGGATGTTTTTGCATGGTCTCATGAAGATATAGTGGGTTTGTCCACTAACATTGTACTTCATTGCCTTCCAATTAAAGAGGGATTCAAACCAGTCAAGCAGAAGCTCAGGCGATTGAAACCTGAGTGGAGTTTAAAGGTAAAGGAAGAAATTGTGAAACAATTTCAAGCTGGCATCATTATGGTGTCCACATATCCTGAGTGGATATCCAACATTGTTCCCATGCCTAAACCTAGAGGAAAGGTGCGAGTCTGCGTGGATTATCGGGACTTGAATAAAGCTTGCCTTAAAGATAGCTTTCCCGTACCCTTTATCTACATTCTCATTGACAATACTGCGCAATACTACATGTACTCCTTTGCTGATTGTTTTGCGGGGTACCATCAAATCATGGTTGCTAAGGAAGATCGTGAGAAAACTGTGACGCTCCCAAAACAGGTATACATCACCCATCTTGGGTCGCCAAATACATGGTACAAAATTTAAATATAAACTTCTTTTATATAGTACGACAAAACGTAGCTGAGAGTTTCAACAGGGATAATGTCTCGTAGAGAATATCCAAACTCAAATGAAGTCCTCATTACATTTATTATCACACTATTTAATAGAATAGTGGGGACTACAAATGTAATCATCTGGACCGGCACTCCGTTCCCCGACTAGTCCCGGCTACGTTCTCATTTCCTGAAGAGAACAGTGAAAGAAAGGGTGAGCTCAACTAGCCCAGTAAGAAATATTATGACTAACATAATGCAGAATAAATTATCATTAGCATTCAACAGTGTTAAACTGATAAAATATAATAAACATCAAGTTTAACTGCAGCGGAACAAGCAATCCATTAGAAAAGTCAAGTGGAACATAATGTCTACTATCTCCTCTAGATTAAAAGTCCATCGTTAATATTTCATTCCTGCAATACTTATCAACAGTTCTTTATTATACCCAAGACAAAAAGAATTCTCATCACCTGTCTTCACCTAAACCACCAACGATTATAGTTAATTCCACAATTCATATTTATAATCATGTAAATCAACAATTTCTCTTTGCCACAAAGGCTTAATAGAACGTTTACTCAATATCCTTACCCCAAAGGTTAAAGACATTCAAGTGTAATAACAATTATCATACCAATCAATTGTCTATCTTTGCATTACGGGCCAAAGATATTCAACTATAAAACCAATGGTCATGATCATACCAATCAATTGCCTGTTAGTGCACTACGGCTAAAGACATTCAACTGTTAGCTAATGGTCATGATCCTGCCAATCACATCATCAAATTATCCATGCACTACGGCCAAGGATATTCGTTAGTATCACCAGTGGTCATGATCATGTCATACACCTGTCCATCTTTGCACTACAGGCCAAAGCTATCAATCAATAGTTCATCTTTGTACTACGACCAAAGATATCAATAAATTGTTCTTCTTTGCACTACAGTCCAAAGACATACAACTGTAAAACCATTAACCAACAGTTCGTCTATGCACGTAAGCCAAAGATGACTTTCATCACACTATAAGCATGAGGATGATGACAATGATATAAGCATTAATCAAACAAAATCAAGGATAAATATTAAAGACTTTAAATTTATCCAGAGTTTAAAAATATTCAAATTGTCAACATGATACTGCTTTATGGAGTAAAATTCAAGAATAATATTCATGTACCAAAAATAATTTGGACAGAACAAAAATATATCTTTCGGGTGAATAGTACTCGTGAATAAGATATCCGTGAATAGTACTTTGAGAATAGTACCCGTGAATAGTACCTCAAAGATGAAAAGTATCCCAAATACCCGAAAGTGAATAATATTTGGGTGAATAGTAATTTGGGTGAATAATAACTCATGAATAGTACTCCTAATACCTAAAAAAAGCCCCCCGAATACCCGAGTGAATAATACTAGAGTGAATAGTAACCGGGTGAATAGTAACCCGTAAATAAAATACCAAATAAAATGATATTTCATGACGATTACAAAAGAAATGATATCTCATACGAGTATAATAGAATATACGAAACTGCAAATGGATTTTCACAATTTAATAAGGAATAAATACGAATGATCATTCACCATACATGCGGTAGTCCACACAGACAGGTTATTCCAACAAAATAATAAAGAATGGAATAACAAAAGAATTCACCAGGCATGCGATAGACCGCATGCATGTGTTATTCCAATAGAATAATAAAGAATGGAACTGTGTCATGCAAATCCGCATGAACGGGATATTCCAATGTAATAATAAAGAATGGAATAACAATGTAATTCACTAGGCATGCAATAGACCGCATGTACATGTTTTTCCAATGTAATAATAAAGAATGGAATAATGTAAGAATTTCACCCATGTATGCGGTACTTCACATAGACAAAGTTATTCTAACATAATAATAAAGAATGGAATAACAATGAAATTCACTCGTGCATGCGATAGATCGCATGCATGTGTTATTCCAAATGTAATAATAAAAATGGAATAATGTAAGAATTTCACCATGTATTCTAGTGACTTGATGACAAAGTTATTCCAACATAATAATAAAGAATGGAATAATAACCCTTACGAGTATTGAAAGAATATAACTCTCTTCATGAATACGAAAGAATAATACCCCTTACGAATACAACAAATAATAACCCTTACGAATAAGAAATAAATAACATCCCTTACAACTGTTGAACGGAAATAATATTCCAACGAATATTTAACAAAGATAATATTCTTACGAATATTGAATAAAGATAATATTCTTTATGAATACTGAACGAAAATAATATTCATATGAATATGAAAAATAATATCTCTTCAGAATATGAAATAAATAATACCCCTTACCAATACAAAAAATAATATCTCTTACCTTAGAAAAACTGGATACTGGAATAGTGAGGTAGTAAACTTCTCTTCTTCTTTCTCTCTATAATTTCTCTCTATAATAATTGCTCTAAAGCTTTTGTGAATTGGTGAGAAATGAAGGAAGAATGAGCTTCTATTTATAAGAAAATATAGTTTCAATAATTGCACGTTTTGGGGCTCAAAATATTATAGTATAATACATTCCTCTTTTTTTTCATTTTTAATTTAGTCCTGCAAGTATTATCAAACTTGCACCACCTCCCCTAATAGTAAATAATGTGAATCAATAGTTCATTCATGTGACTCAATAGTATAATCATGTGAAAAAACTAATTACAGTATAGTACCATCAACTATACCTCCATTTTTAATTTAGTCATGCAAGTATTATCAATCTTGCACCACCTCCCCTAATAGTACATGAATGTGAATCAATAGTACACACATGTGAACAAATAATTATAAGCATGTGAAATAATAGTAATTAATTGCTCATTTATCTGATTAATTACCCGATTGGTCAATGTAACCTCCAGACATCAATAATTATCGAAATAAATATCGATTTCCACTAACACTAATAATCCCAACATAATAGAATTATCAATTTCATCTTTAATCAACACGAACTTATTCATCATTAATATTATAACTCACAATATTTAACAACCAAGTCGTTCCCAGGAAAGAGGGGGCTTTTCGATAAGGATTTCTCCTTATTGGCGCATAATTAGGTGACCAAACCTCTCCTTGACAAAACTTCTAGACATTGTCAATATTGCAAATAATATGAATAACTTTGTCGTCTCAATTATTGATTTAATAATAATAAATATTATGCAGATGATACTGTGACAATAATTGAATCAATAATATGAGAGATATGATGCAAAGAATTATCGTAGCAATAATTAAGTATAACCGAGTGACTTCTCACGTAAGCATCAATAATCAATACCGTGTGCTACTATGTAACCCACGCCAGACATTCTTTACTTTTACTACCGGGTAGTTCAACAGTTTTAACGGTAACACTTTTGCCGTTATTTTTATAAAAAGATAATTTGTCGTTTTCTAACTACGACAATACTTCCATTGTGGGGTCTACCAATGATTGTGCCGTCGTACGAATATTTCATGTTAAAACGAATATTCCCCAACCAATCGAATATTATATAACCACTTGCTTACTTTACAAAATTTATAAATATTACTCCCAACTATAACATTATATCAAATCCACACCATAATATTAAAAAAAAATATTCGAGAATTTTAAATCTTTATTCATAAAATCTGGGGTCACACAATCTCCCCTCCTTATAAAATTTTGCCCTCAAAATTTACGTACGTACTTGATATGCCGAAGAGGTGAGAATACCTTGAATACCTTTATCGTCGAAAACATTACACGTTGCATACGTGCATGCCCGATTTCCTCCGATTGCCTCTGAATGCACATCAGTCCCTAAAATACCCATTTTAGGCCTTGATACCGACCTCAAATCTCAAAATATAAAACATAAAGGGTTTAGGTCTACTCGTTATCTTTCCGAATCATCCTGAATCACCTCAATCGGAGTTCGTATGAAAAAGTTATGCCCAATTTAATAAAGGACGTCCGAACAGATTTTGGCTTAACACTTGACCAGCGCCCAAATTTGGCATTGGGCAAGCGCCTAGGTGCCCAAGAACAGATTCTATGAGCCTAGCCTAGTGCCTAGGCGCTCGACCTTTGGCACTTAACTCCAATTTTCCAGATTTTGCAACTTTTGACACACATACTTCAAATCTTCATAACTTCTTCATCCGTTATCGGAATTAGTCCGTTTTTGAGGCTATAGAAAGCTTGTGACATGCTCTATAAAACCCCCATGATTTTATAATTTTTCAGATTCATTAATTATTCCGAAATTTGGCTCCAAAGTCCCCCAAGACTAAGTTTTTACTAACAACGATACGCGAAAAATGTTATGAACACGCGACATACTTGGCGGTAAAATGAGTCTATAGGCCACAGTTCCTACTCGATCGAGGATTTCAAATGGGCCAATTTAATAGAGGGTTGAGATTTCCTCTCTTCGTCGATTATTGTTTCTAGAATAATGCCTTCTTGAACCTTCTTCTTTACATTCATCAGATTCGGGTGTGTAGCATGAGCGGCTTTAACTTTATTTATTAAAGTCGATTCTACTCGTATATTCGTTATCTTCACGAGGGTCCCTAGAGTATTTAATTCTATTTTCATCATTTGTAAGTTATACGAAATGGGTCTTTGTGTTAATAACATCTCACTCGTAAACGCATATGATCTTCTACTCAACGCGTCAGCTACCACGTTCGTTTTTCCACGATGATATTGAATGGTATAATCGTAATCTTCAACAGCTTGAGCCAACGTCTTTGGCGCATTATACGTTCGTTTTGGTTGAAGAAATATTTAAGGGTTTGAAGAAATGGGTTTTTGTACTGGGGTCAATACAAAATTCAATTTCACGCTCTAGGGGTAGGCTAAGAAGTCTTCAAGAATACGTCAGGAAATTTATTAACGATAGAATTATCATTTAAAAACTGTCACTCTCATCCAAGACTTGGATAGCACATGAAATAAAGGTTTCTACTAACGAAGTTTCAACCAATAAGTCAAAGTCTAACTTCTCTGGGGTCAAATTTAAACGTTGAGTGCAAGTATGAGAAATAAAAGAATGGGTAGAACCGGTATCTAATAAGGTATAGACTTCGCAAGAATTTATAATTAACTAACCCGTGCTAACTTCGTTCAGGTTACTCGCTTTTTGAGAAGTCACGAAAAAACTTCTCCCCGAAACCACCAACTTTGTTTTGTCCAGATTCCGCCTTTTGGTGCCACCGTTCCAACTGGTCTTGACTTCACTATACGATAAAATCGAGCTAAATGACCTTCTCTTCTTGAAATTTCCACTTCTATTATCTTGGCCATGATTACCACCGAAGTGATTACCATTCTTGGCATGATAATTTCCCCCACGATGGTTATCATTGTTCCGATGGCCGTTGCCACCAGTATGATTTTTATCGTGTTATTGCTCGTTACCTTTTGGTTGAGCTAACTCAACGGTCTCATGTGCTTCATTGCTTATCTCAGCATTTTCAGATGCCATTTTCAAACACTGTCACAAAACAAGGGTTAATTAACATATCACATATTATCCCTATACTCTGACCGGCCAATAAAATACCAAATAAACTTTGGTAGGTCATAATGGCGAAGGAATTCCCCGTCTTTCCCCTCCTAGTTCTTGTCTCACATCTCAGCCAGGGATCATATCCCTAAGCTTTGATACCAACTGTGAGGCCCCCAAAACAGGTAAACATCACCCATCTTGGGTCAACAAATACATGGTACAAAATTCAAATACAATCTTCTTTTATACACTACGACAAAACGTAGCTGAGAGTTTCAACAGGGATAATGTCTCGTAGAGAATATCCAAATTCAAATGAAGTACTCATTACATTTATTATCACACTATTTAAAAGAATAGTGATGACTACTAATGCTATCATCTGGACCGTCACTCCGTTCCTCGACTAGTCCCGGCTACGTTCTCATTTCCTGAAGAGAATAATGAAAGAAAGGGTGAGCTCAACTAGCCCAGTAAGAAATATTATGACTAAGATAATGCAGAATAAATTATCATTAGCCTTCAGCAGTGTTAAACTGATAAAATATAATAAACATCAAGTTTAACTGCAGCAAAACAAGCAATCCATTAGAAAAGTCAAGTAGAACATAATGTCTACTATCTCCTCTAGATTAAAAGTCCATCGTTAATATTTCATTCCTTCAATACTTATCAACAGTTCTTTATTATACCCAAGACAAAAAGAATTCTCATCACCTGTCTTCACCTGAACCACCAATGATTATAGTTAATTCCATAATTCATATTTATAATCATGTAAATCAACAGTTTCTCTTTTGCCACAAAGGCTTAATAGAATGTTTACTCAATATCCTTACCCCAAAGGATAAAGACATTCAAGTGTAATAACAATGATCATACCAATCAGTTGTCTATCTTTGCACTACGGGCCAAAGATATTCAACTATAAAACCAATGGTCATGATCATACCAATCAATTGTCTGTCAGTGCACTACGGCTAAAGACATTCAACTGTTAACTAATGGTCATGATCTTGCCAATCACATCATCAAATTATCCATGCACTACGGCCAAGGATATTCATTAGTATCACCAGTGGTCATGATCATGTCATACACCTGTCCATCTTTGCACTACAGGCCAAAACTATCAATCAACAGTTCATCTTTGTATTACGACCAAAGATATCAATCAATTGTTCTTCTTTGCACTACGGGCCAAAGACATACAACTGTAAAACCATTAACCAACAGTCCGTCTATGCACGTAAGCCAAAGATGACTTTCATCACAATATAAGCATGAGGATGATGACAATGATATAAGCATTAATCAAATGAAATCAAGGATAAATATTAAAGACTTTAAATTTATTCAGAGTTTAAAAATATCCAAATTGTCAACATGATACTGCTTTATGGAGTAAAATTCAAGAATAATATTCATGTACCAAAAATAATTTGGACAGAACAAAAATATATCTTTCGGGTGAATAGTACTCCGTGAATAGTATCCTGTGAATAGTACTTTGAGAATAGTACCTCGTGAATAGTACCCCCAACATAAAAAATATCCCAAATACCCGAGTGAATAATATTCGGGTGAATAGTAATTTGGGTGAATAGTAACTCGTGAATAGTAACTCATGAATAATACTCCGACACGAAAAGTGCCTCGAATACCCGAGTGAATAATACTAGAGTGAATAGTAACCGGGTGAATAGTAACCCGTAAATAAAATACCAAATAAAATGATATTTCATGACGATTACAAAAGAAATGATATCTCATACGAGTATAATAGAATATACAAAACTGCAAATGGATTTTCACCCGCCATGTGATAATCCACGTAGACAGATCATTTTCACAATTTAATAAGGAATGAATACGAATGATCATTCACCATGCATGCGGTAGTCCACACAGACAGGTTATTCCAACAGAATAATAAAGAATGGAATAACAAAAGAATTCACCAGGCATGCGATAGACCGCACAAACAGGTTGTTCCAATAGAATAATAAAGAATGGAACCAGGTCATGCGTAATCCGCATAGACAGGATATTCCAACAAAATAATAAAGAATGGAACCAGGTCATGCGTAATCCGCACAGACATGATATTCCAACATAATAATAAAGAATGGAATAAATGAATTCACCGGGCATGCGATACACCACACGCATAAAAGTTATTCCAATGAGTAATAATAAAGAATGAAATAACAAAAGAATTCACCGTGCATGCGATAGACCGCCGCGCATGCATAAAAGTTATTCCAATGTAATAATAAAGAATGGAACCAAGTCATGCGTAAGAATCCGCATGCATGTGATATTCCAACAAAATAATAAAGAATGGAACTGTGTCATGCGTGAATCCGCATGCATGTGATATTCCAACAGAATAATAAAGAATGGAATAACAATGAATTCACCGGGCGATCGACCGCCATGCATGAAAGTTATTCCAATGTAATTATAAAGAATAGAATAAAAGAAGAATTTCACCATGTATGCGGTATTTCGCATAGACAGGCTATTCTAACATAATAATAAAGAATGGAATAACAACAAAATTCACCAGGAATGCGATAGATCAAGATGTATAAAAGTTATTCCAACATAATAATAAAGAATGGAATAACAAAAGAATTTCACCATGTATGCGGTATTAAGATATATACGAGTTATTCAACATAATAATAAAGAATGGAATAACAACCCTTACGAGTATTGAAAGAATATAACTCTCTTCATGAATACGAAAGAATAATACCCCTTACAAATACAACAAATAATAACCCTTACGAATAAGAAATAAATAACATCCCTTACAACTGTTGAACGAAAATAATATTCCAACGAATATTTAACAAAGATAATATTCCTACGAATATTGAATGAAGATAATATTCTTTATGAATATTGAACGAAAATAATATTCATACGAATACGAAAAATAATATCTCTTTAGAATATGAAATAAATAATACCCCTTACCAATACTAGATACTGGAATAGTGAGGTAGCAGACTTGTCTTCTTCTTTCTCTCTATAATTTCTCTCTATAATAATTGCTCTAAAGCTTTTGTGAATTGGTGAGAAATGAGGAAGAATGAGCTTCTATTTATAGGAAAATATAGTTTTAATAATTGCACGTTTTGGGGCTCGAAATATTACAGTATAATACCTTCCTCTTTTTTTTCATTTTTAATTTAGTCCTGCAAGTATTATCAAACTTGCATCACCTCCCCTAATAGTAAATAATGTGAATCAATAGTTCATTCATGTGACTCAATAGTATAATCATGTGAAAAAACTAATTACAGTATAGTACCATCAACTATACCTCCATTTTAAATTTAGTCATGCAAGTATTATCAATCTTGCACCACCTCCCCTAATAGTACATGAATGCGAATTAATAGTACACACATGTGAACAAATAGTTATAAACATGTGAAATAATAGCAATTAATTGCTCATTTATCCGATTAATTACCCGATTGGTCAATGTAACCTCCAGACATCAATAATTATCGAAATAAATGTCGATTTCTACTAACACTATTAATCTCAACACAATAGAACTATCAATTTCATCTTTAATCAACACGAACTTATTCATCATTAATATTATAACTCACAATATTTAACAACCAGGTCGTTCCCAGGAAAGAGGGGGCTTTCCGATAAGGATTTCTCCTTATTGGCACGTAATTAGGACCAAACCTCTCCTTGACAGAACTTCTAGACATTGTCAATATTGCAAATAATAATATGAATAACTTTGTCATCTCAATTATTGATTTAATAATAATAAATATTATGCAGATGATACTGTAATAATAATTGAATCAATAATATGAGAGATATGATGCAACAATTATCAGAGCAATAATTGAGTATAAGCGGTGACTTCTCACGTAAGCATCAATAATTAATACCGTGTGCTACTATGCAACCACAGCCAGACATTGTACTTTTACTACTAGGGTAGTTCAGCGGTTTTAACGGTAACACTTTCGCCGTTATTTTTATAAAAGATAATTACATGCGTTTTTAACTCTTTAAAATACTTCCGTTGTGGGGTCCACTAATGATTGTCTTTGTCATGCGAATAATATTTCGGTTAAAACGAATATTCCCCGACCAATCGAATATTATATAACCACTTGCTTACTTTGCAAAATTTATAAATATTACCCCCAACTATAATATTATATCAAATCCACACCATAATATTAAAAAAAATATTTCGAGAAATTTAAATCTTTATTCATAAAATCTGGGGTCACAAAAACTGCTTTCATCACGCCTTGGGGAACCTTTTGCTATAGACAGTTGTCATTCGGCCTCATTAATGCCGGAGCCACCTATCAGCGAGCTATGATGACTCTCTTCCAAGACTTAATGCACAAAGAGATCGAGATCTACGTGGATGACATCATTGTCAAAACCCAAAAGGAGGAGGACCACTTTGACCATCTCAAAAAAAAATTCAACAGGTTGCGTAAGTACAACTTGAAGTTGAATCCAGCCAAGTGCGCCTTTGGCATTAAATCAGGCAAGTTGCTAGGATTTCTAGTCAGCCACAAAGGGATTGAGCTGGATCCTACCAAAATCTAGGCCATCACGAAAATGCCCATTCCTTAGACAAAGAAGGAAATACGGGGATTTTTGGGAAGAATCAACTTCATTAGCAGGTTTATCTCTCAACTCACAGCAACCTGTGAGCCAATCTTCAAGCTATTAAGGAAGAACTCCTCCATGAAATGGAATGATGAGTGCTAAAATGCTTTTCTCACAATTAAAGAACAGCTAGTCAAAACTCCCATTTTTGTACCACCCAGGGATGATGTTCCCCTGTTCATGTACCTGTCCATAAGTGACAACGCCATGGGCTGCATACTGGGACAGAAAGATGATAGAGGCCAAGAACGAGCTATCTATTACCTCAGCAAAAGATTCAGCAGCAGTGAACACAAATACACTCTGATCGAAAAGACATGTTTTGCTTTAACATGGGCTTCCATGAGGTTACAACATTACCTCCATGGTCACACAACCCATCTCATATCCCGTGTGGATCCTCTCAAGTACGTGTTCAATAAGCCCATGTTAAATTGTCGACTGTCCAGATGGCAGTTGATTCTATAACAATTTGACATTGTCTACGTAACTCAAAAGTCCATCAAAGGTCAAGGAATTGTGGATCAACTGACCGCCGCACCCTTAGGGTACTTCAAACCCTTGGAGACATACTTCCCCGATGAATCAACATGATACACGCCAAACATGGAAGATGTATTTTGATGGAGTTGTTAATATTGAAAGTTCTGGAGCTGGAGCAGTTCTAGTATCCGGTACGGGGGAGCAGTATCCCATCGTCATCAAATTGTAGTTTGTCAGCACCAACAACACAGCTGAGTATGAAGGCTATCTCATGGAGCTAAAACTTTCCCGTTCAATGGGCATCAGGCGGTTAACTGTCTTTGGGGATTCAGAGTTGGTGATCAGATAATCCACCGAAATCTATCAAACCAAGGAACTACATTCTTCGCCTTTACCATGGCCAGTTTTACTGAGATGGTTTTGGAGTTCAAGAAATCTCCTTTCACGTTCCTCGTAATAGAATGACTTTTATGGACGCGTTAGCAACTTTGGCCTCCTTAATTCGCATATCAGACAAAGAACACTTGCCAAGCGTCATAATTTCCCTGCACAAGGCCCCAGCCTATGGGAATTACGTTGGAGAAGTATCGAATGAGCTACCTCCCATCCAGCATCCTTGGTATCAACCTATCAAGGAATACCAACGAGATGGATCTACACCCGCTGAGGTGAGCTCGACTGAGAAAAGGCGGATCCATCGACTTGTTATGAAATTATACCTGAGTGGAGATGCGCTCTACAAAAGAGATGCAAGACTAGGTCTCCTCAGATGTTTAGACAAAGATCAAACTCAAAGGCTTATGGATGAAATACATGGTGGAGTCTGTGGTCCCCACATGAGTGGCCCCCTCCTTGTCAAGAAAGTCCTCAGGACATGACATTATTGACTATCTCTCAAAGCTGACTACAATGACCACGTCAAGAGATGCTATCAGTGCCAGATTTATGGGAATTCTATCCACGCCGCTCCACGGGAACTCCACAATATGAATTCACCCTAGCCCTTCTCAATGTGGGGAATGGACGTTATCGGGCCCATTGAGCCTAAAGCCAGTAATGGACATCGATTTATCTTCACCATGATCGACTACTTAATTCACCAAGTGGGTAGAAGCAGCCTCCTTCCCTCGGGTTACCAAAGAAGTCATCGTTGATTTCATCAGAAACAATGTCATTTGTCGATATGGACAACCAGAGGTGATTGTGTCAGGCAATGCTAAGAACCTCAACAACAAAATGATGGAGGAATTATGCAGTAAATTCCACATCAAACATCTTAACTATGTCATCTATCGTCCGAAGATGAATGGTGCTATTGAGGCGGCTAACAAAAACATCAAGAAGATCATGCAAAAGATGTCTGCCAATCACAAAGAATGGCCTGACTTATTGCCTCTTACTCTGTTAGCCTATAGAACATCAATGCGCACTTCCACTAGGGCAACCCCCTACGCATTAACCTATGGGACAGAAGCAGTGCTCCCCTTAGAAGAAGAAATGGAATCCCTCAGAGTGTTGATAGACGCTCAGCTGGATGAAGATTAATGGATACAAGACAGGTATCACCAATTTTCTCTAATAGACGAAAGGCGAACCGCGGCTATCTTCCATGGTCAGTTATATCAACAAAGGATCGCCAGATCCTATAACAAAAAAGTCCGGCTACAGCAGTTTAAACAACATAACTTTGTTTTGAAGAAGATTCTTGACAACCAAGATCAATCTAAGGGAAAATTTGCTCCTAACTTGAAAGGCCCGTTTGTTATCAAGGAAGTATTGACAGGAGGTGCTCTCAGATTGCAAGAAATGGACGGCGATGAATTTCCACAACTCATCAACTCAGACAAAGTGAAATGGTACTACGTCTGAAGTTGCCATCAAGCACACATCCTGGTGCTGGATCATCAGATCACCAGTCATTTCGGTTCTTTAACTCTTTACCACATACAACTTTTTCACACTTTTTACCTCAAGGAAACAAACTCTTTCAAAGAACCAAGCTTGGCTCTCAAGGCCCTACAACTGTGGATTGAACCTTTTCGCGCTTATAGTTTGTTACCCCCCCAAACATGGGATCAAACTTTTCACGCCTGCAGTTTATCCTCAACCTAGGATCAAACTTTCTCTGCCCCGCATTCTGACCTGCACATGGGATCATGCTTTTCAACTCGTCCTGAGAGGCGAACTACGCCGACTTGATCTCCTCTTCAATAGGAGTACTTAGGTGTAAGACCCCAACTTTTTAATGAATAAAATCGAATTTCCTCTATTTATAATTGTGAATAATATGGTGTTAATTTGATATAATACTTTAGTTATGGGTGAAATGTGCAAATTTTTCAAAATAAGCAAGTGGTTATAAAATATTCATTATTGTCGAGGAATATTCGTTGGTCGTGGAATATTCTTTCTGTCGGGGAATATTCGTATGACGGCGTAGCCATTTATGGGCCCCATAACAGAATAACTGTCGGATGAAGAAAACGATAAATTTGAATTTTTATAAATAACGGCATAATCGTTACCGTTAACACTATTGGAATACCCGGTGGTTAAAATACAGAATGTCTGGCGTGGTTGCAGATAGCACTACGGTTTTGTAGTAGTTTTTAATTATTGATTCTTACGTAAAGGCCACTACTCAATAATTGTTACGGTAATTATTATTCAATATTTTATTTTATTGGTTCAATAATTGCGTTGATATTTTATATTATTGTTGTTTCAATAATTGTCAACGCACACAAGATTTCCCATTATCGGATCAATAATTCATAGTATTTGAATAATATTATGAGATAGCATTATTGGCAATGTCTAGAAAGTTCTGTCAAGGAGAGGTTTGGTCACCTAATTGCGCGCCAGTAAGGAGAAATCCTTATCGGGAAGCCCCCTCTTTCCTGGGAATGGCCTGGTTGTCATAATTGTGATTCTGTAATATTATTTATGAATAATTAATTATTGATTTATATGATAAGGAAATATTTATTTTGTGTGGATATAATTCAAGGAATTAATGTTGAGGTGTTTTTGTCGGAATGGAGGTATTAAAAATTAAATCACTATACTTAAGATATATTGCGTGAGTTATAATTATTAATCTGACCGTTGGATCGTTATGATTCTGAAATTAGGTTTATAAATGATTTTGGTGGAAAATTCTAGAATTGAGTGGGCCCCACTTGTGGTTGGTGAAGAAATATGCTGAATTTTATTTCAAATGTGGTGGGTGGCAATAGAAGTAGTAAAGCCATCGTGTAAAGCAGTGTCAAGTCTCCGCTTGAGCGTCTTAACATATTCCTATAAATAGAGGGCTAAGTTAGAATTGAAAATTACACCAGAAACATAAGCTTTCTCTCTTTCTCTCTCTATATTATCGAGTGTATTTTGTGAGTATTTAGATATTTTGTGAGTTTCTATTTATCAGTGCAAGTTTTCTTCAGCCTTATACCGCTATTCCAATCAGAAGTACTGCTCTTTTGAGGTAAGGGATGTTATTTTTGGGTTACTATTCATGAGTTACTATTCACGAGTTACTATTTACGAGTTACTATTCACGACAAAATTGGTTTCTTTTTTTGACCAAATTATCGTTGATTTATGAATTTTACTCCTGAAATTAAATCCATGTTTTGATCATATTGTTTTTATTATTATATATAACATTTTTATAATCCTGGTGAAGAAATTTCTCTTTGACTTGAGTGTAAAGATGGGTAGATTATTGGTATGATCATAACTATGGGTTCTCTTTGGCCAGTATAGCAAAGATGAATTGTTGACTGGTATGATCATGACCATTGAATTTATAATTGAATATCTTTAGCTTAAGTGCAAAGGTGAATTGATCAACATGGTTATAATTATTGTTTATATAAATTCTGAAATGATTATATATTTCTTTGAGATATTAATATCATTGGCCAGTAGTGCAAAGATGATCTGTTATTGAATATCTTTGGCCTGTAGTGCAAAGATGAACTGTTGTTGAATATCTTTGGCCTGTAGTGCAAAGATGAACTGTTGATGAATATCTTTGGCACGTAGTGCAAAGTTGAATTTATTAGTACGATTATGAACAGGAACTGTGATTTGGTATAACCATGATCTTTGATGTTTCAGGTAAAGACATGTGATGAAAATTATCTTCGTCCTGGATGCGAAGAAGAATTTAGAATCACAATTATGATTATGAGTTATTCATATGATTGTGCACCAGAATTGTTAATTGATGTTACAAGGATAAAACATTGTTGGTGGATTTTTAACATGGAGAAGATAATAGACTTTATGGTCTATTTGACTCTTCTAATGGATTGCTCATTCCGCTGCAACTATGGTTAAATTTTTTTTATCATTTACCATATGTTCTAAATCTCTTATTTATTACTGTTGAAGGCTATTGATAATTTATTTATCTTTAGTCATGATATTCTTTACTAGGCTAGTTGAGCTCACCCTTTTGCTTCACAATTCCTTTCAGGTAATAAGAGTGTAGCTGGGTCGAGCGGGGATAACAGGGGAATAGAACGGTGGTCTCTAGCGGTGGAAGTTCTCCCTAAATAGTATAGAAAAGTGTGTTGTATTTTATACATCATTTAGTAGTTATATTTGGTGAATCGAATAGGGTGAGGTGAACCCAACTTTGGAAGGGTGTTTTGCCACTATCATACAAGATGTCTAATGACATACAACCTCGTGTTATCATAAGACAGGGTTGTGCACATCCACTTGCTGAGTATATCTATGAGCACTACCTATATGATCTTGAAGTTTATTTGAAATATAATTTTCAACTGGAGACAGTGGAGATAGTTATATGTCAAGAGAAGACTCACCATTGGAAAGAGCATGATAGTAATCTTCTCGTTTTTCTTTGGGGTCTATTGGGTCAACTAAGGATAATTCTGTGGACATATGATATCTATCATAACCTAAACGCATGGCCTCCTATGTACGAAGGTTTTCTTGAGTACTTCCCAAAGATTTTAATTTCTAAAACAGTTTTTGACTGTACCTTTATGTAAGGTGTCATTGTGACGTGCTACCCAAGTTGGTGTCAAGAGTCATAGTTGGTATATATATTTGTATCAAAACTCACAACATATGTGTTGTTGTATTTTGCACGACAATTGTTGTAATAAAGTTGTAGTTGTTTTATGTACCATGTATTTGGCGACTCAGAATAGATTGGATGGAATAGACCTATTTTGGGGGCGTCACAGTTGGTATCAGAGCTTAGGGATATGGTCTCTGGCGGAGATCGGGGAATAGAACTAGGAGGGGAGAGATGAGTAAATCCTTCGCTAGTGTGTCCTACCTAAGCTTATTTGTTGGTTGGTCATAATATACGGATATTATGTGATACGTTAATTTGTTTAATTAACCCTTGTTTTATGGCAGTATTTGAGAATGACAGCTAAGAATGTTAACAATAGAGTGGATTAGACTGTGGGGATACCTATAATCACCAACCATGATAATGTGATGTCAGGCGAAGAAGGAATTAGAGATATTCTTGTGGTGAGGGAAAAAAATAATAGTTTCACCCGTGCTAGTCGCAGAGGTAGCAGATGAGAGTGAGGAAGAAGAAGAACCTGAGGAAAATTTATTAGAAGAATTTTATGATCGAAATGTAGAATTGTAAAATCGTATTCATGAGTTAGAAGAGCAGGTTAAAGAACGGCAGGCGGTCGTGGAGCAAAAGGATGCAACAATTCAAGCTTGTGTACCCGATATGTGATGCCTGAACAGAAGCATTCTTTGGCAGAGTATAAGATGATAAAGCTGGAATCTGAGCTGAAAGAAGAAACAACTGAACGAGTGAGAGTGAGTGATGCATGGGTAAAAGCCGCACGACGCATTGATATTGTGGAAAGAGATGTCCGATCTAAGAAAGCTAAAATAGATGATATGTATGTCTCTTTTTGGACAGCAATTAGGAGAACCCAACATCGAGTTTTGAATTACCCTGTACAGAGCGGTCAACCTCAATTTGGTATGGATCGAAGATTGATGATTCAGATCATGAATCGAGAGTCTGAAGAAAGCGATTGAGGTGGAATATGCCCTATAGAAAAGTATATTCTAACGGTAGTAATGACACCAAAATCGCCCCTGCATAAGTCAAAGCCGTGAGTTCGAGGAGAAGCGGTTGTCATGACTTTCCAACAAGTGAGGAACCCAAATGAAGTTATCACGGGAGATGAGCAATGGAGAAATCATGATGACTGGGGAGATAGAATCTGAATTGATAGCAAGGTATTCTCAACTCTTCGAAATACCAGGTACGTAAATTTCGAGAACAAAATTTCATAAGGAGGGGAGGTTGTAAGACCCCAACTTTTTAATGAATAAAATCGAATTTTTTCTATTTATTATTGTGAATAATATGGTGTTAATTTGATATAATACTTTGGTTATGGGTGAAATGTACAAATTTTTCAAAATAAGCAAGTGGTTATAAAATATTCATTGTTGTCGGAGAATATTCGTTTGGTCGTGGAATATTCTTTTCGCTTGGGAATATTAAATGCGGCAAGACACGACCATTTATGGGCCTTATAATGTAATAAGCTGTCGGATGAAGAAAATGACAAATTTGAATTTTTATAAATAACGGCATAATCGTTACCGTTAACACTGTTGGAATACCCAGTGGTTAAAATAAAATACGAATACGCTGGCGTGGCATGCGGTATTTTAATTATTGATTCTTACGTAAGAAGGCCACTACTCAATAATTGTTACGATAAATTCTTCGCTCAATATTTTATTTTATTGGTTCAATAATTGATGCATTGATATTTTATATTATTGTTGTTTCAATAATTGTCATCGCACAAGATTTCCCATTATCGGATCAATAATTCATAGTATTTGAATAATATTATGAGATAACATTATTGGCAATGTCTAGAAAGTTACATCGAGGAGAGGTTTGGTCACCTAATTGCGGCGCCAAGAGAAGGAGAAATCCTTATCTGAAAGCCCCTCTTCCTAGAGAATGGCTTTGGTTGTCATAATTGTGATTACGTAATATTATTTATGAATAATTAATTATTGATTTATATGATAAGGAAATATTTATTTTATGTGGATATAATTGAAGGAATTAATGTTGAGGTGTTTTTTGTCGGAATGGAGGTATTAAAATTAAATCATCAGACTTCAGAGATATATTAAGAGAGTTATAATTTTTAATCGATAGTTGGATCGTTGTGATTTTTGGATATGTTATACATATATAAGTTGAGTATATGTCCACAAATTTTGAACCGATTAAAATGAACGTATAATTTGTTATGAATTTTAAGAGGTGGTGATTGTAAATTAGGTTTATAAATGATTTTGGTAGAAAATTCTAGAATTGAGTGGGCCCCACTTGTGGTTGGTGAAGAAATGTGCTGAATTTTATTTCAAATGTGGTGGGTGACAATAGTAGTAGGTAAAGCCATCAGGTAGGAGGTCAAGTCTGCTTCGGTGTGCTAACATTTTTCTATAAATAGAGGGCTAAGTTAGAATTAAAAATCACACCAGAAACATAAGCTTTCTCTCTTTCTCTCTCTATATTATCGAGCGTATTTTGTGAGTATTTAGATACTTTGTGGGTTTCTATTTATCAGTGCAAGTTTCCTTCAGCCTTATACCGCTATTCCAATCAGAAGTACTGCTCTTTTGAGGTAAGGGATGTTATTTTGGGTTACTATTCATGAGTTACTATTCACGAGTTACTAGTTACGAGTTACTATTCATGACAAAATTGGTTTCTTTTTTTGACCAAATTATCGTTGATTTATGAATTTTACTCTTGAAATTAAATCCATGTTTTGATCATATTGTTTTTATTATCATATATAACATTTTTATAAACCTGGTGAAGAAATTTCTCTTTGACTTGAGTGTAAAGATGGGTAGATTATTGGTACGATCGTAACTATGGGTTCTCTTTGGCCAGTAGTGCAAAGATGAATTGTTGACTGGTATGATCATGACCATTGAATTTATAATTGAATATCTTTAGCTTAAGTGCAAAGGTGAATTGATCAACATGGTTATAATTATTGTTTATATAAATTCTAATTATATATTTCTTTGAGATATTAATATCTTTGGCCAGTAGTGCAAAGATGATCTGTTGTTGAATATCTTTGGCCTGTAGTGCAAAGATGAACTGTTGTTGAATATCTTTGGCCTGTAGTGAAAAGATGAACTGTTGATGAATATCTTTGGCCTGTAGTGAAAAGATGAACTGTTGATGAATATCTTTGGCCCGTAGTGCAAAGATGAATTTATTAGTACGATTATGAACAGGAACTGTGATTTGGTATAACCATGATCGTTGATGTTTCAGGTAAAGACATGTGATGAAAATTATCTTCGTCCTGGATGCGAAGAAGAATTTAGAATCACAATTATGATTATGAGTTATTCATATGATTGTGGACCAGAATTGTTAATTGATATTACAGGGATAAAACATTGTTGGTGGATTTTTAACATAGAGGAGATAATAGACTTTATGGTCTATTTGACTCTTCTAATGGATTGCTCGTTCCACTGCAACTATGGTTGAATTTTTTTATCATTTACCATATGTTCTAAATCTCTGATTTATTACTGTTGAAGGCTATTGATAATTTATCTATCTTTAGTCATGATATTCTTTACTGGGCTAATTGAGCTCACCCTTTTGCTTCACAATTCCTTTCAGGTAATAAGAGTGTAGCTGGGTCGAGCGGGGGTAACAGGGGAATAGAACGGTGGTCTCTAGTGGTTGAAGTTCTCCCTAAACAGTATAGAAAAGTGTGTTGTATTTTATACATCATTTAGTAGTTATATTTGGTGAATCGAATAGGGTGAGGTGAACCCAACTTTGGAAGGGTGTTTTGCCACTATCATACAAGATGTCTAATGACATACAACCTCGTGTTATCATAAGACAGGGTTGTGCACATCCACTTGCTGAGTATATCTATGAGCACTACCTATATGATCTTGGAGTTTATTTGAATATAATTTTCAACTGGAGACAGTGGAGATAGTTATATGTCAAGAGAAGACTCACCATTGGAAAGAGCATGATAGTAATCTTCTCATTTTTCTTTGGAGTCTATTGGATCAACCAAGGTTAATTCTGTGGACATATGATATCTATCATAACCTAGACGCATGGCCTCCCATGTACGAAGGTTTCCTTGAGCACTTCCCAAATATTTTAATTTCTAAAACAGTTTTTGACTGTACCTTTATGTAAGGTGTCATTGTGACGTGTTACCCAAGTTGGTGTCAAGAGTCACAGTTGGTATATATATTTGTATCAAAACTCACAACATATGTGTTGTTGTATTTTGCACGACAATTATTGTAATAAAGTTGTAATTGTTTTTTGTACCATGTATTTGGCGACTCAGAATAGGTTGGATGGAATGGACCTATTTTGGGGGCGTCACATTAGGCAACCATGTTACATGGCCCGGTCGCAATAAAACAAAAACCACAAAAACATTTCTTCTCCCTTCTCCTTACAAAAACAAAAACAAAAAAAATTTCTACACCATTCCTGCCACATACAGCGTTGAACCTCTTACACCAGGTTTGAACTACGCAGACCTGATTTCCTCTTCAATAGGAGTATATAGGCAGCCATTTATGGTTTGGTCTCATCCGCCCTACTAAAACACAAACTCTTGTCAACTGGTACTGGGATCATCCTTCAATCCACTACATTCCATTCAGCTTCAGACCAAAGGGATGGAATTACCTGAACTCCTCCTAAATAGGAGATTCGGCGACCATCTAAGCTGCGGTTGTGCCTCAAAGAGCAACACCAATCCATAAGAGGTGGAATTACCTAGGCTTCTCATAAATAGAAGTACTGGCGACCATCTGTGGTGCAGTCAATCGCAGAGAGGAAAGCCACACTCCTCTCCACATATCCATATAGAAACCAGTCCCAAGACACCAAAGATGGTAGGGATACATACAGATCAATGATCTATTCTAAACTATCTAGAGACAATTCAATGTCCATCCATCCAGGAGGAATTCAGAATACATCAAGATCACCAGCCTTGAAGAAGCAGGCAAATATCAAGCAAGCAACATACATATTTAAAAGGGAAGTGATCAAAAATATATTTCCCTATAATATATAATGTTGTTTGATATACACAATGTAAACTGTACAGGACAAAATGGCTATGCTGGTCTGTGTAGCAAAATACAAGCCCATCTACAACTCAGGATATATGCGAGCTTACAAGCCCAACATGGCATCCCTCTCAGAAGAAGGAGGCAAAGCTGTGGTCTCCTGTACAAGGGTGTCCACACGACCCAACAGATCTGTAGCCATCTGCATGGTGACCATATTCTCATCAATGTAAGTGCTCATCTCTGCGATCATGCCCGTGGTAAAGGACCGTACTGCAGTACTATCTGTGACGGCGACATACTGAGCAGATATGGCACTATCCCGCTCAACTATCACTGCATCTCTGGCTGATCTAGTCTCATCCCGCTCAACAACAGTGGCGTCTCTGCGAGCTAATGCATCATCTCTCTCTAATAGAGTTGCATCTCTCCATCAAGGGCAGTCAACATCAAGTCTATGGCCTGGTCTCTCTCAAAGGTCATCAGGTGAAGACTACGCTTTCAATCATCGCAGGCCGAATGTTGTATCACTACAAAGGTCTTTGATCTTGGGAGAATCTAAAGGAAATTATGGCAATCCAATAAGTAGCTCCTCCTCGATGTGAGAATCAGTGTCCTCCATGGGCTCTCCATAAATGCGAATCACTATCCAAGATCTTGTGGATCTTCGCCAAGAACCGATGAAATCTCTATCTCCATCCACGCAGAATACTCTGGCGAACATCCCGGATGGCTAATAGAGAAAACCTCTACCTCACGCTGATCCCAACAAGCGTACACACGGGATCGGTCCTCTGCTGAGAGATAGCGAGAAGCTAATCGCTGACCTAGCGCGCCCTCAAAAGGATGAAAATCTTGAAACTGGTCAAACTGCGACATCATGACCATCGGGTGATAGGTAGTCATACCCCTTAAACCAACCAGAGGAAGATAATCCATGCCCGGGGCATGAGTAATAAAGCTGTAGGGTGAGCCAAACCCTGAGCACGGCAATATGATAAACGGATCTCTGATATCCGCCAAGAACGTAGACCAAGACATGGCGTCCGTACACTCCGATGGCTGAAAGGAGTATGACATGGCTATATCATGGGTGAAACAATATCCATGCCGTCTAAAGGTACCGATCGGTCTCAAGTGTGACATAAACCACACGTACAGCATGACCGAACTGCCTATGAACACTCTTGTCGGATAAGTACAACAGTATGTAGCTGACCTCAGAGTCTCTGCTATAATCATGGGAATGATGGTACGACCCTCCCTAAGAGCTCTCACTGCCATGATGACTCCAATGTTTATCTCATCCATGTACCGTGGCATATAGACATACGACATCACGCACAATAGCAGTACATCCACTCTGGCTAGACGCCAATGATCCTCTGGTGTGGTAAAATCCCCGGAATGTCGTGTATAACTATCCTCGGAGCCAAATCTATCAAACAAAAAATTCTGGGATATAACATGGCCAGAGATAAGCTCATCCCGCACCACTCTACGCCTCAATCCAGTGAGCATGAACCGTCGACTCATGTCCCCCAAAGCCATATACACGCAAGGTCTGTCCAGTGGCAGCATCGTCAATCGTGCATACTCCTCCAGAGTAGGAGTCAACTCCTGGGTCCCAAATCGAAAAAACCTTCCTCTCCGATACCCAGTGTTCTAGCATGCCATCCATGAATCCTGTGGGAACCTGAAACATCAACAGGGTCATTGTATGCTGCAACAAATGATCTACGATCACCCTGTCTAATGGTGACATGCTATCATACCACGATCGCATACCCGATGCCACTAGTAATGGTGGGGTATGATCAATACGGCTAACTGTCGAAGAAGACGTCTGTACGGGCTGTGTCATAAGACCATCCAGGGGTCAATGCTGAATATCTCTGGAAATACATATATATGCATAACATGCTACATGCACTGCAGATAATAGATGGCAATATGATATAGGGAAAGAAAAACTGTGCATACATTCCTAAGTATATCAACATCTACATACATCATCTCTGTACAACTAAAAATATAGGGAAATGGGGCACATACGCCCTACTACTAACAGAGGCCTATCAAAAGATATAGCGAGAATGGGGCACAGCCACCCAAGAGCTAACAGAGGCCTATCAAAAGATATAATGAGAATACACATCAAAAGAAGACAATGGTGTCAATGTCTACATCATCAATCCTGTCCACCTGATGTAACTCCTCCTGAGTCACTTGATCTCTATCAACAGGGATGTCAGGCCTATACAATGGAGGATCTCGCAAGTAAAACAAAATAAATCATCGAGGGGCGGTGCACGAAGTGGAAGGATCAAACGAATCTTCCTCTGCCGGATCTCTACCCAAATGTCGGATAAAGAAATATGCCTAGTCCAACCGCTGGGTCAAACTGTCAATCTGTGTCACATGAGTCGGATCTCAGACACAGGCTAGCCAATCTGTCATCATCACGGATCCTGGAACCATATACCCCATGAACTGAATGGCGCGGGTCTGGGCTCTAATAGTGCGAGGGAACTACCAACGCTAGAATATCTCCTGAGTGCTGGGGCCCTCTGATAATGCAAAACTGTCTACCCCCAACAATAGGATGTCAATGACGGGTGACTGTGATACAGGCCAATGACGCCTGACAGGAGGCAAGATCGGCATATGAATCTCCCCTGTGGTGCTTCTAATAGCACGCTCTACTAAATAGAGCTCCCATCCTCCATCTGTAAAGAGAGGAACTCTCCGGTTGGAGATCACATACTCGACGCCAGTCGGGTACCCATCCTCAAAATCGATGGCCAAATGTTCCCCAGAATAGGGAATCTATGTGATGATATTAGCTGTCAACAACTCCAGCTGCAGGCGACAATGAGTGAAACCCTCAGCTATAGGGACCTCCGCCAGTATGGAATGATGCCATCGTCGTCCTCGTGGATAGGTATCTAAACCTAACACGCTCACAGGGCGTAAACATGGAAGCCTCTCATAGGCCCAAAACTGCCAACACAAAGGCACACATCTGCGGTCAGTAAACACTCTTAAACTATACATGGGAAACGACAAGAGAAATACTCACTAGCAGAAATGGGTAGAATCCTAACCACGCCTCAGTCAAACCCTGCGAGCGCATATGCATGCCCCTGAGGAAATATGCAAAGGTATAGGAACCCCAATCATACTCTCCAATACGATCCACATGACGCATGGCGCTGACTAGAGTGAACGACACCGTAGAAGAGTTATCTGATATGAAGCAGCCCCTAATGATCATCAGGAACAATCACCGAAGAATGCGATCCCTGACTCTGACATCATCAGGCATGGGCTCACTCAACATCCCACTCATAGCATCCACGCTCAAAGAACCCATACGCACAGTCCCGCCTTTGAACGCCTCCGCCGAAACTCCTAACAAGGATCTGACGGCAGTAGGGGTAATATTCGCCATGCAAGGCACTGGCTCCCCTCCAAACTCCATACCTGTGATAAACCGCCAATCCATCGGCGTCATCATCACCTCACAGTCCAATAGATGGAGTGACTGAGTCTGATGAAACCATCGCTCAGATAATGCCCTGAGATAACCCCAAGGACAACGACGGGGAAGGATGGAAAAGAATGCTTCAAATCCCCAGTCATGCACAATCGCTCTGTAGTCGGGATGAAGAGCCTGGTACATAGAGTGTATGCTAAACCAATTCCCTCGAGGCTGTGTGAAGCCGGGAACCTGCATGAAATGCATATCAACATCAAAATCCTTTACTCCTCGTCAATAGGAAAGAAGGAAAATCAAGATCTAACATCATACCTCGTTATCATGCAAATACATCGAGGGATGTCGACTCAAGTCACCCAGAAGCTCTGGGTTTTCCACCTGAATACTCGGGAGGTCCCTACGGGGAGCATGTGTGGTGGGCGAGTGGGGTCCTCGGCGTCCCGACATCAACATCGGGACTTGATGTATCGCCTCCTCCACCAACAAGAAACATTTAATGTAAGCAGGGTCGAGGCACTTCAGAAGCCCTCCTCCGTACACCAGAAGTGGTCCTATGGGAGCTACTCGGTTGATCCGAATCCATAATATCTGGACAACAAGTCTCCAAATCACCTCAGAAAGGGTGTGGTATTTCCTGACTTGGAGCTTTGCAAAATGCATTTTATAACTACATGCATGCATGCATTACTTTAACATACATCTACAGTAGAGTTAAAAATACATGACTAATTAAATGCCTACATTTTGGAAAATTTTGCCATAGTCCCCTTTGTAAATTGGACTATCCACATGCACATAGGCATGACTAGGTGGCCATTCAGTAGCACACCTGCCCAAAGTCATATACATAATATATGCATTAAAAATCAAAATCATCAATGCATAATCAATACCAAGAGTACTTTGCCTTTTTACCTTTTGCTCATTGGGCCTCAAATAGGACAAAAATAGCAGAAAAAGGTGCCAATTTGACTGTCTCAAAAGTCAAATTTTTTCACATCATTATGTTCAGCATGGTTTAATACTAACATTTACTATGTTGAATATTTTTTATCAAGTCATTTGAGCATACATAATCACTACTATGTGTTTAGATACATTTCATATGATAAGTCATTTTCCAACGGATAAAAATTGGAAAAAAGTACATGCACACGTTACCAGGATAGTGTAGAACACTTGTACGGTGACAGAATTTGCAGAAAGTTACCCGAACTCAGCAGATCTGAAGGAGAACTCTCGGATTTTTCTTCATGGCGCAAGTTGTAAATGACTTATGAGTTGCGGGATATGAGTCCACTGCACTAGAAGCGGTGTGTACATGCGGCACCCTCATATGGGTCCCACCCCTCCGGCTCGGTCCAGTTCAAGTTGCAAAGGAGTTCTTACAGACTGAAAAGGTCAAATCAGGGATAAAAATGCTACGCGATTGAGCAGAATAGCTTACAAATCCTAGTCTTCTCAGATTAAACCTTGGGTATGCCCATCATTCATTGGTATTCGCCCAAACATAGGGTACACTATACCGATGATCTCAAATGTTATCATCCACGCTCGGCAATACCGTACGCAGGTCCAATGCCGCTAATTCAGGGTCGACACCCTAATTCTCTAATAATCCACGGCGGGGGTTACAACACAAACTCGAGAATCAAATCCCCGGCGGGGGTTACAACGCGTGTTCATCCGTTGACACACATATCAATGAAGGTCAAGCAGCCTTGACATCAGTATGACCATTGGCAAGTAAATCCAATGAAGCGTCGGAAGCCATCCAATGATATCATCCATTGAAGCATACATCAACAAGTTTACAACGCATTCCCCGGATGGGGGTCACCACGCGTTATCTTCCATTGTTGTATCAATGAAGGTCAAGCAACCTTGACGATATTTTAGCCGATGGAAAATAAACCCATCGATGCATCGAAAGTTGTTCGATGATTGTGTACTGTGATATTCACATTCCCAGCAGATCCCCGGCGGGGGACACAACGCATAGTATACCCCACATGGTATTTCATCCGTTGATTCACACGTCCGTGAAGTACACATCAACGAAGGTCAGGCAACCCTAACGACATATGTTGTTGATAGTAAATCCAACAGAACATTGACATATCCCGGTGATACAAACCAGGAAAAAGTCAGCCTCACCAAAGAGGATCGATGATGGAATATGTTATACACATCCTCAAACAGACAAAACTTTATCCCCACAGATCTCTTACACATAAGAGGCACCTCTTTGGAATCAAGTCTGTATCAAGGAGTGAGGACTTTGGTGATATCCCCAATGTCAACATCCTAACAGATTTGGGTCACACATCCAATCTGGTCATAATTGCCAATCCCTGGCAAAAGCTACGAGGACCTGGCGATCATCCCCAGTATGGTGGGCAACAACCTCGCACACATGCATCATACATTTGCATCATGTTGCATTTTTCAAGTGTCTAGGATTCTTTATCCTACCCATGCATTGCATTGCATGAATATGATAAAGAGGGGCATCTGTAGACACTCGAAATTTTCTGCACACCTGTCACTGACATTACAAGAATGCAGATTCATCTTTCAGAGATAACTCTGGAAGACAACTTACATCCAGTCCGGATACTACCGGAAGTTCAGTCTCAACCCCGGAACACACACCGGGAGTAACAGTTCCAACCTCGGAGATAACCCTGAGGCATGCAGTACCAACACCGAAAATTCCACCAGAGAATACCGATTAATCTCAGAGATAACCCCGAGGTATCCAGTCTCAATCCCAACACTGGGAATAGAAGCTATCAACCTTGGACATAACCCCAAGGAATGCGATTCCGGTGATAAACACCAAAATGCTTGTTTCAAATGCATCTTATCGACTTTAAACCGGAACACTCACCGAGGCACTCGGGACCATACTCGGAGATAATACAGGAAGGGCGGGTACACCTCGAGAGATGATAACGAGGACCTTCAACACTTGCAGTGATCAATCTCGAGAGATAACCACGAGCAGCGTCTACTTTACCCAGTCAAACCCCAGGCGATAACTCCGGTGAGGGGCAAAGTCATCATCTCGCCAACTCAAGGCCACATCACATTGTCTCAACATCTCATACATACATTTCTACAAAACGATGTCCCACAAGAATCAAGGAAAACCAATCCCAAGTGACTATTGTGCAACGGATAGAATTTGAAACTTGAAGACCAGAGGGCACCGTCCCATCTTCATGACTTCGTACAACCTCTAATCCCATGCCATTGTACAACTCTCGACAATGGCGGTCCAAAATAGGTCCTATATACCTCAGTCGGATGCTCGGATTGCGATTCTTAAAGTTCGAGCGGATATTGCAGTGCCTACGTGCACGTACTGCGAGACGATTTAACGACCGAGAAACAGGGGCAACCCGAGTAGCCGCAGGTACACCTGTGACTCCCCCTCTATAAATAGAGGGCTTGGGGTGGCCATTTTAAGAGGAAAAAAGGCAAGGAAGCCCTGTCAAATTTGCTCTGTACTTACAATATACTAAGTGCTTTCTCATTTTATACACTTGTGAGCTCACATATAGCTATTTTTGTACCAGCGGGAGCCGAGTTTCATCTACTTTAAAGATATAGAAGTCTTCTTTGGCAGTCCACTGTAAGCCTTCTTACACACTTTAAAGCCTTTCTCTTCATCTTTGCACACACCCTTCTTCACGTTGAGAGTCGTGTTGCGTGTGTTTGCCGGACTTGATCCGTGGTTTTATTTTGTATATATATATATATATATTTATATATATATATATATGGACTAACATTATCGAGTTATGCCTCGATTGAGCCTGAACTTGATGCCGAGGCGTTTATTTGCTTTATATATATATATATATATGAATGTTATGCGAAACTCATTCGATGAGTCTGATTTTACATATATGGGCGTTTATTTATATTTTTATATATATATATATATATATATATATATATATATATATATATATATATATACACTTTAAATCTACATGGAGTTTACTTCGTTGTGGTTGATCGCTTTTTCTGACTTTCTTTACGTTTAAATCTGCTGGAGTTTACTTTGTGGCAATTGATACTTTATACTGACTTTATTTATGTTTCGTCACTTTGGAGTTTCCTCCGTGGCGGTTGATAGCTTTTACAACTTTATTTACATTTTCGATCCCCGTGGAGGTGCTTCGTGGTGGCTAATCATGTATATATATATATATATATATATATATATATATATTCTGACTTTTATATATATACACGCTATGACTTTCATACAAATTGCGGTATCATGTGAGCCTAGGAATCATGTGATCATGATTCATTCTATTGGATCTAGATTCGGTTCCGTGATGGACATTGTCGGTTATGGCGACTTGTAAATTATTCTCATGCGGTATGCGAATTTCCTCGAGATGGTTTTCATACCTACGGGGAAATCGGCATTATTTTGTACATTATTTTCTTATAGATGCTTCGCATCTAGAAAATAAAATCAATCATGTAGAACACTTAATAAAAATGGAAGTTTAAAAGGTCTCAATTACTATTGAGCACAAAGGGTTTAAAAAAACCTATTTTATCAAACATCACTACCATATCTTGCTAAAAAATGAATTTTTACATAAATTCAAACCCTGTGTATATAGGTGCGAACGAGGCCTCGTACCACTTCCAAATAAACAGCACATTGACCCACACACACACACACACATACGGATAATAGTTTCTTGAAAAGAGGCGGTCACCGTGGTAACACGGATTTCGGGGGGTGACTAACACCTTCCCTCCGCATAATCAAGTCCCCGGACCCTAATGAATCTCGATTTCAACGACCCGTTTAGCAGTGTCACATCACTGGGTCAATGTGCAAACCTTTTCTCGGTTGTGTTGGTACAACCATTTAAAAAACCAACTGGCGACTCTTAACAGTCCATCGTCGACATTATACATGTCGAACCTTTTTCACTTATTTTTTCAAATAAATCTCACCTAAAATGGGAACACCAAAGAACAAGTAACGGAAAGGGACAACTGAAAATGTCGACATCGACATCCTCCTGGACCGTCGATCTACCAAGGTCAGATGGCCCCCACCCCCCGCCCCCGCCCCTCCCTCGTCCCGAGTTAGTTCGCCGATATATATATATATATATATATATATATATATATATATTAATTAGTATTTTGTATATATATAATTATGTATTTGTTTAGGTTATTTCATTATAAATTCATCACATTAACAATATAATAGGTTGCTAGTAATAAAAATATTGCATGTTGCTTGATTTTGAATTAAAATAATTGTACAAAGTAATATAAAAATTAAAAAAAATTAATTTGGCAAATAATGGAGTAATGGGGTGGGGTGGGGTGGGGTGGGGGGGAGGGCTATGAGGTATTATTTTCGTGGTCGATCGAGTTCAGAGAAAAAACTAGTTATTGACTCCATACCTACCCCGTTGTCAAACCTAATTATAAACTTTGAACGTATAGATAACAAAAATAGTAAAGCTAAGATCACAAATAAATTATAATTTACTATTTAATTGTTTAGTACGTTCAGACTCGACTCGATAAGGAAAATGTTAGTTTCTTTGGGGAATGTCATCATTGGATCTCATTTATTATTATTATTACTATTAATTTAGTTTTTCTACTTTTTTGAATTTGTTAACTTCCAAGAATATTCAATTTAGTATGGTTGAAATCTTCAAAAAGAAAAAGAAAAATATTCAATTCAAATTGCTTGAATTATTAAAATATTATATAATTAATATTGTATTAAACTTATTATTTAGAACGTTAGGACATCAGTATACATTCAAAGATAGTCGGAGGGTAAAATAGTAAAAGACTAGTATTTAGATGATTCAAACATATCAATTAACAAACAAAATTTTCATTCAATATTCGGCTCATTCAGATTACTTAAACACATTCAGTTTTATTAAGGGTCCTTAACACTAATATACAACAATTAGAAAGTAATTACACTATTAGTGCATCCACAAAATAATTACAAAAATAACGGAATTCACATTAATAAGAAAACCTAAAATCAAAGAGAAATAACTGTTATAATTAATAATTCAAATTCAAATATCTGGGATCTAACAACGAAAACAAATTGAAATTCAAAGAAAAATAGATGAAGGGAGGGATATAGATACGATCCACATTCAGTAATAATCGTCCGAATCAGTTTCATAGTCGTCGTCGTCATCCTCGTCACATTCAAATTCATCTTTGGCGTTTTCATCTATAATGTGCTCATTATCCTAGAGTGGACAGTTACAAGATGGTTTCTTATCCTTACACTCAGCTCCACATGTATAGCAAAACTCGCACCCACATCTGCAAGAAGAAATGAGGCAAAGGATAGGCTAACACTACATTGTGAATCAATAAGACAAGTGACATTAAAAATCATATTTTTATTTTCATCATTGGAAAGTCTACAAGTTTTGTGAATCAGTTAGCAAGAAAATGTGAGGCTCATAAGTTGTTTGGGTTGCTTAACTGTTAAACCAATTTTATTGGACTGTTAAACCAATTTATTAATTATACACTGCATAGAAAAGAGAGAGATAAGAGAGTGATGTGTAATGTAATATTGATAATCAAACCTTTGTACCAAGGTAACCAAACTTTTATACCAAGGTAACCAAACCTTTATACCAAAGTAACCAATCTACCTCCACACCTGCAATATGAATTGGTTACCTTAGTTTGAAAGTTTAGCTATCAACTGCATGAAGTTTTGGCTATCAACTGCATCACATTCAAAATAAATTGGTAACTTAATAAAACTGAATTGGTTATCTTGGTATGAAGGTTTGGCTACCCACTGCATGAATGTTTGGCTACCAACTGCACTATGAAAAAAACTGCAGGTGTGGATGTGGATTGGTTACCTTGGTATGAAGGTTTGGTTACCTTGGTGTGAAGGTTTGGTTAATTACCAACTGCACTATGAAAAAACTGAAGGTGTGGAGGTGGATTGGTTACCTTGGTATGACAGTTTGGTTACCTTGATATGAAAGTTTGGTTACCAACTGCAGTATGAAAAAAATGTAGGTGTGGAGGTGGATTGGTGACCTTGGTATGAAGGTTTGGTTACCTTGGTATTAATATTTGGTTACCAATCTCTTCTATCAGTTGCTGATTTTGGATCAAATCCAATAATCAAGGTAAGCATTGGAACGAATATACCACCTTCTTCAGAAAGGACTCAGAATCTAGCTTGAAGAGACCATATTTTCAATTAGCATCCGACGAAGAGGAATCAGGGGGAAAATGAAGATTCCAATAATCCATCCTCGTCAACATAAAACCTCACCAATCCCTATTGGAGAGGCTTGAGATGTAGATGCTAAATTTAAGGAACTTACTGGTTTGGAATGTTAAAGGCGAGTAAATATGAAAAATTGTGACTTTCTTATTTTAAGTAAAATTTAGAGTAAATGCAAAAGCCAAGGCATCTCAAAGACCCGGTGATGTGAAAACCATTATCCTTATACATGGATTCATGATTACAAACTACATGAAGGATAACTCATCATTTGCTTGAACTAACCAACTTGATTCTTTGAATTAAGAGATTATTGGCTCACGTGCCATGGCGCTTTTCTTGTAATGTTAAATATGCAGTAAAATATAAAGACATCACCCAGATTCCTAAATCGGAAAGCAGAAAATGACGAGGACAACGAGTCCAATGCCAAGAAGAAAATAGGATTCTTTATCCTACCCATGCATTGCATTGCATAAATATGATAAAGAGGGGCATCTGTAGACACTCGAAATTTTCTGCACACCTGTCACTGACATTACAAGAATACAGATTCATCTTTCAGAGATAACTCTGGAAGACAACTTACATCCAGTCCGGATACTACCGGAAGTTCAGTCTCAACCCCGGAACACACACCGGGAGTAACAGTTCCAACCTCGGAGATAACCCTGAGGCATGCAGTATCAACACCGAAAATTCCACCAGAGAATACCGATTAATCTCGGAGATAACCCCGAGGTATCCAGTCTCAATCCCAACACTGGGAATAGCAGCTATCAACCTTGGACATAACCCCAAGGAATGCAGTTCCGGTGATAACACCGAAAATGCTTGTTTCAAATGCATGCTATCAGCTTTAACCTCGGCACTCACACCGAGGCACTCAGGACCATACTCGGAGATAATACCGGAAGGACAGGTACACCTCAGAGATGATACTGAGGACCTTCAACACTGCTGTAGATCAATCTCGTAGAGATAACCCCGAAAACGCGTCACTTTATTTCAAATTTCAAACCCGGCGATAACTCCGGTGAGGGGCAAAGTCATCATCTCGCCAACTCAAGGCCACATCACATTGTCTCAACATCTCATACATACATTTCTACAAAACGATGTCCCACAAGAATCAAGGAAAACCAATCCCAAGTGACTATTGTGCAACGGATAGAATTTGAAGCTTGAAGACCAGAGGGCACCGTCCCATCTTCATGACTTCGTACAACCTCTAATCCCATGCCATTGTACAACTCTCAACAATGGCGGTCCAAAATAGGTCCTATATACCTCAGTCGGATGCTCGGATTGCGATTCTTAAAGTTCGAGCGGATATTGCAGTGCCTACGTGCACGTACTGCGAGACGACCCGACCCGAGAAACCTGGGGCAACCCGAGTAGCCGCAGGTACACCTGTGACTCCCCCTCTATAAATAGAGGGCTTGGGGTGGCCATTTTAAGAGGAAAAAAGGCAAGGAAGCCCTGTCAAATTTGCTCTGTACTTACAATATACTAAGTGCTTTCTCATTTTATACACTTGTGAGCTCACATATAGCTATTTTTGTACCAACGGGAGCCGAGTTTCATCTACTTTAAAGATATAGAAGTCTTCTTTGGCGATCCAACGTAGTAAGCCTTCTTACACACTTTAAAGCCTTTCTCTTCATCTTTGCACACACCCTTCTTCACGTTGAGAGTCGTGTTGCGTGTGTTTGCCCGGACTTCGGTCCGTGGTTTTATTTTCAGTTTGTATACATATATATTTATATATATATATATATGGACTAACATTATCGAGTTATGCCTCGATTGAGCCTAGACTTCGGTCTGGAGCGTTTATTTGCTTTAATATATATATATATATATGAACTGTTGTCGAACTCTGTTCGATGAGTCTGGATTTTACATCTGGAGCGTTTACTTGCTTTTATATATATATATATATATATATATATATATATATATATATATATACACTTTCGTCCTACATGGAGTTTACTTCGTTGTGGTTGATCGTTTTTACAGCTTTCTTTACGTTTCGTCCTGCCTGGAGTTTACTTTGTGGCAATTGATCGCTTTGTACAGCTTTATTTATGTTTCGTCCCGCCTGGAGTTTCCTCCGTGGCGGTTGATAGCTTTTACAGCTTTATTTACATTTTCTGATCCCCCATGGAGGTGCTTCGTGGTGGCTAATCATGTATATATATATATATATATATATATATATATATATATATATATATTTTCTGCTTTTATATATATATACCGCCATACTTTTCATACAAATTGCGGTATCATGTGAGCCTAGGAATCATGTGATCACAGATTCATTCTATTGGATCTAGATTCGGTTCCCGTGATGGACATTGTCAGTTGTAAGCAGCTTGTAAATTATTCTGCGGTGTCTGAATTTCCTCAGATGGTTTTCATACCTACGGGGGAAATCGGCATTATTTTGTACATTATTTTCTTATAGATGCTTCGCATCTCGAAAATAAAATCAATCAAGCCGAACACTTAATAAAAATGGAAGTTTAAAAGGTCTCAATTACTATTGAGCACAAAGGGTTTGAAAAAACCTATTTTATCAAACATCACTACCATATCTTGCTAAAAAATGAATTTTTACATAAATTCAAACCCTGTGTATATAGGTGCGAACGAGGCCTCGTACCACTTCCAAATAAACAGCACATTGACCCACACACACACACACATACGGATAATAGTTTCTTGAAAAGAGGCGGTCTCCGTGGTAACACGGATGTCGGGGGGTGCCTAACACCTTCCCTCCGCATAATCAAGTCCCCGGACCCTAATGAATCTCGATTTCAATGACCCGTTTAGCAGTGTCACATCACTGGGTCAATGTGCAAACCTTTTCTCGGTTGTGTTGGTACAACCATTTAAAAAACCAACTGGCGACTCTTAACAGTCCATCGTCGACATTATACATGTCGAACCTTTTTCACTTATTTTTTCAAATAAATCTCACCTAAAATGGGAACACCAAAGAACAAATGCTGAAAGGGACAATCGAAATGCCGACATCGACATCCTCCGGACCGTCGATCTACCAAGGTCGATGCCCCCACCCCCCCCCCCCCGCCCGCCCTCCCCTCCTTGTTGTGCCAGAATCTCGGGTCCGAAATCATCAGCGGATCCGGGTTCGCTATTTCTACAACTGTTTTGCGGAAGATATAAACATAAATTATTTATACATTAAACTTTACACACTATTCCCAAAATCGAGTAACCTTAACTAATACACAATCGTGAACTGCCTAACACATGACAATACTATTCTTCAACAATACTTTTACAAATTAGTCAGTACATTCTATCCCTTTGAACTCGCATTTTCCTTTTTCTCAGAATCTGGTAGTATTCGCTTTTATCTCGCAATGTTTTATCATGATATAGCAAGGGTGAGCATGAAAGTTGCCCAAACAAGTTTAAAAAAATAAGGTAAAAATATATCATGATTGAAAGAGTTTGAATAATAAGTGGCTATCCTTCACAATGTAGTTGTGAATTAGCATGAACAAAATTTCAAAGTGAATGAACATTGAAAATGAACATAACAATTATATCTCGAATCGGTTGGTAATGAAGGTGATCGACCTTTCATACACGATGAATACATGCAATATGTATGAGTACAATTCATAAGCATATCTCGTCAAAACCACTCTTAAAAGAGTTTAAGTAAAAAGAACTTGAAAAACTTGCTCGAACCGTTGATTCACCGTAGAATGCAATATCATAAGCTTCTCCACGAAGACCTAATATTAATAATATAGATCTCCAATATTAGAATAATATCATCTCGGTTATAAAATAACTTAAACACATTACCACATACTCCTATCGGTCTCTTATACTCATAGGACATAACATCAAGTCGATTATTTCAAATTCGAGTTGAAATCAGACAATTCTATCATCCCGAGCAAATCCAATTTGGACAATTAACGAGTCTAAGTTTAATTAAACTCTACTTAAACACTTGCCAAATATCTTAGACAATCATATTATCAGTCTAAATAATTTTCATAAGCTCGAAATAATTTTCAGATAATTAATATCATTTATCTAAATTTTTTGATTATTTATAACGATATTTAAATGAATTAAATACCATATAATTCCTTAATCATTAATATCTATTTAATATCAAATATTAATGAAAATCATTGCATAATATCATAATATAATTTATAATATATCACTAAGTATTTTTAATACCTTAAAAATAATATTTATATGATTTTTAAACACTTAAAATCATTATCCGATAATTGATATTAATAATAAAATATTAATATTTTGATGACAAAATATCAAAAGTTATAGTTTATAACTTAAAATATTTTATAACACATAAATCATTTTTATATGATTTTTAAAGCATTAAATCTATTTTTCAAAAATCATAATTAGTGCATGACTTAAGAAAATTAGCTACCTCGTGCTTAACTCCAGAGATGCCCATCTTTTGACATAACCTTATATATGTTAACGTGATGCTCCATTTTAAATTTCGTGGCAATCGGAGTTGTAGAACTCTGGTTATAGCGATTTCCGTCGGAAAATCACAAAAACTAGAATAGTCATAACTTGGCCGTTTTAACTCGGAATTAGCTCATTTTTGGACACGAGCTACATAATACCACATATTTTCATTTCCCGAAAGCCCGGAATTTTTCTCACAAAATAAATTACCGAAACAGCCTCCGGAAAACTTTTGGCAGTTTACTTTTGCACATATGCAGTTTTGGAGTCCTTCACCAAAACTTAAATAAAACGAAATCTGTAACTCCGATTAATGATCCGTCAATTTTGTTGGATTCGTATCTTTCCGAACTATAGTTTTCATATATCACAATCCATATTTGGATATGTTTAGCTCCCGGAATTTAGCCCGGAAGTGACTGTTCCAAAACTGTCCTTCTAACAGTTTTC
The DNA here is from genome assembly GCA_020205605.1 of Panax ginseng. Lineage (NCBI taxonomy): Eukaryota > Viridiplantae > Streptophyta > Magnoliopsida > Apiales > Araliaceae > Panax > Panax ginseng. The sequence goes on along the minus strand of CM035140.1, from coordinate 111,924,018 downwards.
TTAACTTTGAGTAGTTTGGGAGAAATTTCATAACTCCCTCCTCCGATGTCGGATTTAGTCCGTTTCGGAGTCTATGGAAAGCTTATTTAGTGTACTATAACGTATCAAAAGCCCAGAATTTTTAGAGCAAGCTAGATAACCCCGAAATTTCCTTTTTGTGGCAGCAGTCCACTAATTGTTTCTAAGTTTTTTTTTTTAAAAAAAAACTGTTTTGCTTTTCTTTCTCTTGATCAAGCTTGTTAGCATCCAAAATGATTAGATCCATACATAATACACTATAAAATATGTAGATCGAAGATGTTTAGAGTTCAAGATCAAAACTCATTATTTTGACAAAAAATCAAACACATAAACTAATTAGAGTTTTGTGTTTAAGAATTCTTATACCTTGCTTTGATGCAATCCATCTTCTTCCAAGTAACTTAGGAACCTAGATGGCATGAAGAAGAACTCCTCTTCCTTTCCTTTGGAGACCCTCTCCTCATTTTCTCACCCATTCCCTCTCTCTCTCTCTCTAAACTTAGCCAATTTGGCTAAAAAAATGAATATAAGTAAATTTTGATTTTGCTTATATAGAGTTACTTTCAATTTTTTATAAGTTAGTCACCCAACTTAAATCTTCTCTAGTCTTCCCCTAGTCTTTAAAAGCTTGCAAATCACCCTTGGCATATTCGTAAGATATTCTCTAATATTCTTTATTCCTTAAAGATATTCCTTAAGATATTTTCTTAAGTTTCAAATATTAAGTTTTTAACCCTAAGGTTTTCTTAACTCGCTTTAATTCCCCTTAACTTTTATAATTCACTTCCATATTTTTTAAGTTATTTAATTAGTCAATCTTAGTAACTTAATTTAATCAAATAAGTTACTACATAAATCTCCTTAATTTATTTTACCTCTTGAAATCCTATAATTTATATAACCCATATTTGATATATAAATTATATAAAATATAACATAACATACTCAAATTATAATATAATTTCTCAATTACATTATGACTTTAATCGATTAGGATTAATATTTCCTAATTAATATTGCTAGTTTAGCAATTAATTCCATAATGTACATTAGGGTTCCTAACGAACAATTAGGGTTCAAAAATTTAGAAATTAGGGTTTGCTAATTAATTAAGCTTTACCTAATTAATATTATAATTAATAGCACTTAAGCATTATACTTATCCGATAATTTCTCGGATTAGGGTTTTCAAATACCGAATTAGGGTTTGATTCCTTAATCGAAATTAGGGTTTCGTAAGCCATTTCTAGGGTTTCTTATAAAAGCGTAATAATTTTATAACTGAACGTGGACGTTCTTAATATATACTATTAGGGTTTGACACAGATATAATTTATCTGGTCAACACTTGACCCTTAACCACATTCTGCACACATGATACCGTAATCTTGAACATATACACATATACCCTTAATCCTGAATAATTCACTAAAAGAAATTTTAAATGCTCAAAATTCCTTTCTGAAAACATCAAACACATTCACTTATTTTACTGCTCAGGTCTATTATTTGACCTTAAACCAATCATTTAAGATTTTAATAATTTTCTAATTTCTCGGGTTGTCACATTCACCCTTCTTCTAAGAATTTAGTCCTCAAAATTAAAGCATCCTAATCTCTGCTCATTCTCTTCGATCAAACTAGGTTTTCAATTTAACCTTTACAATTTCCTCATTCGAGGATTTCTCATCTATTATCACATTTCACCATAACTACTCACTAGGAGTTTACATCTTCTAAACATTCATCAAAACTAGGTTGTCATAATAACCTTTATTTAATCATCTCAGATTCTACTAAATGCACGTTAACGAGTTTATACTATTTCATATCCATCATCACATTCTACCACAACATTACTACGAAGAGTTAAAAAAAAAACTTTTCATATCTCGTTCGAGGGATCATAAAAATTATGAACTTTGAACTCCGAGAGGTTTAGGGGGTATTTCTACCGCTACCTCTTTCAATTAAGAAAGAAAGGTACTCTACCTCTTAAACATTTCTTTAACGGTGTATGTTTACAATCACGAAGAAGGTAAACCACCGATTCGGTACTTTAGATGATCACCTATTGTACCTTAGTAATCCGAAACTATATATGCGTCCTTAAATTGGAATATTCTATCCAATTAGTATATCCCCATTTTCGTGGTTGTTCACCTCGGACTTAGTATAGGATTCCGCACCAAAACAATTTGGTTAGGAAATTTCTTTCAAGGAACACTTAGAGTTTTCATAAACATTAGTCTATTGAATCGAATAAGCATAGACTCATATCGATAATTGATTCAATAGAATTATTTAAGTATAGCCAAACCCGTTGGCAAATTAAAATTTTGAAAACATTTTTCGAGAATGACGCTATGATGCCAAGATTGTATTTCAAATCAGTTGAGGATTCCGTCATTTGGTGATTTTATCATACTACATCATACCATAGCAGGCCGACGATCCCGAGATCACATCCAACACTAAGTAATACCGCATTGATGACTCCATCATTTTTTATCATCTCGCACCAAAGTTGCATGGTACATAAGTGATAAATAAAAACAACTTTTGATACTTCAAATCATTCGCGTCTAAGCCAAAATAAGTAAGTATAGATTGTATTTTAAATCGTTTCAAAAATCTTTGCAAATCGGTTTTATCATCTCAACAGTAGTAACGAGGTGTCGATGGTTCAAGTCCACACATACACAATAATCATCGTGGAGTTGAGAATAAAAATTCATTTTTCAAAAGCACATAGTGCGTGATTTAGCTTGATGTCAAAATTCAAGTCTAGCATAGCTAGAAGATTTGGAATACCTATGCTTCCATCATCAACTTCACTTTTCTCTTGATCCATTACTTAATAGATCTATCTATTCTTATAATCCTCAATGCTCCATTCACCACTTTGCTATACCCCAGTTCATCAAACTTACCACACATTATGAGTTCAGGAACTTGCCACAATCATATGAGTTTAAGAACTTATCCTAGTCAGACCATAGGCGTCCATTCATTTGAGGGTTCAAAACATACCATATGATTATGAGTCATGAACTTACCATAAGTATGAGTTTTAAGAACTCGTACTTAACCTTATATCCTCTATCTATGACCTATCTACCTGTTATACACATGAGAAAGGAATCACCCTCTGAACATGCATATAGCAAATAGCGCGACATAAACATTTCAATGATTATCAGTGCCAGAAACTAAGTGGTTTTTACACCAAGTACAATTCAGCTCCCATACGAAGAATCATACAACTCAAGTTGCCGACATGAGTCCTCAATTGAATCCCCACCTAACACTAACCCCTTCTCCATACGAATTTAATTCGATTTATAATTCTCTTACGGATCCTGTATCAATTTATAGTACAATTCATACACGAATCTTGTCAGTAAACTTTTCATCATTCTCCGAATCTTTCTTTATACCATAACCTTATCGGATCACGGAGTGATCTCATCGTGATATATTACGATCGATTCATTGTTATTCGTGATCGTTTTGTTTACGATCTCCCATCCTTACACTTGTAATCTCTTAGACTCTATCTATCCACTTCCTATACTTGGTACACATCGAGTCTCTAACAGTTTTTTCAATATGGTACATTTGGGTGGTTTCCCACAAACAACCAACAAACTAGGTTCCGAGTTGCTAGTTCAGTATATACCTCCGCTCTATGAAGGAATCGTTTAGCCGGATATCATACATCAACTAGTTTCGAGTACAATGGTACCATACTTAAACCTAACTTTTGACCCTGCGAGATTCTTCAACTAACTCTATGTGAGTTAGTACTTATCCTAATCACTGCGGTTATTGGTCTCAGGTATTGCTACCTAAGCTTCATAACCAACAGCTTTGATACCAACTGTGACACTCATGGTGCTTCCAACCATAGCACCTCACAAGGGTACCTATCAACTTGCCACCGACTCGCTCGGCGTCCCCTACGGAAAGTCTGGCTTCGGTGCCTTCCCTTAAAGGGATGTCACCAGATAAAGGCTCGGGGCTCTTTACAAATTCATGCTTATGGCTTTGATACCAACTGTGGCAGCCCCGAATACGGGTCCCGAATCGCCGCGGATCCGGTTCGCTATTTCTACAACTGTTTGCGGAAGATATAAACATAAATTGTTTATACATTAAACTTTACACACTATTCCCAAAATCGAGTAACCTTAACTAATACACAATCGTGAACTGTCTAACACATGACAATACTATTCTTCAACAATACTTTTACAAATTAGCTGTACATTCTATCCCAAGCTGAACTTGGCATTTTCCTTTTCCTGTAACTGGTCGTATTCGCCTTATCTGCAATGTTTTATCATGATATAGCAAGGGTGAGCATGAAAGTTGCCCAGCAAGTTTAAAAAAAACAAGGTAAAAATATATCATGATTGAAAGAGTTTGAATAATAAGCTGGCTATCTGGGTCCCGAATCGCCGCGGATCCGGTTTGCTATTTCTACAACTGTTGCGAAAGATATAAACATAAATTGTTTATACATTAAACTTTACACACTATTCCCAAAATCGAGTAACCTTAACTAATACACAATCGTGAACTGTCTAACACATGACAATACTATTCTTCAACATACTTTACAACTTAACTTCACATTTTAGCCCAAGCTGAACTTGGCATTATCCTTTTTCCTGTATCTGGCCGTATTCGCCTTATCTGCAATGTTTTATCATGATATAGCAAGGGTGAGCATGAAAATTGCCCAGCAAGTTTAAAAACAATGCAAAGATATATCATGATGGAAAGAGTTTGAATAATAAGCCGACTATCCTTCACAATGTATTTGTGAATTAGCATGAACAAAGTTTTGATGAACAAGTATTTAACAGAATAACAATATATCTGGACCAACTGGTAATGAAGGTGATCGACCTTTTATACCCGACTTATACATACAAGATGTACAGAGTACAATTTATAAGCATATCTCATTCTAAAACCACTCTTAAAAGAGTTTAAGTAAATGAACTTGAAAAACTTGCTCGAACAGATTGATTCACAGTAACTTGCAATATAATACGCTTCTCTTGAAGACCTAATATTAATAATATAGATCTCCAATATTAGAATAATATCATCACCCAATTATAAAATAACTTAAACACATAATCCTATCATTCATCTGACATATAAAACCTATAATAGATCTTTCGGTTAGTCATAACATATAGTTAAGTATTGGACATTAGTTTTAAGTCTTAATATTATTATTATACTTTGATATTCTTTTAATCACATCATAACTTATACTTATAAGTTATTCATTTTATATGTTATCCTAGTAAATTAGATAACATCTTAGTAAACCAGAAATACCATTTCAAAGAAGACGGATTTTATTTGGTATCCCGAAATCACTATTCTTTTCACGAAAAATACCAAATCAACTTATTATTTTTTTTATCCTTTGGTCAAACATATATACATGTATTTCATACATAAAAAATATTTTTCCGTAATTTTTCAATTTCTTTTACTATTTTTCAAAAATCATAATTAGTGCGTGACTTAAGAAAATTAGCTACCTCGTGCTTAACTCCAGAGATGCCCATCTTTTGACATAACCTTATATATGTTAACGTGATGCTCCATTTTAAATTTCATGGCAATCAGAGTTGTAGAACTCCGGTTATAGCGATTTCCGTCGAAATATCACAAAAATTGAAATGGTCATAACTTGGTCGTTTTAACTCGGAATTAGCTCATTTTTGGACACGAGCTACATAATACCACATATTTTCATTTTCCGAAAGCCCGGAATTTTTCTCACAAAATAAATTACCAAAACAGCCTCCGAAAAAGTTTTGGCAGTTTACTTTTGCACATATGCAGTTTTGGAGTCCTTTACCAAAACTTAAATAAAAATAAAATCTATAACTCCGATTAATGATCCGTCAATTTTGTTGGATTCCTATCTTTCCGAACTATAGTTTTCATCTATCACAATCCATATTTGGACATGTTAAGCTCCCAGAAATTAGCCGGACGTGGGCATTCAAAACCGTCCTTCTAACAGCTTTTCTTAACTTTGAGTAGTTTGGGAGAAATTTCATAACTCTCTCCCCGATGTCGGATTTAGTCCGTTTTGAGTCTATGGAAAGCTTATTGAGTGTACTACAACATATCAAAAGCCCAGAATTTTTAGACCATCCAAACAAATTCGGAATTTACTGTTTAGGGCAGCAGATTACCAATTCATTTTAAAAAACTGTTTTGCTTTTCTTTCTCTTGATCAAGCTTGTCGAATTCTAAAAATGGTATGATCTAACCATAAAACATCATATATCATGTAGATCTATAGTTCTCATGTTCAGGATCATAAACTTCATGGTTCAAAATAACCAAAAATCAAATACAAGATTAAACACATTCAAGAGTAAGAAAAATAAGATTTCCTACACCTTAAAAACCTAGCTTCACTTTTCTTGCTTTTGATCTATCTTTTGAAACATAAAATAGATAGATCCACACATAAAACACTCTAAATCATGTAGATCTAGAGTTTTGAAGATCAAAACTCATTATTTTGATAAAAATCAAACACATAAACTAATTAGAGTTTTGTGTTTAAGAATTCTTATACCTTGCTTTGATTTTCTTTCTTCTTCAAAGATATGAGATGGATCTTGGGGTGTTGTTCTTGGCTTGCTACATGATAATCCTAGCTCATCTTCTCTCTCTTGTCTCTCTCTCTCTCTAAACTTAGCCAATTTGGCTAAAATGAATATAAGTAAATTTTGATTTTGCTTATATAGAAGTTACTTTCAATTTTTTATAAGTTAGTCACCCAACTTAAATCTTCTCTAGTCTTTCCCTAGTCTTTAAAAAGCTTGCAAATCACCCCTTGGCATATTCTTAGCATATTCTCGTAATATTCTTTATTCATAGTATATTCCTTAAGATATTTTCTTAAGTTTCAAATATTAAGTTTTTAACCCTAAGGTTTTCTTAACTCGCACAATTTCCCTCAACTTTTATAATTCACTTCCATATTTTTTAAGTTATTTAATTACTCAATCTTAGTAACTTAATTTAATCAAATAAGTTACTACATAAATCTCCTTAATTTATTTTACCTCTTGGAATCCTATAATTTATATAACCCATATTTGATATATAAATTATATAAAATATAACATAACATACTCAAATTATAATATAATTTCTCAATTACATTATGATTTTAAGCTGATTAGGATTAATATTTCCTAATTAATATTGCTAGTTTAGCAATTAATTCCATAATCGTACATTAGGGTTCCTAATGAACAATTAGGGTTCAAAAAATTCGAAATTGGGGTTTGCTAATTAATTAAGCTTTACCCTAATTAATATTATAATTAATAGCACTTAAGCATTATACTTATCCGATAATTTCTCGGATTAGGGTTTTCAAATACCGAATTAGGGTTTTGATTTCTGAATCAAATTAGGGTTTCGAACCGATTTCTAGGGTTTCTTATAAAAACGTAATAATTTTATAACCGAACGTGGACGTTTTAATATATACTATTAGGGTTTGACACGGATATAATTTATCTGGTCAACACTTGACCCTTAACCACATTCTGTACACATGATACCGTAATCTTGAACATGTACACATATACCCTTAATCCTGAATAATTCACTAAAAGAAATTTTAAATGCTCAAAATTCCTTTCTAAAAAGATCAAACACATTCACTTATTTTACATTCAGGTTCATTATTTGACCTTAAACCAATCATTTAAGATTTTAATAATTTTCTAATTTCTCGGGTTGTCACATTCACCCCTTCTTCAAAGAATTTCGTCCTCGAAATTAAAGCATCCTAATCTCTGCTCATTCTCTTGATCAAAACTAGGTTTTCAATTTAACCTTTACAATTTCCTCATTCGAGGATTTCTCATCTATTATCACATTTCACCATAACTACTCACTAGGAGTTTACATCTTCTAAACATTCATCAAAACTAGGTTGTCATAATAACCTTTATTTAATCATCTCGGATTCTACTCAAATGCATAACGAGTTTATACTATTTCATATCCATCATCACATTCTACCACAACATTACTACGAAGAGTTAAAAAAACTTTTCATATCTCATCTCGAGGGATCATAAAATTATGAACTTTGAACTCCCAGGGTTTAGGGGTATTTCTACCGCTACCTCTTTCAATTAAGAAAGAAAGGTATTCTACCTCTTAAACATTTCTTTAACGGTGTATGTTTACAATCACGAAGAAGGTAAACTACCGATTCGGTACTTTAGATGATCAATCTATTGTACCTTAGTAATCCGAAACGACTATATCGTCCTTAAATTGGAATATTCTATCCAATTAGTATATCCCCATTTTCGTGGTTGTTCACCTCGGACTTAGTATAGGATTCCGCATCAAAACAATTTGGTTCGGGAAATTTCTTTCAATGAACACTTAGAGTTTTCATAAACATTAGTCTAATTTGAATCGAATAGCATAGACTCATATCGATAATTGATTCAATAGAATTATTTAAGTATAACCAAACCTCATTGGCAAATTAAAATTTTGAAAACATTTTTCGAGAATGACGTCATGATGTCGCTATTTGTATTCTGATCAAATTGAGGATTAAAATCATTTGGTGATTTTATCATACTACATCATACCATAGTGGGTTGACGATCCCGAGATCACATCCAACACTAAGTAATCTTTGCATTGATGACTCCATCATTTTTTTATCATCTCGCACCGGGTTGCATGGTACATAAGTGATAAATAAAAACAACTTTGATACTTCAAATCATTCACGTCTAAGCCAGAAATAAGTAGCATAGATCGTATTTTTTAAATCGTTTCAAAAATCTTTGCAATTCAGTTGTATCATCTCAACAGGTAACGAGGTGTCGATGGCCCGAAGTCCACACATACACAATAATCATAAGGAGTTGAGAATAAAAATTCATTTTTTCAAAAGCACATAGTGCGTATTTAGCTTGATGTCAAAAACTTCGAAGTCTAGCATAGCTAGAAGATTTGGAATACCTATGCTTCCATCATCAACTTCACTTTTTCTACTAATCCATTACTTAATAGATCTATCTATTCTTATAATCCTCAATGCTCCATTCACCACTTTTCTATACCCCAGTTCATCAAACTTACACACATTATGAGTTCAGAACTTGCCACAATCATATGAGTTTAAGAACTTATCCTAGCTGCACTATATGGCGTCCATTCATTTGAGGGTTCAAAACATACCATATGATTATGAGTCATGAACTTACCATAAGTATGAGTTTTAAGAACCATAACTTAACCTTATATCCTCTACTATTCGTTATACACATGAGAAAAGAATCACCTTCTCAACACGCATATAACAAATAGCGCAGCATAAACATTTCAATGATTATCGGTGCGAAACTAAGTGGTTTTTACACCAAGTACAATTCGGCTCCCATACGAAGAATTATACACTTAGGCTGGCGACATGAGTCCTCAATTGAATCCCCACCTAACACTAACCCCATTCTCATAATGAATTTAATTCGTATTTATAATTCTCTTACGGATCTGTACTCAATTTATAAGTACAATTCATACACGACAATCTTCTTTGTAAACTTTTCATCATTCTCTTGATCTTTCTTCATACCATAATCTTATCGAGATCACGGAGTGATCTCATCATATATATTACGATTCATTGATATTCTCGTGATCGTTTTGTTTTACGATCTCTCATCCTTACACTTGTAATCTCTTAGACTCATCTATCCACTTCCTATACTTGGTACACATCGAGTCTTTAACAGGTTTTCAATATAGTGGTATTTGAGTGGTTTCCCACAAACAACCAACAAACTAGGTTCCGAGTTGCTAGTTCGTATATACCTCCGCTCTATGAAGGAATCGTTTAGCCCAGATACCATACATCAACTAGTTTCGAGTACAATGGTACCATACTTAAACCTAACTTTTTGACCCTGCGAGATTCTTCAACTAACTCTATGTGAGTTAGTACTTATCCTAATCACTACAGTTATTGGTCTCAGGTATTGCTACCTAAGCTTCATAACCAACAGCTTTGATACCAACTGTGACACTCATGGTGCTTCCAACCATAGCACCTCACAAGGGTACCTATCAACTTCCATAGACGACTCATTTCGGCGTCCCTATGGAAAGTCTGGCTTCGGTGCCTTCCCTTAAAGGGATGAATCGCCGCGGATCCGGTTCGCTATTTCTACAACTGTTTGAGGAAGATATAAACATAGATTGTTTATACATTAAACTTTACACACTATTCCCAAAATCGAGTAACCTTAACTAATACACAATCGTGAACTGTCTAACACATGACAATACTATTCTTCAACATACTTTACAACTTAACTTCACATTCTATCCAAAATTTGAACTTGGCATTATCCTTTTCTGTGATGTCTGGTCAGTATTAGCCTTATCTGCAATGTTTTATCATGATATAGCAAGGTGAGCATGAAAGTTGCCAACAAGTTTAAAAAAAACAAGGTAAAAATATATCATGATTGAAAGAGTTTGAATAATAAGTGGCTATCCTTCACAATGTAGTTGTGAATTAGCATGAACAAAATTTCAAAAGTGAATGAACATTGAAAATGAACATAACAATTATATCTCGAATTTGGACCGGTAATGAAGGTGATCGACCTTTCATACTGATGAATACATGCAATATGTATGAGTACAATTCATAAGCATATCATATTCGAAACCACTCTTAAAAGAGTTTAAGTAAAAAGAACTTGAAAAGCTTGCACGAACCAGTTGATTACCGTAACTTGATATCATAAGCTTCTCACGAAGACCTAATATTAATAATATAGATCTCAATATTAGAATAATATCATCTAGGTTATAAAATAACTTAAACACATTACCACATACTCCTATCGGTCTCTTATACTCATGGGGACATAACATCAAGTCGATTTATTTCAAATTCAGGAGTTGAAATCGGTACAATTCTATCATCCCGACAGTCTAGTCGGACAATTAACGAGTCTAAGTTTAATTAAACTCTACTTAAACACTTGCCAAATATCTTAGACAATCATATTATTAGTCTAAATAATTTTCATAAGCTCGAAATAATTTTCAGATAATTAATATCATTTATCTAAATTTTTCGATTATTTATAACGTATTTAAATGAATTAAATACCATATAATTCCTTAATCATTAATATCTATTTAATATCAAATATTAATGAAAATCATTGCATAATATCATAATATAATTTATAATATATCACGGTATTTTTAATACCTTAAAAATAATATTTATATGATTTTAAACACTTAAAATCATTATCCGATAATTGATATTAATAATAAAATATTAATATTTTGATGACAAAATATCAAAAGTTATAGTTTATAACTTAAAATATTTTATAACACATAAATCATTTTATATGATTTTTAAAGCATTAAATCTATTTTTCAAAAATCATAATTAGTGCATGACTTAAGAAAATTAGCTACCTCGTGCTTAACTCCAGAGATGCCCATCTTTTGACATAACCTTATATATGTTAACGTGATGCTCCATTTTAAATTTCGTGGCAATCGGAGTTGTAGAACTGGTTATAGCGATTTTCGTCGGGAAAATCACAAAAATTAGAATAGTCATAACTTGGCCGTTTTAACTCGGAATTAGCTCATTTTTGGACACGAGCTACATAATACCACATATTTTCATTTCCCGAAAGCCCGGAATTTTTCTCACAAAATAAATTACCGAAACAGCCTCCGGAAAACTTTTGGCAGTTTACTTTTGCACATATGCAGTTTTGGAGTCCTTCACCAAAACTTAAATAAAACGAAATCTGTAACTCCGATTAATGATCCGTCAATTTTGTTGGATTCGTATCTTTCCGAACTATAGTTTTCATATATCACAATCCATATTTGGATATGTTTAGCTCTCGGAATTTAGCCCGGAAGTGACTGTTCCAAAACTGTCCTTCTAACAGTTTTCTTAACTTTGAGTAGTTTGGGAGAAATTTCATAACTCCCTCCTCCGATGTCGGATTTAGTCCGTTTCGGAGTCTATGGAAAGCTTATTTAGTGTACTATAACGTATAAAAAGCCCAGAATTTTTAGAGCAAGCTAGATAACCCCGAAATTTCCTTTTTGTGGCAGCAGTCCACTAATTGTTTCTAAGTTTTTTTTTAAAAAAAAACTGTTTTGCTTTTCTTTCTCTTGATCAAGCTTGTTAGCATCCAAAATGATTAGATCCATACATAATACACTATAAAATATGTAGATCTAAGATGTTTAGAGTTCAAGATCAAAACTCATTATTTTGACAAAAAATCAAACACATAAACTAATTAGAGTTTTGTGTTTAAGAATTCTTATACCTTTCTTTGATGCAATCCATCTTCTTCCAAGTAACTTAGGAACCTAGATGGCATGAAGAAGAACTCCTCTTCCTTTCCTTTGGAGACCCTCTCCTCATTTTCTCACCCATTCCCTCTCTCTCTCTCTAAACTTAGCCAATTTGGCTAAAAAATGAATATAAGTAAATTTTGATTTTGCTTATATAGAAGTTACTTTCAATTTTTTATAAGTTAGTCACCCAACTTAAATCTTCTCTAGTCTTACTAGTCTTAAAAAAACTTGCAAATCACCCTTGGCATATTCTTAAGATATTCTCGAATATTCTTTATTCCTTAGCGATATTCCTTAAGATATTTTCTTAAGTTTCAAATATTAAGTTTTTAACCCTAAGGTTTTCTTTAACTCGCACAATTCCCCCTTAACTTTTATAATTCACTTCCATATTTTTTTAAGTTATTTAATTACTCAATCTTAGTAACTTAATTTAATCAAATAAGTTACTACATAAATCTCCTTAATTTATTTTACCCTCTTGGAATCCTATAATTTATATAACCCATATTTGATATATAAATTATATAAAATATAACATAACATACTCAAATTATAATATAATTTCTCAATTACATTATGACTTTAACTGATTAGGATTAATATTTCCTAATTAATATTGCTAGTTTAGCAATTAATTCCATAACTGTACATTAGGGTTCCTAACAGAACAATTAGGGTTCAAAAATTCTGAAATTAGGGTTTGCTAATTAATTAAGCTTTACCCTAATTAATATTATAATTAATAGCACTTAAGCATTATACTTATCCAATAATTTCTCGGATTAGGGTTTTCAAATACCGAATTAGGGTTTGATTCTTAAATCGAAATTAGGGTTTCGAACCGATTTCTAGGGTTTCTTATAAAAGCGTAATAATTTTATAGCCCGAGCGTGGACGTTCTTAATATATCTATTAGGGTTTGACAGATATAATTTATCTCGGTCAACACTTGACCTTAACCACATTACATATACATGATGATACCGTAATCTTTAACATATACACATATACCCTTAATCTCGAATAATTCACTAAAAGAAATTTTAAATGCTCAAAATTCCTTTACGAAAACATCAAACACATTCACTTATTTTACTACATCTAGGTCTATTATTTGACCTTAAACCAATCATTTAAGATTTTAATAATTTTTAATTTCTCGGGTTGTCACACTCACCCCGAGTTCCGCCTCGATTATATATATATATATATATATATATATATATATATATATATATATATATATATATTAATTAGTATTTTGTATATATATAATTATGTATTTGTTTAGGTTATTTCATTATAAATTCATCACATTAACAATATAATAGGTTGCTAGTAATAAAAATATTGCATGTTGCTTGATTTTGAATTAAAAATAATTGTACAAAGTAATATAAAAATTAAAAAAAAATTAATTTGGTAAATAATGGAGTAATGGGGTGGGGTGGGGTGGGGTGGGGGGGGGGAGGGCTATGAGGTATTATTTTCGTGGTCGATCGAGTTCAGAGAAAAACTAGTTATTGACTCCATACATACCCCGTTGTCAAACCTAATTATAAACTTTGAACGTATAGATAACAAAAATAGTAAAGCTAAGATCACAAATAAATTATAATTTACTATTTAATTGTTTAGTACGTTCAGACTCGACTCGATAAGGAAAATGTTAGTTTCTTTGGGGAATGTCATCATTGGATCTCATTTATTATTATTATTACTATTAATTTAGTTTTTCTACTTTTTTGAATTTGTTAACTTCCAAGAATATTCAATTTAGTATGGTTGAAATCTTCAAAAAGAAAAAGAAAAATATTCAATTCAAATTGCTTGAATTATTAAAATATTATATAATTAATATTGTATTAAACTTATTATTTAGAACGTTCAGACTCGTATACATTCAGCATAGTCAGAGGGGTAAAATAGTAAAAGACTAGTATTTAGATGATTCAAACATATCAATTAACAAACAAAATTTTCATTCAATATTCGGCTCATTCAGATTACTTAAACACATTCAGTTTTATTAAGGGTCCTTTACACTAATATACAACAATTAGAAAGTAATTACACTATTAGTGCATCCACAAAATAATTATAAAAATAACGCAATTCACATTAATAAGAAAACCTAAAATCAAAGAGAAATAACTGTTATAATTAATAATTCAAATTCAAATATCTGGGATCTAACAACGAAAACAAATTGAAATTCAAAGAAAAATAGATGAAGGGAGGGATATAGATCGATCCACATTCGGTAATAATCGTAAATAGAATCGGGTTTTCATAGTCGTCGTCGTCATCCTCGTCACATTCAAATTCATCTTTGGCGTTTTCATCTATAATGTGCTCATTATCCTAGAGTGGACAGTTACAAGATGGTTTCTTATCCTTACACTCAGCTCCACATGTATAGCAAAACTCGCACCCACATCTGCAAGAAGAAATGAGGCAAAGGATAGGCTAACACTACATTGTGAATCAATAAGACAAGTGACATTAAAAATCATATTTTTATTTTCAACATTGGAAAGTCTACAAGTTTTGTGAATCAGTTAGCAAGAAAATGTGAGGCTCATAAGTTGTTTGGGTTGCTTAACTGTTAAACCAAATTTATTGGACTGTTAAACCAATTTATTAATTATACACTGCATAGAAAAGAGAGAGATAAGAGAGTGATGTGTAATGTAATATTGATAACCAAACCTTTGTACCAAGGTAACCAAACTTTTATACCAAGGTAACCAAACCTTTATACCAAAGTAACCAATCTACCTCCACACCTGCAATATGAATTGGTTACCTTAGTTTGAAAGTTTAGCTATCAACTGCATGAAGTTTTGGCTATCAACTGCATCACATTCAAAATAAATTGGTAACTTAATAAAACTGAATTGGTTACCTTGGTATGAAGGTTTGGCTACCCACTGCATGAATGTTTGGCTACCAACTGCACTATGAAAAAAACTGCAGGTGTGGATGTGGATTGGTTACCTTGGTATGAAGGTTTGGTTATCTTGGTGTGAAGGTTTGGTTAATTACCAACTGCACTATGAAAAAACTGAAGGTGTGGAGGTGGATTGGTTACCTTGGTATGATGGTTTAGTTACTTGATATGAAAGTTTGGTTACCAAGCTGCAGTATGAAAAAATGTAGGTGTGGAGGTGGATTGGTGACCTTGGTATGAAGGTTTGGTTACCTTGGTATTAATATTTGGTTACCAATCTCTTCTATCAGTTGCTGATTTTGGATCAAATCCAATAATCAAGGTAAGCATTGGAACGAATATACCACCTTCTTCAGAAAGGACTCCGTAATCTGCGCAAGAGACCATATTTTCAATTAGCATCCGACGAAGAGGAATCAGGGGGAAAATGAAGATTCCAATAATCCATCCTCGTCAACATAAAACCTCACCAATCCCTATTGGAGAGGCTTCAGATGTAGATGCTAAATTTAAGGAACTTACAGTTTTGGAATGTTAAAGACGAGTAAATATGAAAAATTGTGACTTTCTTATTTTAAGTAAAATTTAGAGTAAATGCAAAAGCCAAGGCATCTCAAAGACCAGCGTGTGAAAACCATTATCCTTATACATGGATTCATGATTACAAACTACATGAAGGATAACTCATCATTTGCTTGAACTAACCAACTTCAGTTGCTGAATTAAGAGATTACTGGCTCACGTGCCATGGCCAGTTTTCTTGTAATGTTAAACATGCAGTAAAATATAAAGACATCACCCAGATTCCTAAATCGGAAAGCAGAAAATGACGAGGACAACGAGTCCAATGCCAAGAAGAAAATAGGTTTGCTGTGTTTGAAAGTATTTGAATGAGAAAATAATAATTAACGAGAAGAGAGAAGGGAGATAATCGTGGGCCGCGATTAAAAGATATTTAAATGTATTAATTTTGTAAATAAATATGAAAAAATGTATTACTTTTGTAATTATTTTATCTATGCACCATTATTGTAATTATTTTTAAAAATGTACTAAAATATGTAATTAATCCTTTTATTAAACAGCCCCTTAGTTGGTCTCAATGAAAGCCCATGCGAATCTCGTGCAGTGATAGTATTAAAAAGAATAGAGACGCGCAAATATTTTCTCGGATCGAAAAAAGATTATCCCTTGAATCCAAATTCAAATTGAAACTGCAAGACCAACCCATCGAGCTGAGACATCTACTCTCAAGGGGGTGAGTTACAAGAGCGAACTACTCTTTTCCTGATAGCATAAGTAAGTTGACTACTTTTATAGAGCTAGATTTGTAAATGATTTAGGTTATCCGTGAGCTTGACATAACTCAGTTCAACTAAGTTTAATTCGAACTTCACTCGAACATGTTAAATAAATCAAACTCGCATAAACTTCTTTGTTTGTTTCGTTAAACAAGCTAAGCTCGGAATATGTAGTGTTAGACTTAAATTCGACTTATTTAAGCGTGATTCAAATAAACTTGACTTGTTTAGTATTTAACAAATGATTTATTATTTATTTTTGTAATTAAAAATTAAACAAGCCCTTAACTCCAATTAAACTCCTTTACTATGTGGGTCAAACTCACGCACTAAATTTTAAACTCGTTTAAAATCTCGCTTGCCCTATATACATAGCCGTATATATTGAAAGCCTTATCCTAAAGCTGGTAATCGTTAGAGTACTGTCCATCAAAAGTGTCTTCTATTCTGTCCATTACACCCTTCACTAGTTCAACACTTGTCTATTTTTTCTATTTCCTTTTTCTTTATTTGATTTATTTGCAGTATATAAGGATATACATACAGAATATACGAAAATATCCCCAAAAGGCAGAAAATTCATAGAAAAGCTAGGGTTTTGAATCAGCGAGATCTCGGAGCAGCAGCCATGGGGGGAGGCAACGGCCAGAAGGCGAAAATGGCTCGCGAGAAGAACTCGGAGAAAAATAAGTCCTCCAAAGGTATACTTTATCCTATTTTCTCTCTCTTAGGGCTTGGAATTTCTTCGTTTAAACAATCGATCTGATCAAATATATTATGTCGATATGTAATCGGATTAGATTTGATATCTATGTAGGAAGTCAGCTCGAAACCAACAAGAAAGCCATGTCTATCCAGGTTGGATTTTACTACTTGTTAACATACCTTGAATTCTGTTTTTTTTTAGTTTTTTTAAATTTGTTTTTTTTAAATTTGTTTGTTATGATAAATGAAAACATTATTGATTTGAACTTGTTATATATTAGTTTTATATTTTTGATTACCTATTGAACTAAAAGTCCCAGCTTGTGCTATAATTTATTACATCATATTCATACTAGATGGGTTCCGTGCTTCCGGCACTGTATGGAAGGTGGGATTTATCTCAAACTTTGAACGGCCCATATGATTTATTGAGTGAGGGGGAAATTCAAAATCATTTCTATTTTATTAGATGGATTGTTAGTGCAGGGCAACAAAATCTGTGTTATTTTACCAATATATTTTTTATTAAGTTGCTATTTTGTCATTGAAGCCAAGAGAATCTAATTAGTTTACCTTACCTATTGACTGGACATACTACTTTTATGAGTTCCATGAGGTTTACACAGCAATTTGTGTTTGTTTCCTCTTTTTATGTGTAGGGAAGTGATATCTACATTAATGTGAGGAGGTTCTTGTAAAAATCATTTTTATGCGATATCTATTCAATATATCTGTTACCTCTTTACTTGGTGTTTCCAAAAGCCATGCTGATTTGGGAGGCGGCTGTAATGATTGGTCATAAATATTTTTGATTTGATTTGAAGCGCTTTTCTTGCTTTTGAGTTTTGAGGGTATTAAGGTCTTCCTTTCATATTATTTTGCCGTCCAGTCCTTGGAAAAGAAGAACAAGTGTGATAAAAATACAAGGAGCAGGTACTTACTGCAGCATTCAGGAGTCTTATATGCATGATTAGATTCCAACCTTGATGAAAAGAAATCATAGCTGCTAATGGCAAGAACGCAAACATATTTTTGATTGTGGAAAATATGGAAAGGAGTTGCTTCATATTATTTATATATCGAGACTTAGTTGCAAAATAATTTAAGTGATTAGGAAACTTGAGCTTACTTCTGTTCAGTTTTCGCATTTTTAATTGGCAATTAGCTCTATTAAACAAGTTGTCTCTGACTTGAACAAAGACATTTTCTGCAAGTTGCTGCTTATCTCATCCATGTGTGTTTGTTGCAGTGCAAGGTGTGCATGCAGACGTTCATTTGCACCACTTCAGATGTGAAGTGCAGGGAACATGCAGAGGCAAAGCACCCCAAATCTGAAGTGGAAGCGTGTTTCCCTCATCTTAAGAAATGATATGATGCCTGAGGATTGACTTTAAGGATGGGCTTCAGAGTCTGTGTCATTGAAGTGATGTTCCGACTGTTGCTACTTAAGCTTAAAACTCTCTCCCAATGAATTGTTAAATATTTACCTACGTTACATATTTGAAAAATATGACTTAAACCCTTGCTTGTATCCATTCTATACCTAATGAAAAAGTAATTGACTTAATCCCTTGCTTGTATCCATTTTTTCCTACTCTTTATTATGATGCAAATATGGTAAAATCCATACTGGTAGGCTGGTGTGTCTCCATTTTGTGCTACTCTCTGTCAAGACACAATATTGCGAGGCTGGTATTTATGTCATATACAAATGTGATCATTTAAGTGTGATCATTAGTTTTGTTTGAATCCCAGCAATTAGAAAAAATATTAGCCAGGTCAATAATTGAAATCATGATAAAAACTTGCAAGGTGAACACATCCTCTCTGAAGGGGATCCGGTTAACATGAAGTTATTTTTTTGGTAAGTTGGTCAATTGACCAATAGAATATTAACACACATACAACCTCGCCTGCGTGTGTCAGTATTCTATTGGTCAATTGACCAAGTTACTCCAAAATAAACTTCATATTAATCACTTCCTCTAAAGGATAGCTTATATCTTAACAATGGTTTACGGTAGTTACCAAACATAAGCTCCAAAACTGAACTTTAATACCAGTAAATGCCATGAGGGAGTTAAGAATAGAGTCCAAATCAGTGTCTGCCAAGCCAGCCCCGTCCAAATCATTGTCTAACAGGCCAACCCCCATGAGTTAAAGCTTGTGAAAAAACTTGGGCCTCTACAAGTAAAGAAGAGGTGCTCCTAGATTCAAGGGCATAGTTAGGATTATCAATCCGGTTGGTCTTACCCAAAATTTAGTCATTCTGTAATTATGTAAATAAGCACACCTAGAGGGGTGAATATGTATAAATACTAAAAGTAATCAACAATGATAATTTTTTGAGTTTTACTCCTATAGGTTTAAATCGGACAAATAACCCTGTCTACTTTTGTATCTACTTTAGCTTATGTTCTTAGTCAGTTATAATCGGACCTGTTTGAATTAGTATATATTCAAGCAACGAACTGAACAAGATATGCAGAAACGTAAAATGCAGTATAAGAGAGATAACAAAAATAAAAATCACACCAAGATTTTTACGTGGTTCAGTCCATATTCTCTAATCTAGTGGTCTAATCCACGTCCAATACCAATTGGTATTGATCCTCTAATTTAGTGGCCTAATCCACGTCCAATACCAATTGGTATTGGAGATTCATTTTATTAAATAAAAGGCTTAAATATAAATTACTACCCTAAACTATAAGTCATATTCCACTTCGATGATCCACATTTCAATTTTGTCAATCAGATTATTAAACTATCAATTTTTTTCACTTACATTCAATTAGACCTGACACGTCATAATTTGATGACGTGGCTTCGCTGACTAGAATAATCAATGCCTATGTGTCCTTAAAAATTATTATTTCAAATGAATTTTTACATTTATTAAATGTCTAAGGGTAAAATGGTCGAATCTCATTTTTCATAAAAACAAATCAAAACAAAAGCTAAAAATGAAATAAGATCAAAGCACCATATATTCCGGCAATGAAAGAGCCGTAGTCGCCATGGATGAGCTCCCAAGCCAGGATACCAACAATTGACCATAACAGAAAGATTCTTTAATGGAAAACTTCCCAACAAACCCAAAGAGTCTACGAACCCAAGATCGAAAAAACAGAGAAAATCATGGAATTTTGAAAGGAAAAAAAACCCAACAAATCAGATTTCAATAATAAAAAAAATGGGAAATCAGAGATGATAACCCCCTACCAACCCAAATCCGAAAGGAGTAGGTAAAATTGGAGAGCATAAATGAGAAAACAAATCAAATAAATCAAGAACTAAACAATAACAATCAAATCTAATAAATTGAAATATAACACCCAAGATTTCAAAGCCTGACTAGCGAGGAAAGCATCTTGAAATAAACAAACCGAGCCAACACCACCACTGACTAAAAGGTTCAAGTGCTTTCATAAGCTATCATCATCATCATCTTCTTCATCATTCAAACTCTCCTCCTCCTCCTCCGAGCTATCATGTTCATCAACCTCTCTCATCTCCTCTTACTACTCCTACCCAACCGCTCCTTCTCCCTGTTCCCATCCTCGATCTTGAAAGTAGTATGCACACAAGCCAATCATGTTTGATGATAAAGCATATACTTTGTAATAATCTTATTCATTTATTAATAAAAAGTAATAATTTATTAAAGACTTTTAATTATCTACATGATGCTATTTTATAATATGTGATAAATTCATAGTTTTAAGCAATGCTTTTAGAATAATAATGATGATCATTCTAATGAGATCTAAATTCTTAGAAAGCTTAAAACTAAAATAGTTCCCAATCATTGGATTACTAAATTGGGGATTAGTGAATCCAGATAGATTGGTACATACATTGCTTGCTCATTAGATGAGGATGATTGATCTCTGATGATCATTTGTGTGGAGACACTAAAGCAAGTATGTAGGTGCTTATTAGAGAATAAGTTTCTTTGAGCATTGGCTCGCTAAGGAATACCTAATGGAGTTTTACTTGTGTGTCAATAGGAATTCCTGTAGTGATAGTAGTACAAGTGATCCTTGGACTTGAGATCATCATAGTATCTTGTGTATGATGAGTTATACTTTAACTTATTCCTTAAGACCCTTAGGGTATATCAAAGGGCATGCTTGAGTATAATAAGTTGTACATGGAGATAATGTATGATCAATAAAGAATCTACCGCTTCTAGTAAAAGAAGAGAAATGTCCTATGTGATTCGATAAATGACATCCCAGTAGTCCTTGGCCAAGGCAGAATAAAATTAGAAAGAAGTTTCTAATTTGCATTATTTGGAGTTGTGCATTTAAGAGTGAAATACATATAATTAAATAAAATAAGACTTGTGATAATTCCATGTCTTATATTTAATTGGGACATTGTTTGGTGGAAGGATTGAATTGTATTGATAACTATTTATTCAAAGGTTCTTTTATGATTAATGTTAAAATCTATATTATACGGAAAGTCGTTTGATCATTAGGGAGGCTTATCCCTATTGTAGAATAAATATTATTTATTTAAATAAATTAATATTTTAATTTATTTATTTAAATAAGATTAGAATTGTTCTAATTGATTTATTCACAACCGGTTTAATATGGTGAATCTAAAGGGTCACGCCATAAAAGGAAGAATAAGTATTTAAGAAGTTAATGGCATAATCGTAATAATAAATTAAGTATATTTAATTTAATCTATGGTGATAGAATAAATTAAATAGCTTAATATTTATTATTTAATATTTTGGAAATATTAAATATAAATTAATAAGAGGAGTCTTATTATTATTACTATTATTATTATTTAATTCCTAAAGTAGTTTGGGAATTAATTAATAAAAGTACTCTCATATATCCTAATTAGATTAGGAGGCTAATTAATTAAAAGAGTTTAATTAATTATCTCTAATAAGATTAGGGAGCTTAATTAATTAAAGGAATTTAATTAATTAAAATAAAACCCAATTCCTTAATTGTTAAGGAGGGTTTCCTACATCTATAAATAAGAAGAGTCTTATTATGGGTGAGGGGTTAGAGTTGTTGTTGGCTTTTTGACAACATACGTAATTCCAATAGTTGGGAGAGTATGCTCCTTTTCTATGAGAGATAGAAAATTAGGGTTTTGCCAAATACCCATTTTCTTGAATCTTTATTCTTTCTTGGTGGATCACCTCTAGAGGCCAAACACTTGGGTGGCTAACGTTGATCAAAGGAAGAAACCAAACCCGGTGGATTCAAGTTGAACGCGAAAAAGATTTGGAGGTGAACTTATACCTGAGGAAGCTCGGATCTTCAAGGGTATGATTCTTGTCCTTCATATTTTCGTTTAATTAATAATTGTGCATAAAGGGTGATCCGGGTATATGGTTTGTAAAATTTTAAACTCTGATTTTTCACGCTTCCGCTTATTTGTGCAATTTGATTGCGTTCATGAATATTACAAACAAAACAGTGATATTAGAGCCAAACTTTTATGCGAATTATTAATTGTTTTAATTTAATATGTATATTGATATGTGTTTAAAATAATTTAATTGGGCATAATTATGTTGTATAAAATTTATTTAAAAAAAAAACGTGATTCACGTGCCTGCTTTTTACCGTCGTTACGTGAATATTTTTTTAAAGGTTCACATTCTTCTAGAAACATGATTATATATATATATTAATCATATATTAATCATATATCATACATAACATAAGGATTCATGTGCCACCAGTTTCCATCAGAATGTGATATGTAATATATATGGGTCAGGATCAGGTAAGGACTCTCTTACTTTGTTAAAATACGGACTTTTTTTTTGGTTTTTTTTTTAAAATAACTAAAAAAAAAAGTTTAATATTTTATGAAACTGAATTTTTTTCATAATAGAGGGTTTTGGATCATTATAACAAAGCAGTGCATGCGATGCAATGCATTGTACCACCATTTTTTTGGTATAGGTATTCAAATCACGCCCAAAACATTATATTATGGAAAAATATCAGTTCCATAAAATATTAAATATTTTTTTTAGTTGTTTTAAAAAAAAAACAAAAAAAGGTCCGCATTTTAACAAAGTAAGGAAGCCTCACTGACGGATTCTATATATATATATATATATATATATATATATATATATATATATAATATATATAATAAAACAGAACCCAATTTGAATTCTAAAATTTGACAAAGCACAACAACGACTCAGATTCATTCTAACTTAATCTAAAGGCTCACATTTCATCTCACACACACAAAATCCTGCCCAAATTTCCTCCTCCTCCTCCTCTTTCTCTCTGCTATGCTCCTTCTCCATTTCTCTCTCCTCTATCCTCTCTCTTTCTCTCTCCTCATATTCCTCTCCTTCTTTTCTTTCTCTCTCTCCTCTCTCATCTTTCTCTCTCTCCTCTGCCGTCTATCTTTCCCTCTTCCAATATTTACTTAATTAATTGGTATTTTAATATTTTATTTTAAATTATAATAATTTTTTGGAGTATGCATACATTTAAAATGTATGATACATAAAAAATATCAATGGTAAGAAAACAAAATTAAAAACAAGATCATAATTTACTTATAAAATAAAATTACTTATAAAAAAAAGTAATTACAAAATAATTACAAAATTAAATAATTAAATAGATTCTTTTCTTTTTTTCCCTTTTCTTTATCAAATAGATCAAATGTTAACAAATTAGAAAATTGGTTAATTGTTGGCATGATGTGATACCTAAAGTTAAAATACTAGATGTGATATATAAGATTAGTTTAAGTAATAATTTTTTTATAAGTTTGTTTTACGTAAATTTTAATATTTAGAAAAAATATAATTTTTTGTGTTAATTTTAATATGTTTTAATGTAGATTACGGAAATTTTAATATTTTAATAAATATTTGTTATTTTTTAACATTTATCGCATAAGTTCATAATTTAATTAATTAGATCAAGTTAAATGAAAATGATAATATATATTTATATTTAGTGGATATATAAATGAAAATAATAAAAGTAATAATTTTAATGATAATAGTAATAATTATAATAATTATAATTATTATTATAATAATTATAATAATAATAATAGTAATAATTATAATAAAATTATAATTATAATTATAATTATAATTATATAAAAATAATAATACTAATTATTATTATTATTACTATTATTATAATACTACTAATAATAATTATATTTATTATAATAATAGTACTAATAAGAATAATAATAATTATTATTATTATTATAATAGTACTAAAAATAATAATAATTTTTATTATAATAAAAATAATAGTAGTAGTAATAGTAATAGAAATTATTATTATTATTATTATTATTAGTACTATCATAATTATTATAATAATAGTAATAATTATAATAATAATAATAATAATAATAATAATAATAATAATTAATAATAATAATAGTAATAATAATAGTAATAATTATAATAATGATAATAATAGTAATAATTATAATAATAGTAATAATAATTAATAATAATTAATAATAATAATTAATAATAATAATTAATAATAATAATAATAATAATAATAATTAAAATAATTGTAATAGTAATAGTAATAATGATTATAACAATAATGATAATATTAATAATAATGACAACAATAATAACAATAATAATTTTAATAATAATAGTAATTATAAAAATAGTGATAATGATAATAATTATAATTATAATTATAATAAAATTAATAAGAATAATAATAATTATAATAATTATAATAGTAATAATAATAATAAATAATAATAATATTAATAATAATAGTAATTATAATAATAATTATAGTAATAGTAATAGTAATAATAATAATAATTATAATAATAATAATAGTAATAATAATTATAATATTATTATAATTATAATAATAATTATGATAATAATAATAATAATAATAATAATAATAATAATAATAATAACAACAATAATAATAATAGTAATAATAATAATAATAATAATAATTATTATTATTATTATAGTAATAATTATTATTATTATTATTATAACTATAATAGTAATAATAATAATAATAATAATAATAATAATAGTAATAATTATTACTATTATTATGATAATGATAATATAATAATAATAATAATAATAATAATAATAATAATAATAATAATAAAATTATTATTATTATTATTATTATTATTATTATTATTATTATTATTATTATTATTATTATTATTATTATTATTATTGTGGTAGTGTGATTTAATTATGAAAATTGTTATCGATGATTTGTAAATTTTGTAGACATATTTAGATTTTTCTAGATATGTATTTTTAAAGGAAAATTAATTATTATGGTGTGGTGGTGAATATAATAATTGTTATGTGTGATTGTAAATTATTTTAAATTGTAAAAAGTCTTTAGGTAATGTAGTATTTTTCAAATTTAAATCTAATTTTTCGTTACGTCGTGCCTTCAGGCACAGGACAATTACTAGATTTATATATATATGATATGTAATATTAACAAACCCATTCCTGATTTCGTGAATTCGTGAAATCCACGTGATTTCAATTTTTTTTTAAAAAACGTACGGATTATATAAATATATATATATATATATAATATTCTCAATTATTTTATAATTAAAATAAAAATTTTTTATTTTAATCTTAAAATAAAAGATTTATTTTAATCTTAAAATAAAAGATTTATTTTAATATTAAAATAAAAGAGTTTATTTTAATTTTGGAATTTCATGCTAACTAATTAGAGTTGAAATTGGATTCCATAATAACTAATTAGAGTTGAAATTGGATTCCATGTTTCCTTAAATAAAGGAGTTTATTTAGATATGGAATAAGATTTCATATTATTCAAAATAAAGGAGTTTATTTTTGAATAGGAAAGAGTATTTGTGTTTCCTTTAATAAAAGAGTTTTTTTTTTACTTGGAATTGGATTCCATAATTAATTAAAATAAAGGAGTTTATTTTGATTAAAAATTTTGATTAAAATAAAATAGTTTATTTTATTCAAAATAGGATAAATTAAAATAAAAAAGGTTTATTTTAATTTAAATTTGGATTAAAACAAATAAGTTTATTTTGATTCAAAAATTAGATTTTATACTAACTAAATTTACCAATTAAATGATATCAATATATATTGAATGTTTATTATTCATGAGATGAATGTTATTTATTGATGCATATGGTGATGTGTATGATAATAAATGGGATTGATTATGGACTATTGACCAATGTGATTAGATTTTATTTTAGTTGGATGCATGAATGTATGGGTTTTATTAAATGGGGTCTGCATACCTCGTCTTCTCTAATTTTTCTTAATGTAAATTCTATCTCCCTTCTATGTACTTCCCCTTGACTGCTGATCAAGGTTTCTATTTATTTTAAATAGATTTGTAATAGGAATAGTTAGAATTAATTTTGAAAAATTGGAGATCAAGGGGCAAGGAGCGCTTGAAGATCCGTTTGTAATGGAGCAGAGTTTAAATGTAATAGTTATATTTAAATATTAATTCTTGCACCCATAGGGTTTGACCTTTTGGTTCACTTGGTGGCTCTAGTGAATCAAACTAGAATAAAAGTCCATAATCAATTCGGGTAGAATATAGTATTTTATATGTGCATGCTTATACTATATATATTATATATTATGCAAACATGTTTAATATATTCATATATATATTTTATATATATATATATATATATGTGCATGCGCGCTAAACAAGATGAGACAAATTAATAACAAAACCTCTCAAATTTTTTTATATTAAGTCCTAAGCGTTCAAAGATATTTGGAATATCGAACGTCGCCTTCTAGCATGATAAAAATTAATAGAGTATTAAATATTTAATATGAGTTTGCTATGTCACCACAAGACAAGTATTAAGTATTTAAGATGTTAATTTATCACATTTGATGCTTATAAAAAAATTGAACAATATTGTTTTGTTGTGTCACCACAAGGATAATATTTTTCTTTCTTGAATATATGGAGTTCTAGGTTGGACTTAACTTGGATAATTTTGATTCTGATGTGCCACCACTTGATCAAAATAATCTAAGAGGCAAAATAGAAGGAGTTGCATAGTTGATGTAATTGACAAGAGTTGTCTACCTATTTATTTATATATAGTTTGTTGTGTCACCACAAGGCTATATACATTTGAAATGAGATCCTTATTCTCACTAGTAAATCTTTAATTAGATTTTGCCAAACTATATAAGTGAGGGTAATATAGTTTGAAGAAAATAGTGGGAGATACCAATTTAAAACAAGACCTAATTTATTTTGGTAATTAATAAAAGAATGTATGCTAAAATGTTGTTAATTACAAATTCATTTACTGAATTTTACAATGTCTAAATTACTATCACTGCAAAACATATTAGATGCTATTTAACCGGACTGAATCAAATGGATTGGTTAAGGAATATGAGAAAAGTTCTCACGGCTTAAAAGCTATCTTATGTCCTTAAGACGCCTATCCCTGCAATGGTTGCGAACAATGCCTACGAGGAAGAGATTGCTACTTTTAGAAAGTGGCAAGATGATTCCTGATTGGCTCGATGCATCATGCTCGCATCCATGAGATGCTTGAGCTTGACGTCGACATGAAACTATGGATGCTCTCTACTATATTCACGCACATCAAGTAGTTGATGGTGAGGAAAATGGGGTGATAGATATCGGATATCTAAGGAGCTCTTAGATCTAGAATGGTGATGACACTTCTGATGCAGATAAAAGTCCTAATGATGATCAATTTGATTGAGCAGTTAGGACAATGTGTTTTGTCATGGATGGGGAGTTGTGCCAAGATTTGATCTTGCACTCACTCCCGGACTCCTTTCACAATTGTTGTGAATTTTTCATATGAACAAGCTAGATATCTGCGTCGTTGATTTGCTTAACATGTTGGAAAATGTTGAGAGTCACTTTCCAACCAAGAAAGACCATGTCTTCTTGGTAGGGGCCAAAGGATCTTACGGAAAGAAGAAGCGATTCAAAAAAAGGTAAATAGAAAGGAAAAACAAAGGATAATAAGAACAAAAGCGTCACGGATAGCAAAGGAGTTTGCTTCCCTTTGCAATAAGCTTTGGACCTTTGGAAAGAAAGCTGCGAGAAGCATCTTGCGAGAGGCTAACCAAAGAAGCTTAGTGAAGTTTTGGTAACAAATATAGTTTTTGTTCATGATTAAAATAAATTTTCTTTAAGTCGAGGTTCAACTTGGGTATTGGATCCGACTTTGGTTATCATAAATATAGATTTATGAAGGGACCAAGCAAAAGTAGAAAGCTAAACAAAGATAAGTAATCCTATGTATGGGAAATGAAGCAAATGTTGCTACATTAGCCATAGGAACTTATTGTTTAACATTGCCTACTGACAAATCTATTAAGTCAATAAGATGTTATTGTATTCCAATTCTCATTAGAAATATTACTTCCATTTTATTGTTGGACAATGAAATCTTTGGTATTATATTTAAGAACAATTGTTGTTCTATTTATAATAATAATATTGTGTATAGAACTGGAATATTACTTAATAGATTTTGTATACTTGACTTACGTAAAAAATAATTTTGCAAATTGAACAAACTAGTATAAGAAAAGGAGATGATTATTTAAAAAAGTTGAATGTGTGTATTTCTTTGAAATACAATGTGAATTATTTGAAAGGTTGAAAAGAATTCTAAAGTGAAACAAATTGGCAAAGTATTAAGATTCTTTGATTAGATCAAGGAATAAATACTTGTATAATAAGTTTCTAGATCATCTCAAATGGTTTTCTCATAATGGGCGCCTCACGATCTGTGATAATTGATTGGTGTATACACGAAAGAAAAAAAATCGTACCTTGTTGGACATAGATGCGGTCCATAATAATTTTACCTGAACATTTCGGTATCCTTACGGGATAATGTTCTAGAAATGGTTGTATATCTCTGAAAAGGTAACCTCAAAAATCGGCCCCAAGACTCCATAAAAGTTATGGGCGGGGAGGATTCCTAATCTTAAGTATGTTAAGATAAAGGGTTGTCAACTTATGTGTGAAAAGGTTTCAAAGGATAAGCTTGGGACAAGATTTGACAAGTACAAATTTGTGGGACATCCTAAAGTAAGTTTAGGGTATATGTTCTATAATCCTACTTAGCAAAAGGTGTTTGTTGTGAAACACAATGCCTTCTAAGATAAAGATGTATATCATTGAAGGGGCTAGTGAGAGGATAATAGATCTTGAAGAGTTCAAGAACCACAAACACTATAAGTCAAATAAGAGGAACCTGTAGATAGACCTATTGTACCCACCAAGAATAGTAAATACGGAATAATCTAGAAGATACACAGGAGGTATGGATTCATCATGGATGATGATGATGAGTGTATGTATCATAGAAGATGATGATCCGATTACATACGATGAGGTAAGAGTTGTGAGACACTCGAGAGAAATGGATTGAAGCAAGCTTCTCAAAAA
The DNA here is from genome assembly GCA_020205605.1 of Panax ginseng. NCBI lineage: Eukaryota > Viridiplantae > Streptophyta > Magnoliopsida > Apiales > Araliaceae > Panax > Panax ginseng. The sequence goes on along the minus strand of CM035140.1, from coordinate 111,894,079 downwards.
TGGAACATTCGCTTTGATGAAATAAATCAAAAGAGTTTGATTTTATCACAAATAAGAATGAACCTAGTGTGTACAAAAGGGTCGATTGGGAGGCGTCGTGACATTCCTAGTATTATATGTTGATATACTACGGATAAGGAATGACATACCAATGCTACAATCGGTAAAGATAAAGTTGTCTAAATATTCCTCCATGAATGATTTGGGAAGAGTATCTTAATTGGGGATACAAATCTATATAGATAGATTTAATAGGATGCTCGACTTAACCCGAGAGCGTATATTCATTTGATGCTAAAGTCGTTTAGCATGGCAAACTCTATGGGATATCTCATGTTGATGAGCCATGGGTGTATCTCTCTAAATAGTCCCCAAAGACTCCAAGAGATCACATGAGTAACTATCATGTATGCAATGAAATGTATGGGACCTGATGTTGATCAGTCATATTCTGGAGAAGTTCACTGTGAGTCAGTGAAAAACATCTTAAAGTACTTAACCATCACTAAGGATGTGATCATATTCATGGTGGGTCTAAATTAAAACTAGAGGGCTTAACAAACTCAAGTTTTAGAGACGGAGACCAAGGCGACGAGAAAATCCACTTTAAGGTAAAGCGTTACCTTGAGCGGTGGTGCGATGAATTGGAAAGGTTCAAGCGACAAAGAGTTGTTGGTTTAGTGATAAAGACAAAGTATATAGCTATAAATGAAAGATGCAAGTTGATTGTTTGGATGAAAAGTTCATTCTGAGAACTAGGAATAGTTCTAAGTCTCATCTTGGATCTAAACATGTGTTGTGGCACTTTCACTTGATTATAGGAATCATTGAAAGATGGGAAATCACTATAGAGATAGTGGACTCTCAAGAACAACATTACATATCCATTAACTAAAGCTTATCCAACAGCAGGATAATCGTCACTTAGAGAAGAAGGGTATGAGATACCATGGCGATTGGCTTTAGTGCAAGTGGGAGATTGAAAGTAGTATGCACACAAGCCGATCATGTTTGATGATAAAGCATATACTTTGTAACAATCTTATTCATTTATTAATAAAAAGTATTAATTTATTAAAGGCTTTTAATTATCTACATGATCTTTGTTTTATAATATGTGATAAACCCATAGTTTTAAGCAATGCTTTTAGAATAATGATGATGATCATTTCTAATGAGATCTAAATTCTTAGAAAGCTTAAAACTAAAATAGTTCCCAATCATTGGATTACTAAATTGGGGATTAGTGAATCCAGGATAGATTGGTACATCGTTGCTTGCTCATTAGATGAGGATGATTGATCTCATGATCATTTGTGTGGAGACACTAAAGCAAGTATGTAGGTGCTTATTAGAGAATAAGTTCCTTTGAGCATTGGCTCACTAGGGAATACCTAATGGAGTTTTACTTGCTGTCGATAGGAATTCTGTAGTGATAGTAGTACAAGTGATCCTTGGACTTGAGATCATCATAGTATCTTGTGTATGATGAGTTATACTTTGACTTATTCCTTAAGACCCTTAGGGTATATCAAAGGGTATGCTTGGGTATAATAAGTTGTACATGGAGATAATGTATGATCGATAAAGAATCTACCACTTCTAGTAAAAAGAGAAATGTCTATGTGATTCGATAAATGACATCCCGATTAGTCCTTGGCAAGCGAGAATGAAATTAGAAAGGAGTTTCTAATTTGCATTATTTGAGTTGTGCATTTAAGAGTGAAATACATATAATTAAATAAAATAAGACTTGTGGTAATTTCATGTCTTATATTTAATTGGGACATTGTATGGTGGAAGGATTGAATTATACGATAACTATTTATTCAAAAGGTTCTTTTATGATTAATGTTGAAATCTATATTATACGGAAAAGTCGTTGATCAACTAGGGAGGCTTATCCTATTGTAGAATAAATATTATTTATTTAAATAAATTAATATTTTAATTTATTTATTTAAATAAGATTAGAATTGTTCTAATTGATTTATTCACAATAGGTTTAATATGGAGAACCTAAAAGGTCACACCATAAAAGGAAGAATAATTATTTAAGAAGTTAATGGCATAATCGTAATAATAAGTTAAGTATATTTAATTTAATCTATGGTGATAGAATAAATTAAATAGCTTAATATTATTATTTAATATTTTAGAAATATTAAATATAAATTAATAAGAGGAGTCTTATTATTATTATTACTATTATTATTATTTAATTTCTAAAAGAGTTTGGGAATTAATTAATAAAAGTACTCTCATATATCTTAATTAGATTAGGAGGCTAATTAATTAAAAGAGTTTAATTAATTATCTCTAATAAGATTAGGGAGCTTAATTAATTAAATAAATTTAATTAATTAAAATAAAACCCAATTCCTTAATTGTTAAGGAGAGTTTCCTACATCTATAAATAAGAGAGTCTTATTATGGGTGAAGGGGTTAGAGTTGTTGTTGGCTTTTTGACAACATCGTAATTCAATAGTTGGGAGAATGCGCTCCTTTTCTATGAGAGATAGAAAAATTAGGTTTTGCCAAATACACATCTTCTTGAATCTTTATTCTTCTTGAATCTTTATTCAAACACTTGGGTGGATAACGTTGATCAAAGGAAGGAAACACTTGGGTGGATTAACGTTGAATCGAAAAATAGGAGGTGAACTTGTACCGAGGAAGCTCGGATCTTCTGAGGTATGATTCTTGTCCTTCATATTTTCGTTTAATTATTAATTGTGCATAAAGGGTGATCCGGGTATATGGTTTGTAAAATTTTAAACTCACGATTTGAAAAGCTAGAGAGTCGTTCTGAAATTTTGATTCTCGACCTAAGGTTTTTGTCGATCGAATTTGGGGATTTCGTTGAGTCTGATCTGAATGATTCTGATGGTTAAAGCTTTTGATGATTTTTGTTTAGTTTTAATGTTTGATGTTTGATAGAAAGTGATGGGACGATTTTACCCTTTAATATATCACCAATGTCAAATTAAAAAAATAAAAAACTTTATTTTTAACCACATCAACTAAGTTATGCCCCACTTGGACAGCCACATCAACAATTTTTGACGTGGCGGCTCAATTGAATGGAATTGAAAAAAAATAATAGTTGAATCATCTAATTGACAAAATTGAAAGGTGGATCACCAAAGTGGAATATGACCTATAGTTTAGGATAGTAAATTATATTTAAGCCTAAATAAAAAGCTCAAGCAAAATTACAAGTACTCCCTGTTCAAATAAGCTTTGCTATGATTTGGACACGACTGCAACCTTTTCACCTCTGCAACATTTTCACCTCTGCAACCTTTCAAGCTTCTTTTGAACAGATCTTATCCACTACTGGATTGACCAAGCCAAACAAGGCTTGAATTCTGATTTTAATAAAAGGAATAAGATTACAATGAACTATGATTTTTCAGCCAAAAGATATTAAGAACAAGGCACAAAATAGAAGCTCAAAATATTTTTTGAAAACTCTCTTTAATCTCAGAAGATATATTGTATGTAGTGTTGAGTTCTTTTTAATTAGTCGAGAAGGAAGTGTATATATAATGAGGAGACCAATAGGGGCGAATCCAACCCTTTAGTTTAATGGGGTCAATTTTTTTATTTTAAAAAAAAAGATGTGAGGGACATTGCAAATAATTGTGTGAGCTATCATATACAATCGATGCAATTGAATATACTTCCTCTTATGTATAAAAATAATATTTTATATTTTTTTAAAACATTGTTATTATAAGAAACACCTCGCGCAAGAACGTGAGAATATTCCTCATCGTGTCCTCTAAAATAAATTATAAAAATAAATAATATTGTAAAAATATTATTTATAATAACATTTTTCAAGACTTCATTACTTGAAACTATTGCAATGATAGCTTCATTTCAATAGTTGCAAAAATATCATATTTACTATAAGTAGGGGTTCTCATTGGTAAAAAATGAACCGATACCGAAAAATACCGAACTGGTACCGATCCGAAATTACCAGAAAAACAAGAACCGAAAGCTAGAATGCATAGAATTACCAATTTGAATTATCGATTGATTCTAAAATCGATCTTGGTTTTTTTTTTTCGGTTTTTAAGTTATACCGCATGGTAATATATATAATTATTAATAATAATAAAATATTTTTTTTTATATATTAATATTTTTTTAAAAAACTAAGAAATCATTAACTATTAATAATAATTAATATATAAAATAAAACTACAAAACATTATTAATATATATAAAAAATTAATAAAACTATATTATATAGAAATTATTAATATATAAAAAGTATTTAATATATAAAATTACAAAACATTAACTATTAATTATTAAATTTAAGGTATTTGGTTTTCTTAGAATTCAAAAAAGTCATTACCGCCATCTTTGATCTTTGAAAAGTGTTAAAATATTAAAAACCTAAGATCTTGCAGCATAGATAAAAAAAATCGAAAAAGGCCGAAAATTTTGAGCACCCCTAACTATAAGTTACTAAACAATATAAAAGAGTGGAATGTTGGTGTTAGTAGAAATTTAAGACATTTAATAGTCTTTTAATTTGATTTTTTTTTTTCACTAAACACCTTATAAAATTAAAAATAAATAAAAAATTGATTCCTTAAAATTCAGTGGGGTCAATTAACCCCACTGCCCAAGGGTAGATCCGCCAATGGAGACCAACGACTATAAAATATTGTTACCAATAATGTAAAACCCCGAATTTTATGAAATAAAAGTATTCAATTTTTCTATTCAGTAAACGGTTAAATTGATAAAAGTTAAAGTTAAGGGTGATATATGAATTGTTTTTTCAAAATACGCAAGTGGTTATAAAGTATTCATTATTATCGGGGAATATTCGTTTGGTCGTGAAATATTCTTTCTGTCGGGGAATATTCGTAAGAAGGCACATCTATTTGTGGGCCCCATAATGGATAACTATCGGAAGAAGAAAATGACAAAATTGAATAACGGCGTAGTTGTTACCGTTAACACTGTTGGAATACCCGGTGGTTAAAATACGAGAATCTGGCGTGGTTACACGAAAGATACGGTAGATTGCAGTATTGTTGAATTATTGATCTTACGTAAGAAGGCACTACTCAATAATTGTTAAAGTAATTCTTATTCAATATTTTATTTTATTGATTCAATAATTCTTTGCGTTGATATTTTATATTATTGTTGTTTCAATAATTGTCTTTGCCACAAATATTTTCATTATCGGATCAATAATTCATATTATTTGGAATAATATTATTAGATAGCATTATTGGAAATGTCTAGAAAGTTCATCAATGAGAGGTTTGGTCACCTAATTGCCTTGATGAGGAGAAATCCTTATCTGAAAGCCCTCTTTCCTAGGAATTGCCTGGTTGTCATTATTATGATTCTGTAATATTATTTGTGAATAATTAATTATTGATTTATATGATAATAAAATATTTATTTGATGTGGATATAAATGATGGATTTATTTATGTGGTTATAAATGAAGGAATTAATGTTGAGGTATTTTATCAATATTTTTGTCGGATTGGAGGTATTAAAAGATCAAATCGTTGTTCTTATGACTTTATTGTGTGAGTTATAATTTTTAATCGTAGTTGGATCGTTGTGATTTTTGGATATGTTATACATATATAAGTTGAGTATATGTTCACAAATTTTGAACCGTTAAAAATAAGCGTATAATTTGTTATGAATTTTAAGAGGTGACTGATTCGGAAATTAGGTTATAAATGATTTTGGTGGAAAATTCTAGAATTGGTGGGCTCCACTTTTGGTTGGTGAGAAATGTGCTCAATTGAATTTTTAAATGTGGTGGGTGAGAATAGTAGCAGGTAAAGCCATCAGGTTGCAGGTTAAGTCTGCTTCGGCGTGCTAACATTTTCCTATAAATAGAGGGCTAAGTTAAAATTAAAAATCACATCAGAATTCATAAGTTTTCTCTCTTTTTCTCTCTAGATTATCGTGTGTATTTTGTGAGTATTTAGATACTTGGTGAGTTGCTATTCATCAGTGCAAGTTTCCTTCAGCGTCATATCCGATATCCAGTCAGAAGTGCTGCTCTTTTGAGGTAAGGGATAGTAAGGGATATTATTTTCTTACTAATGATGTTATTCTTTCAATATCATTATACCGAAATATTGGTATGAATTTTATTGTGAAATTTCTACCTTTTTATGTCGGGGTTACTATTCATGAGTTACTATTCATGAGTGCTATTCACGATAAAATTGGTTTCTTTTTCTGACTAAATTATCGATGATTTATGAATCTTACTCTTGAAATTAAATCCATGTTTTGATGATATTGTTTTTATTATCATGTATAACATTTTTATAATCCTGGTGAAGAAATTTCTCTTTCACTTGAGTGTAAAGATGGGTAGATTATTGGTATGATCGTGACTATGGGTTCTCTTTAGCCAGTAGTGCAAAGATGAATTGTTAACTGGTATGATCATGACAATTGAATTTATAATTGAATATCTTTAGCTTAAGTGTAAAGATGAATTGATTAACATGGTTATAATTATTGTTTATATAAATTCTGAAATGATTATATATTTCTTTGAGATATGAATATATTTGGCCTGTAGTGCAAATATGAACTATTGAGGAATATCTTTGGCCTGTAGTGCAAAGATGAATTATTGATGAATATCTTTGGCTCGTAATGCAAAGATGACTTTTTGTTGAATATCTTTGGCCTGTAGTGCAAAGATGATTTGTTGATAAATATCTTTGGCTCGTAATGCAAAGATGACCTGTTGTTGAATATCTTTGGCTTGTAGTGCAAAGATGACTTGTTGATGAATATCTTTGGCCCGTAGTGCAAAGATAAATTTATTAGTATGATTATGAACATGAACTGTGATTTGATATAACCATGATCATTGATGTTTCAGGTGATGAAAATTATCTTTGTCCTGGATGAGAAAAGGAATTTAGAACTACAATTACGATTATGAGTTATACATGTGATTGTGGACATGAATTATTGATTGATGTTACAGGGATAAAACATTGTTGGTGGACTTTTAACATGGAGAAGATAATAGATTTTATGGTCTATTTGACTCTTCTAATGGATTGCTCGTTTCGCTGCAACTATGGTTGAAAAGTTTTATCATCTACCATATGTTCTAAATCTCTGATTTATTACTGATGAAGGCTATTGATAATTTAATTATCTTTAGTCATGATATTCTTTACTGAGCTAGTTGTGCTCACCCTTTTGCTTCACAATTCCTTCCAGGTAATAAGTGTGTAGCTGGGTCGAGCAGGGGTAATAGGGGAATAGAACGGTGGTCATCATTTAGTAGTTATTTTTGGTGAACAACATTAGGGTGAGGCGAACTCAACCTAGAAGCGTCAAAAGTGCACCGCATTAAAAAGAAGAGAACATAATTCTTCGCGTGTCCCTTTGGAGACTTGAAATATTTGCTGCTGTAGTTTATATGGTATGTAATAATTTGAGTATGAATATTGTCGTATTATATACGTTACAATATTTGTATTAAAACTCACAGCATATGTGTTGTTGTATTTTGCACGATAATTGTTGTAATAAAGTTGTAGTTGTTTTCTGTACCATGTATTTGGCGACTCAGAATGGGTTGGATGGAATGGACCTATTTTGAGGTCGTCACATTTGGTATCAGAGCTTAGGGATATGGTCTCTGGCGGAGATCGGGGAATAGAACTAGGAGGGGAGAATGAGTAAATCCTTCGCTAGTGTGTCCTACCTAAGCTTATTTGTTGGTCAGTTATAATATGGGGATATTATGTGATATGTTAATTTATTCAATTAATCCTTATTTTGAAGATGTATTCTAGAATGATATCTGAAATACAGGAGATGAGCAATGGAGAAATCATGATGACAGGGAAGATGGAATCTGAAATGAAAGCAAGGTATTCTCAACTCTTTGAAATACCAGGTACGTAAATTTTGGGGACGAAATTTCATTAGGAGAGAAGATTGTAAGACCCCGAATTTTATGAAATAAAAGTATTCAATTTTTCTATTCAGTAAATGGTTAAATTGATAAAAGTTAAAGTTAAGGGTGATATATGAATTTTTTTTTCAAAATACGCAAGTGGTTATAAAGTATTCATTATTGTCGGGGAATATTCGTTTGGTCGTGGAATATTCTTTCTGTCGGGGAATATTCGTACGACGGCGCAGCTAATTGTGGACCCCATAACGGATAACTGTAGGAAGAAGAAATGACAAAATTGAATAATGGCGTAGTTATTACACTACACTATTGGAATACCTGGTGGTTAAAATACGATGAATGGCATTGGTTACATAAGAAAGTACTGCGGTATTGCGATAAAGATTGTTGAATTATTGATCCTTACGTAAGAAGGCACTACTCAATAATTGTTACAGTAATTACTGTTTAATATTTTATTTTATTGATTCAATAATTGCTGTGTTGATATTTTATATTATTGTTGTTTCAATAATTGTCACTGCACAGTATTTTTCATTATCGGATCAATAATTCATATTATTTGGAATAATATTATTAGATAGTATTATTGGCAATGTCTAGAAAGTTACATCAAGGAGAGGTTTGGTCACCTAATTGCGGCGCCCGAAGAGGAGAAATCCTTATCGGAAAGCCCCTCTTTCCGGGAACCACTGGTTGTCATTATTGTGATTTCGTAATATTATTTGTGAATAATTAATTATTGATTTATATGATAATGAAATATTTATTTGATGTGGATATAAATGATGGATTTATTTATGTGGTTATAAATGAAGGAATTAATGTTGAGGTATTTTATCAATATTTTGCCGGATTGGAGGTATTAAAAGATCAAATCGTTGTTCTTATGACTTTATTGTGTGAGTTATAATTTTTAATCGTAGTTGGATCGTTGTGATTTTTGGATATGTTATACATATATAAGTTGAGTATATGTTCACAAATTTTGAACCGTTAAAATGAGCGTATAACTTGTTATGAATTTTGAGAGGTGGTGATTCGGAAATTAGGTTATAAATGATTTTGGTGGAAAATTCTAGAATTGGTGGGCTCCACTTTTGGTTGGTGAGAAATGTGCTCAATTGAATTTTCAAATGTGGTGGGTGGGAATAGTAGCAGTGTAAAGCCATCGGAGTTGCGAGTTAAATGCGCTTGGCGTCTTAACATTTTTCTATAAATAGAGGGCTAAGTTAGAATTGAAAATCACACCAGAATTCATAAGTTTTCTCTCTTTTTCTCTCTAGATTATCGAGTGTATTTTGTGAGTAGTTAGATACTTGGTGAGTTGCTATTCATCAGTACAAGTTTCCTTCAGCGTCATATCCGATATCCAGTCAGAAGTGCTGCTCTTTTGAGGTAAGGGATAGTAAGAGATAATAAGGGATGTTATTTTTTTTTTTCTAATGATGTTATTCTTTCAATATCATTATACCGAAATATTGGTATGGATTTTATTGTGGAATTTCTACTTTTTATGTTGGGGTTACTATTCATGAATTACTATTCATGAGTGTTATTCACGAAAAAATTGGTTTCTTTTTCTGACTAAATTATCGATGATTATGAATCTTACTCTTGAAATTAAATCCATGTTTTGATGATATTGTTTTCATTATCATATATAACATTTTTATAATCCTGGTGAAGAAATTTCTCTTTCACTTGAGTATAAAGATGGGTAGATTATTGGTATGATCGTGACTATGGGTTCTCTTTGGCCAGTAGTGCAAAGATGAATTGTTAACTGGTATGATCATGACAATTGAATTTATAATTGAATATCTTTAGCTTAAGTGTAAAGAATAATTGATTAACATGGTTATAATTATTATTTATATAAATTCTGAAATGATTATATATTTCTTTGAGATATGAATATATTTGGCCTGTAGTGCAAATATGAATCATTGATGAATATATTTGGCACGTGAGTGCAAATATGAATCTGTTGAGGAATATCTTTAGCTTGTAGTGCAAAGATGAATTATTGATGAATATCTTTGGCTCGTAATGCAAAGATGACTTTTTGTTGAATATCTTTGGCCTGTAGTGCAAAGATGATTTGTTGATAAATATCTTTGGCTCGTAATGCAAAGATGACCTGTAGTTGAATATCTTTGGCCCGTAGTGCAAAAAGATGACTTGTTGATGAATATCTTTGGCCCGTAGTAAAATATAAATTTATTAGTATGATTATGAACATGAATCGTGATTTGGTATAACCATGATCTTTGATGTTTCGTGATGAAAATTATCTTTGTCCTGGATGAGAAAAGGAATTTAGAACTACAATTACGATTATGAGTTATACATGTGATTGTGGACAGGAATTGTTGATTGATGTTACAGGGATAAAACATTGTTGGTGAACTTTTAACATAGAGAAGATAATAAATTTTATGGTCTATTTGACTCTTCTAATAGATTACTCGTTCCGCTGCAACTATGGTTGAAAAGTTTTATCATCTACCATATGTTCTAAATCTCTGATTTATTACTGATGAAGGCTATTGATATTATGTGATATGTTAATTTGTTCAATTAAACCTTATTTTGAAGGTGTATTCTAGAATGATATCTGAAATACAGGAGATGAGCAATGGAGAAATCATGATGACAGGGAAGATGGAATTTGAAATGAATGCAAGGTATTCTCAACTCTTTGAAATACCAGGTACGTAAATTTCGAGGACGAAATTTTATAAGGAGGGGAGATTGTAAGACCCCGAATTTTATGAAATAAAAGTATTCAATTTTTCTATTCAGTAAATGGTTAAATTGATAAAAGTTAAAGTTAAGGGTGATATATGAATTTTTTTTCAAAATACGCAAGTGGTTATAAAGTATTCATTATTGTCGGGGAATATTCGTTTGGTCGTGGAATATTCTTACGTAGGGAATATTAAATGCGATGGGCGCAGACTATTTGTGGGCCCCATAACGGATAAGCATCGGAAGAAGAAAATGACAAAATTGAATAACGGTAGTAGTTGTTACCAGTTATTAACCTTTGTTGGAATGCCCTTGGTTAAAATACGATGAATACGCGTGGTTTTCTGAAAGAAGACACCAGATTGCACAATATTGTTGAATTATTGATCCTTACGTAAGAAGACACTACTCAATAATTGTTACAATAATTACTGTTCAATATTTTATTTTATTGATTCAATAATTGCTGCATTGATATTTTATATTATTGTTGTTTCAATAATTGTCACTACACAGTATTTTCCATTATCAGATCAATAATTCATAATATTTGGAATAATATTATTAGATAGCATTATTGGTAATGTCTAGAAAGTTCTGTCAATGAGAGGTTTGGTCACCTATTTGCGCGCCAATAAGGAGAAATCCTTATCGGAATGCCCCCTCTTTCCTGGGAATTTCCTGGTTGTCATTACTGTGATTCTGTAATATTATTTGTGAATAATTAATTATTGATTTATATGATAATGAAATATTTATTTGATGTGGATATAAATGATGGATTTATTTATGTGGTTATAAATGAAGGAATTAATGTTGAGGTATTTTATCAATATTTTGTCGGATTGGAGGTATTAAAAGATCAAATCAGTGTTCTTACAGCTTTATTGTGTGAGTTATAATTTTTAATCTGACCGTTGGATCGTTGTGATTTTTGGATATGTTATACATATATAAGTTGAGTATATGTTCACAAATTTTGAACCGTTAAAAATGAGCGTATAACTTGTTATGAATTTTGAGAGGTGACTGATTCGGAAATTAGGTTATAAATGATTTTGGTGGAAAATTCTAGAATTGGTGGGCTCCACTTTTGGTTGGTGAGAAATGTGCTCAATTGAATTTTCAAATGTGGTGGGTGGGAATAGTAGCAGGTAAAGCCATCAAAGTTGCAAAGTTAAGTGCCTTCTTGGCGTCTTAACATTTTTCTATAAATAGAGGCTAAGTTAGAATTGAAAATCACACCAGAATTCATAAGTTTTCTCTCTTTTTCTCTCTAGATTATCGAGTGTATTTTGTGAGTAGTTATATACTTGGTGAGTTGCTATTCATCAGTACAAGTTTCCTTCAAATAATATATCAGATATATCCAAATGTAAGTCTTTGCTTTTTTGAGGTAAGGGATAGTAAAGGATATTATTTTCTTTCTAATGATGTTATTCTTTCAATATCATTATACCGAAATATTGGTATGGATTTTATTGTGAAATTTCTACCTTTTTATGTTGGGGTTACTATTCATAAGTGCTATTCATGACAAAATTGGTTTCTTTTTCTGACTAAATTATCGATGATTTATGAATCTTACTCTTGAAATTAAATCCATGTTTTGATGATATTGTTTTTATTATCATATATAACATTTTTATAATCCCGGTGAAGAAATTTCTCTTTCACTTGAGTGTAAAGATGGGTAGATTATTGGTATGATCGTGTCTATGGGTTCTCTTTGGCCAGTAATGCAAAGATGAATTGTTAACTGGTATGATCATGACAATTGAATTTATAATTAAATATCTTTAGCTTAAGTGTAAAGAATAATTGATTAACATGGTTATAATTATTATTTATATAAATTCTGAAATGATTATATATTTCTTTGAGATATGAATATATTTGGCCTGTAGTGCAAATATGAACTGTTGATGAATATATTTGGCCTGTAGTGCAAATATGAACTGTTGAGGAATATCTTTAGCTTGTAGTGCAAAGATGAATTATTGATGAATATCTTTGGCTCGTAATGCAAAGATGACTTTTTGTTGAATATCTTTGGCCTGTAGTGCAAAGATGATTTGTTGATAAATATCTTTGGCTCGTAATGCAAAGATGACCTGTTGTTGAATATCTTTGGCTTGTAGTGCAAAGATGACTTGTTGATGAATATCTTTGGCCCGTAGTGCAAAGATAAATTTATTAGTATGATTATGAACATGAACTGTGATTTGATATAACCATGATCTTTGATGTTTCAGGTGATGAAAATTATCTTTGTCCTGGATGAGAAAAGGAATTTAGAACTACAATTACGATTATGAGTTATACATGTGATTGTGGACATGAATTGTTGATTGATGTTACAGGGATAAAACATTGTTGGTGGACTTTTAACATGGAGAAGATAATAGATTTTATGGTCTATTTGACTCTTCTAATGGATTGCTCGTTCACCGCAACTATGGTTGAAAAGTTTTATCATCTACCATATGTTCTAAATCTCGATTTATTCATGATGAAGGCTATTGATAATTTAATTATCTTTAGTCATGATATTCTTTATCGAAGCTAGTTGTGCTCACCCTTTTGCTTCACAATTCCTTCCAGGTAATAAGTGTGTAGCTGGGTCGAGCAGGGGTAATAGGGGAATAGAACGGTGGTCACCATTTAGTAGTTATTTTTGGTGAACAACATTAGGGTGAGGCGAACTCAACCTAGAAGCGTCAAAAGTGCCGCATTAAAAGAAGAGAACATAATTCTTCGCGTGTCCCTTTGGAGACTTGAAATATTTCTTCTTTGTAGTTTATATGGTATGTAATAATTTGAGTATGAATATTGTCGTATTATATACGTATACAATTTGTATTAAAACTCACAGCATATGTGTTGTTGTATTTTGCACGATAATTGTTGTAATAAAGTTGTAGTTATTTTCTGTACCATGTATTTGGCGACTCAAGAATGGGTTGGATGGAATGGACCTATTTTGGGGTCGTCACATTTGGTATCGAGCTTAGGGATATGGTCTCCGCGGAGATCGGGAATAGAACTAGGAGGGGAGAGATGAGTAAATCCTTCGCTAGTGTGTCCTACCTAAGCTTATTTGTTGGTCAGTCATAATATGGAGATATTATATGATATGTTAATTTGTTCAATTAACCCTTATTTTGAAGCTGTATTCTTGAATTATATCTGAAATACAGGAGATGAGCAATGGAGAAATCATGATGACAGGGAAGATGGAATCTGAAATAAAAGCAAGGTATTCTCAACTCTTTGAAATACCAGGTACGTAAATTTCGGGGACGAAATTTCATAAGGACGGGAGATTGTATATGAAATAAAAGTATTCAATTTTTCTATTTAGTAAATGGTTAAATTGATAAAAGTTGAAGTTAAGGGTGATATATGAATATTTTTTTAAAATACGCAAGTGGTTATAAAGTATTCATTATTGTCGGGAAATATTCGTTTGGTCGTGGAATATTCTTTCTATCGGGGAATATTTGTACGACGGCGCAGCTATTTGTGGGCCCCATAACGGATAACTGTCGAAAGAAGAAAACGACAAAATTGAATAACGGCGTAGTTGTTACCGTTAACACTGTTGGAATACCCGGTGGTTAAAATACACGAATGTCTGGCGTGGTTACACAAAGATACACCAGTATTGCACAGTATTGTTGAATTATTGATCCTTACGTAAGAAGGCACTACTCAATAATTGTTACAATAATTACTATTCAATTTTTTATTTTATTGATTCAATAATTGATGCGTTGATATTTTATATTATTGTTGTTTCAATAATTATCACTGCACATTATTTTTCATTATCAGATCAATAATTCATATTATTTGGAATAATATTATTAGATAGCATTATTGGCAATGTCTAGAAAGTTCTGTCAAGGAGAGGTTTGGTCACCTAATTGCGCGCCAGTAAGGAGAAATCCTTATCGGAAAGCCCCATCTTTCCTGGGAACTGACTGATTGTCATTATTGTGATTTTGTAATATTATTTGTGAATAATTAATTATTGATTTATATGATAATGAAATATTTATTTGATGTGGATATAAATGATGGATTTATTTATGTGGTTATAAATGAAGGAATTAATGTTGAGGTATTTTATCAGTATTTTTTTGGATTGGAGGTATTAAAAGATCAAATCAGTGTTCTTACAGCTTTATTGTGTGAGTTATAATTTTTAATCTGACCGTTGGATCGTTGTGATTTTTGGATATGTTATACATATATAAGTTGAGTATATGTTCACAAATTTTGAACCATTAAAAATGAGCGTATAACTTGTTATGAAATTTGAGAGGTGACTGATTCAGAAATTAGGTTATAAATGATTTTGGTGGAAAATTCTAGAATTGGTGGGCTCCACTTTTGGTTGGTGAGAAATGTGCTCAATTGAATTTTCAAATGTGGTGGGGTGGGAATAGTAGCAGGTAAAGCCATCAAAGTGTTGAGTTTAAATGCCTTGGCGTGCTAACATTTTCCTATAAATAGAGGCTAAGTTAGAATTAAAAATCACACCAGAATTCATAAGTTTTCTCTCTTTTTCTCTCTAGATTATCGAGTGTATTTTGTGAGTATTTAGATACTTGGTGAGTTTCTATTCATCAGTGCAAGTTTACTTCAGCGTCATATCCGATACCCAGTCAGAAGTGCTACTCTTTTGAGGTAAGTGATAGTAAGGGATAGTAAGGGATGCTATTTTCTTTCTAATGATGTTATTTGTGACGCCCCCAAAATTAGGTATACATCACCCATCTTGGGTCGTCAGATACATGGTACAAAATTCAAATACAACTTACTAATACAAATGTCGTGTACAATATGACAAAATATAACTGTGAGTTTGAATACAATTATTGTCTACTAGAGATTATACAAACTCAAAAGGAGTCCTAATTACAATTATTAACACACTATTTCACGCAGAATAGTGAGGACTACTAATGCTATCCTCTCGGACCGTCACTCCAGTTCCCCGACTAGTCCTCGCTATGTTCTAATTTCTCAAGAGATCGGTGAAAAAAAAGGGTGAGCTCAACTAGCCCAAGAAGAAATATTATGACTAAGATAATGCGAGAATAAATTATCGTTAGCCTTCAATGATGTTAAACCGATAAAATATAACAACATCAAGTTTAAGCTGCGGTTGAACAAGCAATCCATTAAAAGAGTCAAGTAGAGAATAAACTCTACTATCTTTTATGATTTAAAAAGTTTTTCATGACTTTTATCATTTGGGACTCAAATTTTAATAAATAATCCACATCATCGAATCACCCCTGCACTAAGGACAAGGATATTCTTTAGTATCACGACCACAAATTATCCATGCACTACAGCCAAGGACATTCGTGTATTCATTAATAGTCATGATCATGCCAACAACTGTCCATCAATGCACTACAGGCCAATGATAACTTTTACCACATCATTTGTAACATTACTACCATGATTACAATCGAATAATCCTCGGTCATAATCATACCAAGTCCATCTATGCACTCACAGCCACATATGACTTTCAACATAATATAAACATGAGGATGGTGACAATGATATAAGAATTCAATAAAACAAGTTCAAGAATTAATTTATCCAGGAACTAATAATGTCCAAATTGTCAATATGATATCGCTTTGTAGAGTAAAATTCAAGAATGATCAGAAGAATATTTCTATGAAAAGATACTGGATGAAGCGTAAATATCAAGGATATTCTACTAATTTCATGGAGTATAGAAGTCAAAAATTAACCAACTGAGTATAATAAAGAATGAAATAACAAAAGAAATCACCATGCATGCGGATTTGCAGATGACAAAGTTATTCCAATGAGAATAATAATAACGGAACGAAGTCGGGCAAAATTTGCACCCAAGACAGGATATTCCAATGTAATAATAAAGAGCGGAACCAGTCGGTGTAAAACACACTGATAGGATGTTCCAACAGAATAATAATAAAGACGGAACCAGGTCCGGTGTAAAACATACAGACAGGATGTTCCAACAGAATAATAATAAAGACGGAATAATAGAAGAATGTCACCAAATATAGGGTAGTTCGCGTATACTGGTTATTCCAACAGAATAATAAGCAATGGAATAACAACAGTTCTCTTCATGAATAAGAAAGAATAACACCCCTTATCGTAAATTAACTGAATATAAGAGTAGGGAAGGAGCATGATACTTTTCTATAGCTTCTCTATAATTTCTCTCTCTAGAGTTTCGGTGAATTGTAAGAAATAATGAAGGAATGGGCTTTATTTATAGGAGAATTCAAGGGCTTTGTGTAAGAAAAATTCACGGATGTGCAACTCACGGACGCTCTAATAATTCACATGATGCTCTAATAATTCACGGATGCATTATTTAGTCTCACTGATGCATGTTTTCAATCAATTAACAATAATATATATATATATATATATATATATATATATACACATATACATAAACACACATGTTATAAATATATATCTATATATATAATACTCATTACCTTTTTATAAAGCAAACTCTCTCTCCCCCCCATTTCCACCCGAGAACAAATAAATCCACCCCCCAAAAGTCATTATTCTTCCAACATGTGGGCCCCCCATGTGGGCCCCCACCATTATAAAATAAATTTTCTACCGATTATTTTGAAAAATGGGTAAGTGGGGGTTCAACTAATAAACAAAATTAACAACAATTACTATAGCAATAATTGAACAAAACTTAGTGACTTCTCACGTAAGCATCAATAATCAATACCGTGTGCTTTATTATAACTACGGCAGACATTCTTGTTTTTTAACAAGGGTGTTTCAACGATTAACGGTAAATCTTCCGTCGTTATTTTCATAAAGTATTTTTGTCGTTTTCTTAATCCGACAATAATTCCGTTAATAGGGTCCACTAATGATGATTGTCTTAGTTATGCGAATATTCCCGTTAAAACGAATATTCCCCACCAATCGAATATTATAAAACAACTCATGCATTACTTTTGCAAAATTTATAAATATTACCCACAACTATAACATTATATCAAATTTGCTCCATAATATTCAAAAATGACATTTATAGAAAATTCATCTTTATTTATAAAAGTTGGGGTCTTACATTATTCTTTCAATATCATTATACCGAAATATTGGTATGAATTTTATTGTAGAATTTCTACCTTTTTATGTTGGGGTTACTATTCATGAGTTACTAGATAACATTATTGGCAATATCTAGAAAGTTCTGTCAAGGAGAGGTTTGGTCACCTAATTGCGCGCCAATAAGGAGAAATCCTTATCGAAAAGCCCCCTCTTTCCTAAGAACTGCCTGGTTGTCATTATTGTGATTCTGTAATATTATTTGTGAATAATTAATTATTGATTTATATGATAATGAAATATTTATTTGATGGGGGATATAAATGATGGATTTATTTATGTGGTTATAAATGAAAGAATTAATGTTGAGGTATTTTATCAAGATTTTTGCCGGATTGGAGGTATTAAAAGATCAAATCGTTGTTCTTACTGACTTTATTGTGTGAGTTATAATTTTAATCGATCGTTGGATCGTTGTGATTTTTGGATATGTTATACATATATAAGTTGAGTATATGTTCACAAATTTTGAACCGTTAAAAATTAGCGTATAATTTGTTATGAATTTTGAGAGGTGACCGATACGGAAATTAGGTTATAAATGATTTTGGTGGAAAATTCTAGAATTGGTGGGCCCCACTTTTGGTTGGTGAGAAATGTGCTCAATTGAATTTTCAAATGTGGTGGGTGGGAATAGTAGCGAGAGTAAAGTCATCAAAGAGTTGGAGTTAAGTGGCTTGGCGTCTTAACATTTTTTTTCTATAAATAGAGGCGAAGTTAGAATTGAAAATCACAATTTAATTCATAAGTTTTCTCTCTTTTTCTCTCTAGATTATCGAGTGTATTTGTGAGTATTTAGATACTTGGTGAGTTTCTATTCATCAGTGCAAGTTTTCTTCAGCGTCATATCCGATATCCATTCAGAATTGCTGCTCTTTTGAGGTAAGGGATAGTAAGGGATGTTATATTCTTTCTAATAATGTTATTCTTTCAATATCATTATACCGAAATATTGTTATGAATTTTATTGTAGAATTTCTACCTTTTTATGTCGGGGTTACTATTCATGAGTTACTATTCACGAGTGCTATTCACAACAAAATTGGTTTCTTTTTCTGACTAAATTATCGTTGATTTATGAATCTTACTCTTGAAATTAAATCCATGTTTTGATGATTTTGTTTTTATTATCATATATAACATTTTTATAATTCCGGTGAAGAAATTTCTCTTTCACAGTAGTGTAAAGATGAATTGTTAACTGGTATGATCATGACAATTGAATTTATAATTGAATATCTTTAGCTTAAGTGTAAAGATGAATTGATTAACATGGTTATAATTATTGTTTATATAAATTCTGAAATGATTATATATTTCTTTGAGATATGAATATATTTGTCCTGTAGTGCAAATATGAACTGTTGATGAATATATTTGGCCTGTAGTGCAAATATGAACTGTTGAAGAATATCTTTAGCCTATAGTGCAAAGATGAATTATTGATGAATATCTTTGGCTCGTAATGCAAAGATGACTTGTTGTTGATTATCTTTGGCCTGTAGTGCAAAGATGATTTGTTGATAAATATCTTTGGCTCGTAATGCAAAGATGACATGTTGTTGAATATCTTTGGCCTGTAGTGCAAAGATGACTTATTGATGAATATCTTTGGTCTGTAGTGTAAAGATAAATTTATTAGTATTATTATGAACATGAACTATGATTTGGTATAACCATGATCTTTGATGTTTCAGGTGATGAAAATTATCTTTGTCCTGGATGAGAAAAGGAATTTAGAACTACAATTACGATTATGAGTTATACATGTGATTTGTTGAGAATTGTTGATTGATGTTCTGAGGATAAAACATTGTTGGTGGACTTTTAACATGGAGAAGATAATAGATTTTATGGTCTATTTGACTCTTCTAATGAATTGCTCGTTCCGCTACAACTATGGTTGAAAAGTTTTATCATCTACCATATGTTCTAAATCTCTGATTTATTATCGATGAAGGCTATTGATAATTTAATTATCTTTAGTCATGATATTCTTTATCGAGTTAGTAGTTGTGCTCACCCTTTTGCTTCACAATTTCTTTCAGGTAATAAGAGTGTAGCTGGGTCGAGCGGGGGTAACAGGGGAATAGAACGATGGTCATTATTTAGTAGTTATTTTTGGTGAACAACATTAGGGTGAGGCGAACTCAACCTAGAAGCGTCAAAAGTGCACCGCATTAAAAAGAAGAGAATAGAATTCTTCTCGTGTCCCTTTGGAGACTTGAAATATTTGCTGCTGTACTTTATATGACATGTAATAATTTGAGTATGAATATTGTCGTATTATATACGTTACAATATTTGTATTAAAACTCACAACATATGTGTTGTTGTATTTTGCACGATAATTGTTGTAATAAAGTTGTAGTTGTTTTCTATACCATGTATTTGGCGACTCAGAATGGGTTGGATGGAATGGACCTATTTTGTGGTCGTCACAAATAATGCCTAGATTTTGATTGGAATAAAACAAGATTTCAGTGATAAGATATGGTCTAACAGATGTGAATAAACAACCTTCGAAATCAGATTTTCAAATATTTTGATTTTCAAAATAAAACAATTTGAAAAGGCTTAATTGAAGGAAGGAAAAGATATTAGAATCACATTTGATTTGATATGATTCAACTGATAGAGTCCCAATTAATTTGCATGACTTGTTTTGTTTCCATATAGACTCCTACTCTAATCAGATTAGTAGAGTCATAATCTATTTATATGTTACTTTTCATAATTTCAAAATTTTAATCAAATTTTAGAGATTTTCATTAACTAAATAATCATTGCAATTAAAAACTTTGGGCTAGAAAGACTTACAAGAATTCCTAGGACCCAAAGACATTAACATACTTTATTGGGTTCTTTACATAAGTATACAACAAATAGAAAGTAATTATAAGAAAAGTGCATCAACCAAATAATTATAAAAAGAGTGTAATTAGGACCCATATTACAAAAAATAGTACAATTCACATTAATAAGGAAACCTAAAATGCCATAATTAATAATTCAAATTCAAATATTTGGATCTAACAACAAAAACAAATTCAAAATAATAATTCAAATTTAAATATTCAAATTCAAATCTTCATCTCCCTCACATACACTTTGAAATAAATAGTCCGCCGCTACACCTCACATACTCCGCCTCTACACCGCCTCGAATCTCCGTTGTCTAAAACGTCAATGAGAATAAGAAGAAGATTCGCCCTACAAAAAATTTAAAAATAAATAGATGTAACTTTTAATGTTCTGAAATTTTTTTTATAACTATTTTGTTACTCATGAATAATAAAATGGTTACCTTTGTATGAATGGTTGGCTACAAACTGCATCACATTCAAACAAAATTGATAACTTCATAAAATTAAATTGTTTACCTTGGTTTGAAGGTTTGGCTACCATCTGCACTATGAAAAAACTGTAGGTGTGGATGTGAATTAGTTACTTTGGTATGAAGGTTTTGTTACCTTGGTACGAAGGTTTGCTTACCTTGATCTGAAGATTTGGTAACCAACTGTACTAAGAAAAAAATTTAAAGTGTGGAGGTTGATTGGTTATGACAGTTTGGTTACCTTGGTATGAAGGTTTGGTTACCATCATCCAATATTCATATCCACCGCCACCACCGCCTGAATCTTCATACCCACCTCCATTTTGACCCTTCATTTTGAGAAGCTACTGGAGATATACAGTTGGTTGACTCATATATATATATATATATATATATAGAAAGAATACGTGACCTTGAAGAGGAATTCACGTGATATATATATATATATATATATATATAGGTTCTAGTCGCTATTTCACTGAATATCTTCCTCCAACAATGTCATCAAAACCCTCCGTTTCTCTCCAACCGACAACCCCATCAACAAATATTCTCTCTCTAGGGTACCAAACCATCTCCTTCAAGACGATTTACTGATGATCGCTTTATTTCAAAACCGATCTTCTTCCAATTTCTCTCTCTTCAATATTTCTTCAATATATATATATATATATATATATATTTATATTGAAAGAATACGATTGAATGAAGAAGAAGGGTGATGACTAACTGCAGTTGTTATAGATGAGGAGAGAGAGAAGAAGTCATGGGTATAACTAATCCCTAAATTAAGAAATTCTAATTGAATACTAATTCCCTAAATTAAGGAATTCTAATTGCACTACTATTGTAAATAAATAAGAAAGTATATTAGTTGTGTAAAGATTTTATGAGTGCACTATTATTGTAATTATTTTTAAAAATGTAATAGAATATGTAATCCATCCTACTTTATTTCCAAGTTAAGCCTTCATGAATTCAACTCCATTGTGAGCAGCATCATATATGACTAAATCAGTTCTTGTAGCTCAAAAACTTGCTCATACACATTAGCTTAATACAATATATATTGTCATCATTAAAATCAAAATATATAAATTAATACATTCAACCCATTGAAAGCTCACCCAAATTAAATTTGGGAGTGAGCCTGGTTGAGTTTGAACAGAAATTTAAATCTGAAGTGAAATTCGATTCGAATTTGTTTAATAGGTCGTTCAGCCCATTATAGAGCTGACCGAATAATAAATAATGTAGTATTTCTATCAAATTTCTTACTAATGTTAATTTGAACAAGTTAAAGAGGGCTTAGTTTAATGATTAACATTGAGAACCTGTGAAGATTTAGGTTTCAAGTTCGATTTTTACATGTACCAATTTGATTATTCTTTTTATGTGAAGTGTGCTTACTTCTCTGTGACGACCCCAAATCCAGGTACTTGAAACCCGAACTCGGTTCTCCACGATACCATTTCTTTAAGCTGAATAATACTAAATAATAATACATTCGAACTTAACTTACATACATCATAGTTTACTTCCCCAGGTACGTGACCTTCAAATACATTCCTTACAATACTTGAATAGATACCAATACAACTATAACCATTAACTCATAATACACACTTATTCGATCAGCTTTCCTTTTCCTTTGTTCGTGCCTGAGCCTTCAGGTTGCTCATACATAACTGAAAATATTTAATTTAAGCAAGGATGAGCATTTAAGTGCCTTGACAAGTAATAGCAATTATATATAAGCTGAAAGAATATAAGTATTCTCTTTACATAACACTTCTACAACGAATTGAAAGTTGTGAAGTAATCTGTACTGATAAAAAATTCACATAACAACTCTCTTTCAAATTCTTTAAATTTGGCTCTGGCTCTACCCTTGAATAGGGTTTAAGAAACATACTATGAACATTCTTTTCATTTTCGAAAAGGTTTAGCAAAATCCATTCCGCAAACCGCTCTAGCTTACGGGCACGGAGGGTGATCAGCCCCGTTGTACCCTGTATTGATCAATACTACATAACTTGAACGAAATTCATCGCTCACTCTATCCGCCTTGCGCAAAAATCTTCCCATATAGGGATGTTCATACATGCCTGGTTCCAAACCCGAAGGTTTTTAATCTTGCTCAACAATAATATGTAATTCAACATATATGTATACGGGTAATTGACAGAGGTATATCAACATGTGAATAAATGCCATGGTTATCCAAGTGGGGACACTTGTATAACCATTTAGAAATCAACTTAATGTAATATATATCCGAGCTAACATGTTGATAATCAAAGCGCATATAATCAATATGGGAATAGAATAATTTCAAACTTCTTACTCATGTCCATTGCATAAAGAAAATGCAAAGGTAGGATACTTTTCGATTACCGATTACAAATCTCAACTTAGGTTTTATCTCTTTATCACAACCTATCAATAATCAGATCATTCGTTCGATTAGAACAATATATCTTAACACATAGTACTGTCTATTACAGTCAGCACATAGTCTAATCACATAATCACAGTGATCATACTTTTAGTTCCTATTCTATACTTGAAATATTTTTATACATTTTCAAATATCTCATCCATACTCTTTAAGAATCTTTTCTTTCTATTATAGAATTCGACATTTGTCGGCGCATCGGAACAACTTTTATACGGGTAAATCTCGAGTCTAAGACTCTTATTTTATACCTCAACATCTCGTAAATATCAGACATCTTAATTTTTAATCATTTTCGAAATTTTTAAATTGAAAAATTTAAAATAATTCAAATCATGTCACTAAAGGGCCTATAGTGATATAATCATTCATTGTAGGTGTTCTTCTTCAAATTTAGAACTTCATAATCGGTTCTCAAGTCAACTAGTTTGGTAAATTATAACTTTCAATTATCTAATCATAATTAAATGATTTAAACATTAAACAATTCCATTATCATTAATAGTTTAATTAATACTAAACTATTAATGAAACCATTGCCAAAATATAAAAGTTATTTATAATAACTCAAACTATTTTTAAAATATTTATATTACCCTTAAATGATTTTTAAAACAATAAAAATCATTTTAAATAATTACCATTAATATTTAAATATTAATGTACTATTTATCCAAATATTAAAAGTCATTAATTATAACTTAAAATATTTTTAAATCCTTAATATCCTCTTTAAATGGTTTTTAAATAAGTAAAACTATTTTTAAACTATTTATTTAATAATAATTATTAAATAAACTAAATATCATTAATATTATCTTAATATCATTAATATTTAATTATTAATGAAATTATCATTTAAATATTAAAAGTTATATTTTATAACTTAAAATATTTTTAAATACCTTATTTTCATTTAAAATGATTTTTATAATATTAAAATCATTTTTAAACTAAATTATTTAATATAATCATTAAATAAATTTAATATCATTAATAATAATTAATTAATAAAATTCATCACAAAATATTAAAAGTCATCACAAATAACTCATTTACATAACCAATTCCATGCCAAAATAAACATAGTAAACTAACTAGTTTATTAACAACACTAACTAAACTTCAAAAATTCAAACTTTAACTAACAATTAAAAATAATAACATTACAAAAATTAAATAAGAAACATACCCTAAATACGAATTCCACGTGAATTGAATACGCACTTCCACGCCTAAAATTTAATCGAGGAGATCTTTATAAAAGTTCTCCCACAACAAAGCCTTTCTCAAAAATTGGAGGCCTTATTGTTGTTGAATGAAACAAAGGCCAAGCCCTTCTATTTATAGGTTTAGAAAATGGTGAAGTTCTCAACTTAGTCGATGTGGGACTTGGTTTATACTAATTTTCAATAGCTCACTTTGCGATTTTCTAACGCATTGCTCATAACTCCGATTAATCTGATTTTTGGATATGTTATACATGGTATGTAAGACTATTTTTAAAAATACGAATTACCCAATTCGGGTTCATTAGGTAGCCCAAACAAGGCCAAAAGTGGACGTTCATAACAGTTTTCAATCTCGCTTCAGCTTTACCTCTTCCGCTAAAACAGTCATAACTCTTTCATTTTAAAACATTTTTGAGCGATTCTTGAGCCCACGCGAAGCTAACTTCTGGGGCTACAACTTTTATTCTTTGACCATTTCCAAATTCCGAACACATCAGCCCAGAAATTTCGTTTAAATAGACTGCACCGCACTTGTTGGGAAGTTTTGACACTACTACTTTGAAATGTCATAACTCTTTCCTCCGATATCGGATTTAGTCCGTTTCAGAGTATATGGAAAGCTTATTCGGTGTACTATAACATACCAAAAGCCCAGAAGGTTTTGAAAACATTAACTGATCGAAACGATTGTCCCGAATAGCACATCCGCGCCGACTTTCGGCTTTTGACACATTTCCTTCCAATCACAGTAATTCCCTCATCCGAGGTCGGAATGAGGTCATTCTAAAGCCTATGGCTTCCTAACTCAAAGTGCACTACAACATATCAAAAGTACAGACCTTTTAAAGCATAAAAAGTGGACGAGAATGCCCCCATTACAATCGCCCAAAAATAGTTTATCATGATCGATTCAACCATGTTTGACCATCTATAACTTCTAATCTATACATGATATGGACTTGATTCTTTTTGCAGATTAAAGACCACATATCAAGCTACACATAATAACTTTTGAAGAACAAAACTCATGATCGAGCGAAGAGTTATGACCTCTGACATTTGGTGAAAAAAATAACAGAATTCGATTTTTCCAACTTGCTTAAATCTTCAAATTTGTGCACTTTGATGTTATGGGTCTTTGATTTATCAACCCATATCATCAATTAACATTCTATTACACAACTTTAAACAATCAATTGCATCAAATAACATCGAATCAAAGGATTTCTAGGTTTAGTGTTCTTATACCCTTTTTGCCAAAAATTCTTGATTCTTGCTTCTGATTTGTTATGGGTGATGGTTTTGATTTGTTTAAGAGTGTATGGCAATTAAATGTAATATTTAATCACTAGATTTAATTCTTATAATTTACCAATTAACTTCTATCCTTTGGTAAATTAAAACACTTATCTGAATATCGAAATTAAACCCAGGTAATTAAAATTAGGGTTTCTCAACGTCATCAATTAGGGTTTCTAATTGATCATTAGTGGTTCTTTAATTATACGTGTATGTTACTAACACAGTCATTACGGTTTCTAATTTCAACCGGTTAGGGTTATAATAATTAGGGTTTGTCCTAATTATCGACGTCATAAAAAGAATTAGGGTTTCTTCTAATTACCGATATTCTTATTCAAAGAATTTCATATACACAATCACTACTCGTAAATATCCCATAACCGAAGTTTAATAATTAGGGGTTTCACAAAGACGGTAATATGCTATGACCTAATTGACCGTCATTGCTCAATATTATCATATAATTTGTGGTAATTAATAATTCCAAAATTATTTCTAATTTTTCAAGTAATAAATGTATTCGCATTTATCGCTCACTTTACTTGACACTTAGCCTCGTCATTAAAAAAAAAAATTATACATAAAATTTCTTATTTATTTTATATAGAAAATCTCGGGTTATTACATTCACCTCTCCTTATAAGGATTAGTCCCGGAATCACCGCTTTAAAAACTCATATGCTTCGGGTACATAGCATATAATCATTGACGTAGATCTCGATCATACTTGATCGAACCGATCTTTAATTATTCATCATAACACTTGTTCATCCGATTAAGCGTAAATATAAGATATATAAGTTATTCAAATAAGACGGAGTTCATTTCCAAATTGCCACCGTATCTCGGACCGTCATGTTGTAAACCCTGAGTTGCTTTTGTTGGAGTTCTTTGGTTGAGTTTGGTCCTGAAATTGCTAACGCCCCACCGCTTCTCCCCGTGGTTACGTTCCCGCCTCCATTCCCCTCTCGTGGGCCAGTTCCTTACCTTATGCTCATCGATCCACATATAAAACATCCATCGATCATCCTTGAGTTGGAGGCGGTTGGGAGAGATATGACCCTCTTGCTCAAGCACTTGTAGCATACAAACTTGCCCTTGAGACACTCGCCAGAGTGATTCTTCCCGCAATTCTTGCAACCGCACTACACCGCTTCTTTATACCAACTCGCTTTACTTGCATTTTCTCGGAAAAATTCCTCATTCTTTACTCACCCCTATTCCCACTACTACTTTCTATCTTTATTGTTCCTTCCGACTTGCTTTTATTCTTCTTCTCCTTATGGTAGAGGCTCATGGCCTCACTTCCTCTGCTCAAAGAATGATAGCCTTCTCCATGAGTCTTTGCAAAAGTATTGATTTGCGATCTCGACACCTTATTATAGAGCCGTGGTTTTAAGCCCAAATTTCAAATCTCCTTGCCTTCCTAGCCTCTCAGATCCACTTGATGTGGAGCAAACCTAGCTAACTCATTAAATTTTATGGCATACTCCATGAACAATCATGTTATCCTCGCTTTAACTCCGTGAATCTCACCTCCATTCTAGATCAGATACTAACAGAGAGATAGTTTTTGAAAAATAAATCCTTAAACCTATCCCAAGTAATTTCTTCTTTTCCCATTTCGAGTCTTATTTGCCTCCCACCAAAAGTTAGCTTCCCTTTCATCATATAAGTGGCAAAAGCGGTCTTTTGCCCCTCATCTACTTTTTAGCGATTATTTAACGCCTTCTCTATCTCGCTCACCCAAGTTTGGGCTTCTATAGGGTCAGCTGATCCTCTGAATTCTAGTGGTCCTACGGCTTTGAAGTCTTTGAATTTTGCTAAGCGATTGTCTGGCTGGTTCCCTGCAGCTGGTATTCCCTGATGCATAGCCTGAGCTACCATGTTTGCAAAATTTTGCATCGCTTCATTGTCGTTCTCCAAAGATTAGTAGATTCTTCTACCCTTTGGTTTCGAGTTTGACGTCTTGGTGGCATTATCTGGTTAAATAAAACCATAAATTATACCCTTACATTTTAAACCTTATTGCATAAGATTAATGTATTAAACTCGTTTCATTTCTCAAACTTAGATTCATATTCATTTATCGAATATTTACACAAAGACATCCTCGCTTTAATCAATGTACTATCCCTTTGTGACTACGAAAGTCTGGATTTAAAATCTTGACCAACATAAAAGTTGAAAATAGTTCATTACTTATCACACATTACATAAACACAACATAACCCATACTACTTATTTACCAAACCTTTTTCTCGGACATTCATTCGCTCGATGTCCTTCCATTCCACAATTAAAACATCCACCTTGCTTATAGTTGGGGCAACGGGGAGAGGTATGTCCCTCACGGCCACAAATATAACATATCTTTTTCCCTTTCTTCTTATCAGGTTTTCCTAAGTCAGGATCTTCTACCTTTCTTTTTCCCTTACCTCTCGGAGTTGCACACGAGGTGTTGCTTGAGGCTCCCATCTGGTCAATTCGGATTTTGAGCTTATCCTGCTCTTCCATTGTTGCTAGCAATGCTTGACGCAGCTGGATATTAAGCAACGTCTCAATCTCCCACAGCCTTTCCAGCGTAGAAACCTTGTTCTCCAGATCCTGTATCTCCGTTGATGCTTGAGCAGCTTCAACTTTAGTGTCTGAATCACTATCTGTCAAATCCACCATTTCTGGATCTGATGCTACGTTTTCCACTATAGCCACCTCGTCTGATTTGGGTTCCTGGTGAGCTTCTATTTCAGCTGTTGGCCTTGATATTAGCTCGGGGGTATAGATCTGATCCTTCTTATTCCACATATCTTTCTCACCAGACATCTACATACATAAGTTACCCTGATTAACATATAGTATATATACACAAAGAATCAAGAGTTCTATATATCTTATTTTGATTGATGATAAATTTATTCAATTCTCATCAACACCTATCTCTGCCGAAAGGTAGCTCCATCCACTCTGCATCGAATCGCATGAAGGTGATGACTAAAGCCTGGTCTAAGGTATGTATCTGGTGTCTTTGGCTTCTATTTCAACCTTCAACTGTCTTATCTGAATATCTCCCTCTGCTCCAACCTCCCTTATAACTCGCCTAACGCTATCTGTGCTTACAACATTCACACATATCATCACATGCTACCCAATACACCTCTCACAAGAGTATAAAAGTTTTCAAATTGTCTTTGAGGGGTCATATAGACCATGAACACATAGTTTTAATCAGTATTCATACCTGAAAACATTACCGGTATGTTTACAATCACAAAGAAGGTAAACTACCATTAATAGTACTTTTAGGTGATTAGCCTATTGTACCCCTACGCCATGCATAACATTATTAATCATGCCTAGCTTAATATTTACGCTATTAGATTGGATTATTTTATCCAAACAACATCGTTCACCTCATCTTATCATAGGATTTCGCACCAAAACAATTTGGTTCGGAAATTTCTTTCAATGAACACTTAGAGTTTTCATAAACATTAGTCTAGTGATTCAAATAGCATAGAATCATATCAATAATTCAATTCAATCGAATTATTTAGATGTAGCCAAACCCCGTTGGCAAATTAAACTTTTTGAAAACATTTTAGAGAATGACGCCATGATGCCGCATCTTTGTATTAACAATCCGTTGAGGATGTAGTCATTGTATGACTTTGTCATAACACATCATACAATAGTGGAAACAACGACTTCAGTCAAATTCACACTAAGTATTCTCGTATTTACAACTCCATCACATTTTTATCATCTCTCACTTCAAAGTTACATGGTACATGAGTGATAATTAAAAACAATTTTGATATTTCAAATCATTTATGCGTCTAGCCAAAATAAGTAGCATAGATCGTATTTTAAACCGCTTCAAAATGATTACGAGTCTACATTTTTGTTTTCAAAAGCACATAGTGCGTATTTAGCTTGATGTCAAAAATTTTGAAGTTTAGCATAACTAGGAGTTTAGGAAAACCTAACACCTTCACAAAAATCATTTACTTAACAATCTATCTGTTCTCGTAATCCATAACACTCCATTCACACAAAACTATACCCAGTTCATCAAACCACACTTATGAGTTCATAAATTGCCACAATCATATGAGTTTAAGAACTTATACTAGTCGGACCTTTCAAGCGCCCATTCACGAGGGGTTCATAAACATTTCATATAATTATGAGTCAAGAATGTCTCATAGGTATGAGTTTTAAGAACTCGAACTTAATCTTATATTCTCTATCTATGACCTATCTGTTATACACACGAGAATGGAGTCATCCTCTTAATGTGCATATAACAAATAGCGCGACACGTACATTTCAATGATTATCGATGCGACCCGAAACTAAGTGGTTTTTACACCAAGTACAATTCAAGCTCCCATACTGAAGAATCATCAACTCAACTCATTGCCGACATGAGTCCTCAATTGAATCCCCATCTAACACTAACCCCCCATTCTCCATAACAATTTATTCGTATTTATAATTCTCTTCCGGATCTGTACCAATTTATAGTATAATTCATACACAAGCAATCTTGTTGTAAACTTTCCAATCATCGATTGATTCCTTCTCGTCATTATAGCCTTATCGATCACGGGTGATCTCATCGTATATTATACGATTTAGTTCTATATCTTGATCGTTTCATTTTACGATCTCTCATAATCGCACTTTCATCTTTTAGACTCAATCTATTCCCCACTCATGTTTAACTTTATAATCGAGTTAGGGAACTCGTGTCTTTACACTCGCCGAGATTCATCTTTGAATCTTATCGACCAACTAACTCTAGATGAGTTAATACTTTCTTAATCATTGCGGTTATTAGTCTCGTGTATTTCTACCTAAGCTTCATAACCAATGACTTTGATACCAACTCGTGGCGACCCCAAATCCATGTACTTGAAAACCCGAACTCCTGGTTCTCCACGATACCATTTCTTTAAGTGAATAATACTAAATAATAATACATTCGAACTTAACTTACATACATCATAGTTTACTTCCCCATGTACGTGACCTTCAAATACATTCCTTACAATACTTGAATAGATACCAATACAACTATAACCATTAACTCATAATACACACTTATTCGATCACCTTTCCTTTTCCTTTGTTCGTGTTCGAGCCTTCAAAGTTGCTGCTCATACATAACTCGAAAATATTTAATTTAAGCAAGGATGAGCATTTAAGTGCCCAAATAAGTAATAGCAATTATATATGTTTGAAAGAATATAAGTATTCTCTTTACATAACACTTCTACAACGAATTGAAAGTTGTGAAGTAATCAGATCTTGATAAAAAATTCACATAACAACTCTCTTTCAAATTCTTTAAATTTGGCTCTGGCTCTACCCTTGAATAGGGTTTAAGAAACATACTATGAACATTCTTTTCATTTTCGAAAAGGTTTACCAGAAATCCATCCGCAAACCGCTCTAGCTTACGAGCACGGAGGGTGATCACCGATTATACTCAGATTGATCAATACTACATAACTTGAACGAAATTCATCGCTCACTCTATCCGCCATGCAAAAAAATCTTCCCATATAGGGATGTTCATACATGCACAGTTCCAAACCCAAGGTTTTTAATCTTGCTCAACAATAATATGTAATTCAACATATATGTATGTACGGGTAATCGATGAGGTATATCAACATGTGAATAAATTCCATGGTTATCCAAGTGGGGACACTTGTATAACCATTTAGAAATCAACTTAATGTAAATATATATCCGAGCTAACATGTTGATAATCAAAGCGCATATAACTGCATGTGAATAGAATAATTTCAAACTTCTTACTCATGTCCATTGCATAAAGAAAATGCAAAGGTAGGATACTTGCATGATTCGCTGATTACAAATCTCAACTTAGGTTTTATCTCTTTATCACAACCTATCAATAATCAGATCATTCGTTCGATTAGAACAATATATCTTAACACATAGTATCGCTCTATTACAATTAAAGACATAGTCTAATCACATAATCACAAAGTGATCATACTTTTAGTTCCTATTCTATACTTGAAATATTTTTATACATTTTTCAAATATCTCATCCATGCTCTTACAAAGAACCTTTTCTTTTCTATTATAGGTTCGACATTTTATTTGGCGTCATCAACAACTTTATCGGTAAATAATTGAGTCTAAGACTCTTATTTTATACCTCAACATCTCAGTAAATATCGGACATCTTAATTTTTAATCATTTTCGAAATTTCCGTAAATTGAAAAATTTAAAATAATTCAAATCTGTTACTAAAGGGCCTATAGTGATATAATCATTACTATAGGTGTTCTTCTTCAAATTTAGAACTTCATAATCGGTTCTCAAGTCAGCTAGTTTGGCCGGCTATAACTTTCAATTATCGGAATCATAATTAAATGATTTAAACATTAAACAATTCCATTATCATTAATAGTTTAATTAATACAATAAAAATAATTACCATTAAATATTTAAATATTAATGTACTATTTATCCAAATATTAAAAGTCATTAATTATAACTTAAAATATTTTTAAATCCTTAATATCCTCTTTAAATGGTTTTTAAATAAGTAAAACTATTTTTAAACTATTTATTTAATAATAATTATTAAATAAACTAAATATCATTAATATTATCTTAATATCATTAATATTTAATTATTAATGAAATTATCATTTAAATATTAAAAGTTATATTTTATAACTTAAAATATTTTTAAATACCTTATTTTCATTTAAAATGATTTTTATAATATTAAAATCATTTTTAAACTAAATTATTTAATATAATCATTAAATAACTTTAATATCATTAATAATAATTAATTAATGAAATTCATCACAAAATATTAAAAGTCATCACAAATAACTCATTTACATAACCAATTCCATGCCAAAATAAACATAGTAAACTAACTAGTTTATTAACAACACTAACTAAACTTCAAAAATTCAAACTTTAACTAACAATTAAAAATAATAACATTACAAAAATTAAATAAGAAATATACCCTAAATACGAATTCCATGCACCTGAATACGCACTTCCACGCTAAAATTTAATCGAGGAGATCTTTATAAAAGTTCTCCCACAACAAAAGCCTTTCTCAAAAATTGGAGGCCTTATTGTTGTTGAATGAAACAAAGGCCAAGCCCTTCTATTTATAGGTTTAGAAAATGGTGAAGTTCTCAACTTAGTCGATGTGGGACTTGGTTTATACTAATTTTTCAATAGCTCACTTTGCGATTTTCTAACGCATTGCTCATAACTCCGATTAATCTGATTTTTGGATATGTTATACATGGTATGTAAGACTATTTTTAAAAATACGAATTACCCAATTCGGGTTCATTAGGTAGCCCAAATAAAGTCGCCAAAAGTGGACGTTCATAACGAGTTTTTCAATCTCGTTTTCAGCTTTACCCTCTTCCGCTAAAACAGTCATAACTCTTTCATTTTAAAACATTTTTGAGCGATTCTTGAGCCCACCTTGAAGCTAACTTCCTGGGGCTACAACTTTTATTCTTTAACCATTTCCAAATTCCGAACACATCAGCCCAGAAATTTCGTTCAAATAGACTGCACCGCACTTGTTGGGAAGTTTTGACACTACTACTTTGAAATGTCATAACTCTTTCCTCCGATATCGGATTTAGTCCGTTTCGGAGTATATGGAAAGCTTATTCGGTGTACTATAACATACCAAAAGCCCAGAAGGTTTTGAAAACATTAACTGATCGAAACAATGTCCCGAATAGCACATCCCGCTGCTGACTTTCAGTTTTGACACATTTCCTTCCAATCACCGTAATTCCCTCATCCGAGGTCGGAATGAGGTCATTCTAAAGCCTATGGCTTCCTAACTCAGTGCACTACAACATATCGTCCAGACCTTTTAAAGCACAAAAGTGGACGAGAATGCCCCATTCTGATCGCCCAAAAATAGTTTTATCATGATCCACAACCATGTTTGACCATCTATAACTTCTAATCTATACATGATATGGACTTGATTCTTTTGCAGATTAAAGACCACATATCAGGCTACACATAAAAACTTTTGAAGAACAAAACTCATGATCGAGCGAAGAGTTATGGCCTCGACATTTGGTGAAAAAAAATAATGTAATTCGATTTTTCCAACTTGCTTAAATCTTCAAATTTGTGCACTTTTGATGTTATGGGTCTTTGATTTATCAACCCATATCATCAATTAACATTCTATTACACAACTTTAAACAATCAATTGCATCAAATAACATCGAATCAAAGGATTTCTAGGTTTAGTGTTCTTATACCCTTTTTGCCAAAAAATTCTTGATTCTTCGCTTCGATTTGTTATGGGTGATGGTTGGGCTTTGTTTAAGAGTGTATGGCAATTAAATGTAATATTTAATCACTAGATTTAATTCTTATAATTTACCAATTAACTTCTATCCTTTGGTAAATTAAAACACTTATACAAGAATATCGAAATTAAACCCTGTGAATTAAAATTAGGGTTTCTCAATGTCATCAATTAGGGTTTCTAATTGACCATTAGTGGTTCTTTAATTATCTCGTGTATGTTACTAACACGGTCATTACGGTTTCTAATTTCAACTAGGTTAGGTTATAATAATTAGGGTTTGTCCTAATTATCGACGTATGTTAGATAATTAGGGTTTCTTCTAATTACCGATATTCTTATTCACAAGAATTTCATATACACAATCACTACTCGTAAATATCCCATAAATCGAAGTTTAATAATTAGGGTTTCACAAAGACGGTAATATGCTATGACCTAATCAATTGACCGTCATTGCTCAATATTATCTCGTCATACATACCCAAAGACATAATTATGGTATCGTAAATCATTATATAAATAATATAATATTATTATTCTCATCTCTTGATCATAATCCCAATCCAGGTTTGGATCTCATGTTTGACTTATTCTTCGTGACACAAAGATCAATAATCAAGTTAAAATAATTAACTTAAATATTCGAACAATTCATATAATAAAATATTTATTATATAAATCTAATTATCACTTCATATATTATTTCCAATCATGTTTTCATGGAAAATAATTAATAAAAATATTTCTACTACGTAAATTTATTACCATATAATTTGTGGTAATTAATAATTCCAAAATTATTTCTAATTTTTCAAGTAATAAATGTATTCGCATTTATCGTTCACTTTACTTGACACTTAGTCTCGTCATTAAAAAAAAAATTATACGCAAAATTTTTTATTTATTTTATATAGAAAATCTCGGGTTATTACATTTTCTGTTTGTGATTTAATTGATTAGTGTGTTTCCTCTTTTGGTTGAAATTTAATTATGATTTTGTAATAGTGATTATGTTGTACTTGAGTGTGAATATACATTTTACTCCTTAAAATGAGACTTAAATTTTTTTAAAATTTAATTTAAACAATTATTTTAAACATTTTAATCGAGTCATTTAAGATTATATTTTTATTTTTGGGTCAAATATTTAATTTTAATTATAGTGTTTTTTTCTTTGGTTCTTTACAGAAATATACAATAATGAGAAAGTAATTACACCATTAATGTATCAAAAAATAATTACAAAAATAATACACTTTCCAATATTTATTTACAATATTAGTGCAATTAGGATTCCTTAATTTAGGGAATTAGTATAGGATTCAATTCATAATAATAAGGAAACCTAAAATCAAGGAGAAATAACTGCCATAATTAATAATTCAAATTCAAATATCTTGGATCTAACAACAAAAACAAATTCAAATTCAAAAATAATTGCATACTAATTCCCAGCAAGAACAGAGTTACCAAACAAATCGAAAACAAAACAAAGAGGAAATCACGAACAACCAAAACAAATCGAAAAAGAAAAAGTCAGAGTTACCAAACCAGCAAGAACAGATCCAAAACGAATTCGGAGTAGTCGAACAAAGAGGAAATCACGAACAACCAAAACAAAAAAAATTGAAGAAGAAGTCGGAGTTACCAAACCAGTAAAAACAAATCCAAAACAAATTCGAAGTAGCCGAACAAAGAGGAAATCACGAACAATTTTTTTTTTTTTATGAATATTTGGTTACCCACATAAACTAAAATGGTTACCTTTGTATGAAGGTTTGACTACCAACTGCACCATATTCAAAATAATTTTGTTTTTAAAAGGTTATTTATAAGTAACTAACAGCTACATAAATGAAAACTTAGACATGACATTTCGGATACCATCTGCACGTAACACTTGAAAACTGTTCTTAAATTTTTTTATAATTAATTGGTAACACAATAAAACTGAATTGGTTACCTTTTTATGAAGGTTTGGCTACCAACTTATAAATAACATTTTAAAAATAAAATTATTATGAATATGGTGCAGTTGGTGGCCAAACCTTCGTACAAAGATAACAATTTTAATTTTTGTGGGTAACCAAATATTCATAAAAAATAAATTGCGCCTCTGCCACAAAATTGTTTTCTGCGCAAGCCTCTCACCAACTCATAAAATGAATCGTAAGTATGTTTTTTCATTTCACGTCTTTTTATAAATTTGAGTCTGTATCAATATGAAGAAATTCAATAAACAAAGAGTTACAACAAAAACACAAGATGAGAAACAGGAACCCCTTTCACAAAATTCTTACTTTAAACCATTTTAAGAGTGGATAGCAGAGACAAAACAAAGTACAAGAAAGGCCGTAAAAGTTTCTTCCTTTGAATGCATCGAGGATGACTAATCCTCAAAGGGAAAGAAGGGGCATCTTCCATGGGGTGTTGGGTTGCTGTTGAGGAGGAGTTGTTGATAAATTGTAAAGCCATCAGAGTTTGTGAATTGGGTCTGACATTTCTTGATTTGGCCATGAATTTGGAGTCTCTGATTTGAGCTAAAGCTCCTGGATTTAGATATCTGTGAAATGATGGTGCCTCTTTCTTTGTTGGTGATGATGGCCGATCATCGGAGGGAGACGAAGCGTGGATGAGGAGGGTGGAGGAGTAGGAGTGTGGATGTTGTTCTGTTCTTGTAATTAGTATGCAGTTGTTCTAGATGAGGAGAGAGAGAAGAAGTCATGAGGATAGCTAATCCCTAAATTAAGGAATCTTAATTGCATACTAATTCCCTAAATTAAGGAATCCTAATTGCACTAATATTGTAAATAAATATAAAATTGTATTAATTGTGTAAATATTTTATGAGTACACTATTGTTGTAATTATTTTCAAAAATATAATATAATATGTAATTAACCCTTTTTTATATGGATTTCACCGAAAATAAGCACGAAGCTCATCAACTTATTTGGGTCAAGCTTGGACATGCTTATAATAGGTTTGAATGGATCAATCCCCAACTCAAATCCGAAAATTTTAAATTGGGCCGAGTTTGGATCACCTTTGAACCAACCAATTTTTACTTGCAAGGCAGTATAGGCCGGGGAAGCCATGGCCCACCTGTTTTTGTTTTTTTAAGTTTTACTTTAACCCCTAATATTTTCTAAATATTTAACTTCAAACCCTCCTAAAAATTCTTCTATGTTTTATATAAAATATTCACAACTAGAAAACATATTATGTACACATTGTGAATCCCTTTCCCAAAAATAATACTTTGCTAATATTTTTAAATACTTAACCAATTTTTTTGTTGTTCGTCATTTAACAAAAATGAGTTATTTATTTTATTTTTTATTTATTGAATTTATTTCTTTCATAATTATCTAGTTATTACTAGCTATTTAGAATAGACTTATTGATTTTGTGCGTGAGAAAATAATAAGTATAAAGACTGTTCGTACGTTTAGTTTAAAATACATTTTATGAACTTAAAAAACATATTTGAGTATCATCTTAATGGCGATTAATCTCACCAGAACATTTTATAATATAATATATACATACACAATTAATTATTATATTACTCCTAAATAATTTGGCCCCTGCCAATGTGAATTCTTGGTTTCATACCTGCCTCGTTCTTGACTGATTTCGCTTTAATTTGTGATTTTTAATAGCTGATCATCCTATTTCGGTTGAAGTCAACATTTGCCTGATTTTGTACACATGACGAAATCATCTAAAATAGTAGGTCAAAATAGCGCCAACGGTTGATGAAATAATTGTTGTGAAACCAAACTCACGAAATACATTCACATAAACATAAATAAAAAGATATAAAATATGAACACAATAATTTACGTAAAAATCCAATTGGAAAAAAACCACGGAGAGAGAAAGAAATCCACTATAATAATATTGTGAGTACAAGTTGTGTATTTGTGTTGTAACTCTTGTGCCCTATCATATTCTCCTCTTTTTTTCAACCCTAGTTTGTAGTCGTATATATAGAAGTCACCTCCACCCGCATCCAACTAGGAGAAGGACTCCTTATCCCTCCAAATAAGGAAACACAATTCTATTTTAATAAGGACTCTTCCACTGTCATAATAAATACATATGGGTCATCACCAGATCCGGACCATTAAATTGACTGGGCTGCATCATGGCTAGACCCAAATAATCATACTCCAGCATTGCCCCCAGTCTCTTATTTATAAAGAACTTATAAATGAGAGAGCATACAAATTTATCCTAACAAAACAATCATATTTGCCGAAGACGAAATATCACACATGAACTCCATGTGCCGAACTGAAATTGTTGGCTCCTAATATCGCCGCCCCACTCCTTTTGTTCACTCATAAGATAGATAAACAATTTCTCTTATTACTACCGAAGATATAAAGAACCAACCTTATACCAACCGAACCAACCTTATCACTACCGAAGATATAAAGAACCAACCTTATCACAAGCGAAGATATAAAGAACCAACCTATTGAATATTGGCTCCATGTTTTGGTCTTTGGTTGTTGGTCAATGGTCCTCACCCATTAATGGGTCAACAACAAACATCTTACCAACTCTCTCATTAAATCTCATTAATTCTCCTCCCCTCCATTTGGCTATAAAAGGGCAGCAAATGAGAAGGGAAAAGACACACCAAAATTGATAGAACATCTCTTAGAGAGAAAAGAGAGAAAAGCTGTGACACCCCCAAATTCGGGTACTTCAATTCCACGGGATTTGGTGTTCACTATACAAATATCATCTATCTATCTACCCATAAATAAATACAAACCATGCAATAGATAGAAATAAAATCTTCCCCTTAAGGGTTACAACATCCAAATAATAATACAATCCCAGGTTAAGCTAACCTTAAACATCTGTGCGAAAACATAAACAATAAGTCTTAAACGACATCAAGTCTTAACACATAAATTCAACATCTCATAAATACAAGTCTTCAATATTTGTTAATCTTGCCCTTGCCCTTACTAGTAGAAGGCTCATCGGTTCTTTCGTTCTTAACTGCAATGTTATTATTAAGCAAGAGTGAGCATGATTGCCCACAATAAAATAATGAAATGACAATGTATAATAACATGCGAGGGAATCAAAGACTTCTGAAATAAAAGCTCAACTTTTGAATCAAGAATGAATAACAAGAATCAAAAGATTTTTGAGGGTCATAAGACCTTGAACTATGTCATAAGGTTATCAAGGTTATACTTGAAACCTTTAACAAATATAAGACTATGGACCTTTCTACTCGTACTTAGGGGATCACCCTTAGTACCCATCATCGTGCACAATATCTTAACGCTAACGCATAAGTAAATCTGTAAGACCCCAACTTTTAATAAATAAAGATGAATTTTCTATAAATATTATTTTTGAATATTATGGAGTAAATTTGATATAATGTTATAGTTGTGGGTAATATTTATAAATTTTGCAAAGTAAGCAAGTTGTTATAAAATATTCGTTTGGTCGGAGAATATTCTTTTTGTCGGGGAATATTCGTACGACGACACAATCATTGGTGGACCCCACAACGAAAGTATTGTCGTAGTTAGAAAATGACAAAATTATCTTTCTATAAAAATAACGGCGGAGGTGTTACCGTTAAAACTGTTGAACTACCCGTAGTAAAAGTACAAAGAATGTCTGGCGTGGTTGCATAGTAGTAATACGGTATTGATTATTGATGCTTACGTGAGAAGTCACTCATTATACTCAATTATTGCTACAAGAATTCTTTGATCATATCTCTTATATTATTGATTCAATTATTGTCACAAAGATCATCATCAGATAATATGTTATATTATTAAATCAATAATTGAGACGACAAGTTATAAATGATTAATAATTGTTGAAAGATTAAATATGTGTTGATTAAAATAAAATGATTTGTGGTAATATTTATTCAATCCTCGATGTATATAAAGAGTCTATTATGAGACGTTTGTGGTAAGTTTGGTTATTTTATGGGGGGCCCATATGTCATCATCTAAGAGTCTCTTCGTCAATAGTAATTACCTTCACAATAGTAATTACCTTCGTCAATAGTAATTACCTTTATCGGACGTCAAACCACTTGCCGTTTCATATTATAAGCGGGCCGAACCAATTGTCGTTTCACATTGCAGCGCCAAACCACTTGGTGTTTCACATTTGAAGCGCCAAACCACTTTTCTTTTCACATCATCGTCTGTCAAGCCACTTGCCTTTTCACATTGCAAGTGCTAAGTTAGAAATCTTCTATAAATAGAGGCCTAGTTCTTCATTATTTTTCATTTAATTCATTCAAATTATAGAGAGAGAAAGTATAGAGAGAATAAGAGAGAAAGAAGAAGAGTATTCTCGTTCATTACACTAACGTAAAGATTCAATCTCCTACTACCGTGTGGGGGTGTTATTTCTTTTGTATTCATGAAGAGAACTTATGTTATTCCATTATTTATTATTCTGTTGGAATAACTTGTATACGCGGGCTACCCTATACTTGGTGAAATTCTTCTGTTATTCTATTCTTTATTATTCTGTTGGAACATCCTGTCTGTGCTTTACGTATGACCTGGTTCCAGTCTTTATTATTTTGTTGGAACATCCTGTCTGTGCGTTTTACGCCGGACCTGGTTCCATTCTTTATTATTCTATTGGAATATCCTCGCATGCGCTTTTACGCTTGAGACTCGGGTTCCGTTATTTATTATTCTCGTTGGAATAACTCTTTGCTCATGCGGTCTATCGTATGCATGGTGATTTCTTTTGTTATTCCATTCTTTATTATACTCAGTTGGTTAAAACTTTGACTTCTATACTCCATGAAATTAGTGGAATATCTTTGATATTTACGCATCATCTAGTATCTTTTCATGAAAATATTTTTCTGAGCATTCTTGAATTTTACTCTACAAAGCAGTATCATGTTGACAATTTGAACGTTATTAGTTCCTAGATAAATTAATTCTTGAACTTATTTTATTGAATTCTTATATCTTTGTCATCATCCTCATGTTTATATTATGTTGAAAGTCATCTGTGGCCTGTAGTGCATAGATGGACTTGGTATGATTATGACCAGGGATTATTCAGTGTAATCATAACTGTAATGTTACAAATGATGGGGTAAAAGTTATCATTGGCCCGTAGTGCATTGATGGACAGTTGTTGGCATGATCATGATCATTAATGAATACACGAAGGTCCTTGGCTGTAGTGCATGGATAATTTGTGGTCGTGATGCTAAAGAATATCCTTGGCCATAGTGCAGGGGTGATTCGATGATGTGAATTATTTTTTAAGCTGAGTGTCAGCAATAAAAGTCATGAAAAATCTTTTAAATCATAGAAGATAGTAGATTTTATTCTCTACTTGACTCTTCTAATGGATTGCTTGTTCCGCTGCAGTTAAACTTGATGTTTATTATATTTTATCAGTTTAACACTGTTGAAGGCTAATGATAATTTATTCTGCATTATCTTAGTCATAATATTTCTTACTGGGCTAGTTGAGCTCACCCTTTCTTTCACTGTTCTCTTCAGGAAATGAGAACATAGCAGGGACTAGTCGGGAGCGGAGTGATCGGTCCAGAGGATAGCATTAGTAGTCCTCACTATTCTGTGAAATAGTGTGTTAATACTTGTAATGAGGACTCCTTTTGAGTTTGTATAATCTCTAGTAGACAATAATTGTATTCAAACTCACAGTTATGTTTTATCGTATTGTACACGACAGTTGTATTAGTAAGTTGTATTTGAATTTTGTACCATGTATCTGACGACCCAAGATAGGTGATGTATACCTAATTTTGGGGGCGTCACAGTTGGTATCAGAGCTTAGTGATATGATCCCTGGCTAAGATGTGAGACTAGAACTAGGAGGGGAGAGACGGAGAATTCCTTCGCTAGTATGACCTACCTAAGTTTATTTGGTATTTTATTGGTCGGTCAAAGTATAGGGATAATATGTTATATGTTTATTAAATTTTGTTTTGTGGCAGTATCTAAAAATGACATCTGAGAATATTGAGAATAGCAATGGAGCACAGGCGACCGTTGATTCACCACATATCAATAATCGGGGATAATGTGCATCGTAGAAGGCGATAATCCCCATGCAAACAACAACACCGACCAAATGATGAATGATCAAATGTTCGGGGCTTTATGTAATTCATGCAATGTTGCAGACGAGAGCGGCTCTGCCCAAAATGCAAGTGGAAACACGAAACTCTCAAGCGGTCACCGCTAAACAGTTCAAGGAGCTGGGACCACCGGAGTTTAAGGGAGAGCCAAAACCACTTTTGGCGGAAGCATGGATAAAACAGATCACCAAGATATTTGATGTCTTGGGATGCTCCGAGGAGCAAAAGGTTCCCTTCACGCCTTTATGTTGTAAAGTGAGGCGAGATTACTTGTGGGAATTCCAGAAACGTACTCAACTCCGCCAGATCAAGATGTCTTGGGAGAAGTTCCAAGAGGCATTTTCAACGACAAATACTTTCCCAAAGTATTCGCTACATGAAGGAGGTGGAGTTTATCGTCGAGCAAAATAATATGACCGTGTCACAAGATGAGGCTAAATTTCTTTGAGTTGTCCGGCCAATGTCCCACTTAGTGGATAATGAAGAAGCGAATGACGCGAATGTTTTTGCGAGATTTGAAACTCCGAGATACGTCAACATCTTATTTCTCATAAACCGTGTTTATATTCAGATGTTGTAAATAGGGCTCGATTAGTGGAGCGATAACGAGTCAACGTATAACTAAAAAAAGAGAGCAAATGCAAAAATGATAATACCAATGAGAGCGATCCATCAAGCGGTGACAACAAGCGTGAGGGAATCAACAGCCGTAAATGGTAACCACTTGGTGGTAATCGTGGTCAAAATAATAAGAATGGACATTTCAAGAAGAGGAGATTCAACAATGATGGAAAGACGCCAAGACCAAAGACCCGTTGTTAAGGAAGGAGAAAGACCACCTATTATATGCTTCAAATGCGGAGGGGAGGGACACATCAGTCCAAATTGCGCGATGCCGTCCAAAGCATGTTATAATTGTGGAAGAGAAGGTCACTTAGCCCGATTTTGTCGTTCACCGAAGACAAGTTCAGCTAGGATGGATGTGACGCCCCCAAAATTAGGTATACATCACCCATCTTGGGTCGTCAGATACATGGTACAAAATTTAAATACAACTTACTAATACAAATGTCGTGTACAATACGATAAAACATAACTGTGAGTTTGAATACAATTATTGTCTACTAGAGATTATACAAACTCAAAAGGAGTCCTCATTACAATTATTAACACACTATTTCACAGAATAGTGAGGACTACTAATGCTATCCTCGGACCGTCACTCCGCTTTTCTCGACTAGTCCTCGTTATGTTCTCATTTCAAGAGAATAAAGTGAAAGAAAGGGTGAGCTCAACTAGCCCAGTAAGAAATATTATAACTAAGATAATGCAGAATAAATTATCGTTAGCCTTCAACAGTGTTAAACTGATAAAATATAATAACATCAAGTTTAACTGCAGCAGAACAAGCAATCCATTAAAAGAGTCAAGTAGAGAATAAAATCTACTATCTTTTATGATTTAAAAGGTTTTTCATGACTTTTATCGCTGGGACTCAGATTAATAAATAATCCACATCATCGAATCACCCCTGCACTACGACCAAGGATATTCTTTAGTATCACGACCACAAATTATCCATGCACTAC
This sequence comes from Panax ginseng, assembly GCA_020205605.1. NCBI lineage: Eukaryota > Viridiplantae > Streptophyta > Magnoliopsida > Apiales > Araliaceae > Panax > Panax ginseng. Next base: position 111,849,738 of record CM035140.1, on the reverse strand, counting down.
AGCCAAGGACATTCGTGTATTCATTAATGGTCATGATCATGCCAACAACTGTCCATCAATGCAATACGGGCCAATGATAACTTTTACCACATCATTTGTAATATTACGTTCATGATTACACCGAATAATCCCTAGTCATAATCATACCAAGTCCATCTATGCACTACAGGCCACAGATGACTTTCAACATAATATAAACATGAGGATGATGACAATGATATAAGAATTCAATAAAACAAGTTCAAGAATTAATTTATCCAGGAACTAATAATGTCCAAATTGTCAACATGATATCGCTTTGTAGAGTAAAATTCAAGAATGATCGTAAGAATATTTCCATGAAAAGATATCGATGAAGCGCAAATATCAAGGATATTCTACTAATTTCATGGAGTATAGAAGTCAAAACTTTAACCAACCGAGTATAATAAAGAATGGAATAACAAAAGAAATCACCATGCATGCGGTACCAGACAGACAAAGTTATTCCAATGTAATAATAATAACGGAACTGTGTCGTGCAAAAATTTGCAATCGAGGTGATGTTCCAATGTAATAATAAAGACGGAACTGTGTCCGTGTAAAACACACGCATGGGATGTTCCAATGTAATAATAATAAAGAGACGGAACCAGTCCTGTAAAACACACATGCATGTGATGTTCCAATGTAATAATAGAATAATGTCACCAAGTATAGGTAAACCGCAGTATACAACTTATTCCAATGTAATAATAAGCAATGGAATAACAACAAGATTTCTTCATGAATAAGAAAGAATAACACCCCTTACATTAGTAGGAGATTGAATAACGCAGAGTGTAGTAAATGAATCACGCTTCTTCTTCTTTCTCTCTTATTCTCTATACTTTCTCTCTCTATAGCTTGAATGAATTCGTGAAAAATAATGAAGCACTAGGCCTCTATTTATAGAAGATTTCTAGCTTAGCACTTGAAATGTGAAAAGGCAAGTGGCTTGACGACTGGTGATGTGAAAAGAAAAGTGGTTTGATGCCTGTAATGTGAAACACCAAGTGGTTTGACGCCTGTAATATGAAACGACAATTGGTTCGACGCCTGTAATATGAAGCGACAAGTGGTTTGACGTCTGGTAAAGGTAATTACTATTGACGAAGAGACTCTTAGATGATGACATATGGGCCCCCCCATAAAATAACCAAACTTACCACAAACGTCTCATAATAGACTCTTTATATATATCAAGGATTGAATAAATATTACCACAAATCATTTTATTTTTAATCAACACATATTTAATCTTTCAACAATTATTAATCATTTATAACTTGTCGTCTCAATTATTAATTTAATAATATAACATATTATATGAGATGATATTGTGACAATAATTGAATCAATAATATAAGAGATATGATGCAACAATTATCAGAGTAATAATTGAGTATAGTCGAAAGTGACTTCTCACGTAAGCATCAATAATCAATACTGCGTGCTACTATGCAACCACGCCAGACATCGTATTTCTTTTTACTACCGGGTAGTTCAACAGCTTTTAACGGTAACACCTCCGTAGTTATTTTCATAAAGTATTTTTTGTCGTTTTCTCAATCCGGATAATAATTCCGTTATGGGGTCCATTAATGATTTCATTGCCGCATTTAATATTCCCGACAAAAAGAATATTCCCCACCAAACTAATATTTTATAACAACTTGCTTACTTTTGCAAAATTTATAAATATTACCCACAACTATAACATTATATCAAATTTACTCCATAATATTCAAAAATAATATTTATAGAAAATTCATCTTTATTTATAAAAGTTGGGGTCTTACAACATCCCTTCTTATGAAATTTCATCCTCGAAATTAGGGTACGACTGGTATGTCAAGAGGTAAGGATACCTTGATTTCATTTCGATTCTAACTCCCAAGTCATTTCCTCAACATCGTGGTTTCTCCACAAAACTTTGACTTGAGGTATAACCTGGAGCGTAGAATATGTTCCTTTTTATCCAAGATTTGAACAGGAACCTCTTCATACGTCAATTCTTCCGCTATTTCGTCCGGTTCTAACTCAATAATGTGGTTCGGGTCTTTCACATATTTACGTAACATGGATATGTGAAAAACGTTATGAACACGAGACATATTTGGCGGTAAAGCGAGTCTATAGGCCACAGTTCCTACTCGATCGAGGATTAAAAATGGGACGATGAATCAAGGATTGTGTTTTCCTCTCTTTCCAAATCTCGTAACTCCTTTCCATGGAGCAACACGCAACAACACATGATCTCCTATATCGAATTCCACGTCCTTTCGATGAAGATCAGCATAACTCTTTTGTCGATCTTGTGAGGTTTTTATATGTTGTCATATCGTTTGAATCTTTTCCGTAGTCATACGTATCAACTCCCGGTCCCAACAACGTTGCTTCACCCATCTCATCCCAAAGATAATCGAGAACGACACTTTCTTCCATACAACGCTGAATGGAGCCATGGCAATACTTGCTTGATAACTCGTTGTTGAAGGAAAACTCCACCAATGGTAAGAACTTGTCCCAACTTCCCTTGAAATCAAGGACACAGAGTCTTAATAGATCTTCAAGAGTTTGAATAGTCCTCTCCGACTGTCCGTTCGTCTGAGGATGATATGCCGAGCTAAATCGTAAGTCTGTACCCATAACGTTTTGCAAACTAACCCAAAATCGTGAAGTGAATCTTGGGTCTCGATCAGAAACTATGGATACCGGTATACCATGCAGTCTTACAATCTCGTTTATGTACATACGAGCAAGACGTTCAAGTGTATAAGTTTTTCGTATTGGTAAGAAATGAGCAGTCTTGGTCAATCTATCAACAATGACCCAAATCGCATCTATGCCTTGAGAAACCTTAGGAAGATCGGTAACGAAATCCATGGTAATGTGCTCCCACTTCCATTCTGGAATTTCAAGTGGTTGCAATGGACCTTTTGGTACTTGATGCTCCGCTTTAACTCGTTGACAAGTTAGACACCTTGAGATAAACAACGCTATCTCTCTCTCTTCATATTGCTCCACCAAAATGTATGACGAATATCATGATACATTTTGGTACTCCCAGGATGGATTGCAAATGGTGTGTTGTGCGCCTCCATCATGATTTTATACTTTAAATCAGGGTCGTTAGGAACACAAAGTCTGGAGTTGACACGAAGTATTCCTTCTTCATCGATTCTTGCTTCTGGCATAACACCTTCTTGCACTTTTTTCCTCATACGCATCGCCTGTGTCCCAGAATTTGAGAAAATTTTAACTTTATCGATTAAAGTCGGTTCTACTCAGATATTCGCCATCATCACATGGGTCCCCGGAGTCTTTAACTCTATCTCCATCCTTTGTAAGTCACACAAAATGGGCCTCATGCGTTGACAATATCGCTTTCAGATTTGCATATGATCTTTTACTCAATGAGTCAGCTACCACGTTCGCTTTTCCAGGATGGTATTGGATGGTATGATCATAATCGTTCAACAGTTCAAGCCAACGTCATTGTCGCATGTTGAGTTCCTTTTGAGTAAAGAAATATTTGAGGCTTTTATGATCCGTAAAGATCTCCACCTTCTCCCCATACAAGTAATGCCTCCAAATTTTAAGTGCAAAGACAACAGCTGCCAACTCTAGATCATGAGTAGGATAATTCCTCTCATATTCTTTGAGTTGTCTTGAGGCATAGGCTATGACTTTCTCATATTGCATGAGAACACATCCCAACCCTTTGCCCGAAGCATCACTGTAGATGAAAAATCCCTCCGAGCTAGATGGTATTGTCGTAGCAGTCTTTGAAATGAGTCTCTCTTGAGTTCTTGAAAACTCTTCTCACATTCTTCGCTCCAACCAAACTTTGTATCTTTTTTCGAGTCAATTTGAGTTAATGGAGTAGCAACCGAGAAAATCCTTCCACGAATCTCCGATAATAACCAGCTAAGCCGAGAAAGCTACGTACTTCGGTCACTAATTTAGTTTGCTCCCAGCTTTGAATTGCTTCAATCTTTGTTGGGTCAACAGATATTCATGACTTGATACTACGTGCCCAAGGAATGCTACTTCCTCAAGCCAGAATTCATATTTCTTCAACTTGGCATAAAACTTGTATTCACGAAGCTTTTGGAGTGTCAGCCTCAAGTGTTGCTCATGATCTTCACGGCTTTTGGAATAAATAAGGATGTCATCAATAAAGACGACCACAAAGTGATCCAAATATTCCTTGAATACTCGGTTCATCATATCCATGAAGGCAAATAGGAGCATTAGTCAATCCAAAGGACATGACTAGAATTCATAATGCTCGCATCAGAAGTTCGAAAGCCGTCTTTGGAATGTCATCTGTTCTAATCTTCAATTGGTGATATCCGGAACGAAGATCAATCTTTGAAAAGAATTTGGCTCCTTGCAACTGGTCAAACAGGTCATCAATACGTGGTAATAGATACCTATTTTGATGGTGACATGATTCAACTCCCGATAATCAATACAAAGTCGCATACTCCCATCTTTCTTCTTCACGAATAGAGCAGAGCACCCCAAGGAGAAGTACTAGGGACGAATAAAGCCGATGTCTAACAATTCCTGCAGCATTGGGTCTTTAACTCCTCAAGTTCAATAGGAGCCATTCGATATGGGGCTTTGAAATGGGTTTTTGTAAGGGTTCAAGGTCGATACAAAATTCAATTTCACGCTGTCGGGGTAGGCCAGAAGTTCTTTCGGGAATACGTCAGAAATTTATTAACAATAGAAATATCGTTCAAAATCGGCGTATTTTTGTTTAAATCGTGACATGAGCTAAGAAAGCTTGACATCCGCTTTTTCAATAAACGAATAGCTTTATGGCTTGAGATGACTGTGATTGATTTTAATGGTTTGGTCGCTGGAATTCGCATAATAGGTTGATTAGGAATATGAAAGCTAACAACCTTACGGAAACAATCAATTTTTGCATGATGAGTAGTTAACCAATCAATCCCTAAAATCACATCAAATGCAAGTATTTTCAATGAAATAAGATCTACAGGTAGTGTGAGGGTACCGATTTGAACCAAACAAGACTTATAAACAGTGGATGTAATGAAGGTTTCTCAAAATGGAGTTTCCACAGATAAGTCAAAGTCTAATTTCTCTGGAGTCAAATTTAATCGATGAGCGCAAGTAGGAGAAATAAAAGAATGGGTAGAACCGGTATCAAATAAAGTATAAATTTCGTTAGAGTTTATGATAAGCTTACCCGTGATGACCTCATTCTGGTTCCTTGCTTTCTGGGAGGTCACAACAAACGTTCTCCCTTGCACTACCGGTTTTGACTTTTCTGGGACGGCCTTTGGTGCCTCCATCCTAGCTGAATTTGTCTTCGGTGAACGACAAAATCGGGCTAAGTGACATTCTCTTCCACAATTATAACATGCTTTGGACGGCATCGCGCAGTTTAGACTGATGTACCCCTCCCCTCCGCATTTGAAACATATGATAGGTGGTCGTTCTCCTTCCTTAACGACAAGTGCTGGTGTTGACGTCTTTCCATCATTGTTGAATCTCCTCTTCTTGAAATGTCCATTCTTATTGTTTTGGCCTCGATTACCACCGGAAGTGGTTACCATTTCGCCCGTTGATTCCTCCACGCTTGTTGTCACCGCTCGATGATCGCTCTCACCGGTATTATCATTTTCTTACTGCTCTCTTTTAGTTCGTTGACTCGTTATCGCGCTCCACTAATCGAGCCCTATTTACAACATCCGAATATAAACACGGTTTATGAGAAATAAGATGTTGACGTATCTCCGGCTTCAAACCTCTTAAAAACATCCGTGTCATTCTCTCTTCATTATCCACCAAGTGGGACGTAAACCGAGATAACTCTGCAAATTTAGCCTCGTATTGCGACATGGTCATATTGTTTTGTTCCAACTTGATAAACTCCACCTCCTTCATGTGACAAATACTTTTGGGAAAGTATTTGTCATTGAACAGCTCTTGGAACTTCTCCCAAGACATCTTCAGTACGGCAGGTTGAGTACGTTTTACCGATTCCCACTAGTAATCTGCTTCTTCGGGTAACATAAAGGCGGCAAAGTAGAGAATAAAATCTACTATCTTTTATGATTTAAAAATTTTTTCATGACTTTTATCGCTGGGACTCAATTTAATAAATAATCCACATCATCGAATCACCCCTGCACTACGGCCAAGGATATTCTTTAGTATCACGACCACAAATTATCCATGCACTTCTGACCCAAGGACATTCGTGTATTCATTAATGGTCATGATCATGCCAACAACTCCATCCATCAATGCACTACGGGCCAATGATAACTTTTACCACATCATTTGTAACATTACGTTCATGATTACAATCGAATAATCCCTAGTCATAATCATACCAAGTCCATCTATGCACTCACAGCCACAGATGACTTTCAACATAATATAAACATGAGGATGATGACAATGATATAAGAATTCAATAAAACAAGTTCAAGAATTAATTTATCCAGAACTAATAATGTCCAAATTGTCAACATGATAACGCTTTTGTAGAGTAAAATTCAAGAATGATCAGAAGAATATTTCCATGAAAAGATACTGGATGAAGCGCAAATATCAAGGATATTCTACCAATTTCATGGAGTATAGAAGTCAAAACTTTAACCAACTGAGTATAATAAAGAATGGAATAACAAAAGAAATCACCATGCATGCGGTACTTCGCATAGACAGGTTATTCCAACAAAATAATAATAACGGAACCAGGTCAGGCAAAATTTGCATCGACAGGATGTTCCAACAGAATAATAAAGACGAAACCAGGTCCGGTGTAAAATACACAGACAAGATGTTCCAACAGAATAATAATAAAGACGGAACCAGGTTCGGTGTAAAACACACAGACAGGATGTTCCAATAGAATAATAGAAGAATGTCACCAAGTATAGGGTAAACCATGTATACAGCTTATTCCAACAGAATAATAAGCAATGGAATAGCAACAGTTCTCTTCATGAATAAGAAAGAATAACACCCCTTACATTAGTAGGAGATTGAATACTACAGTAGTGTAGTAACAGAATACTCTTCTTCTTTCTCTCTTATTCTCTCTATACTTTCTCTCTCAATAGCTTGAATGAATTCGTGAAAAAAAATGAAGCACTAGGCCTCTATTTATAAAAGATTTCTAGCTTAGCACTTGAAATGTGAAAAAGCAAGTGGCTTGACGACTGGTGATGTGAAAAGAAAAGTGGTTTGATGCCTGTAATGTGAAACACCAAGTGGTTTGATGCCTGTAATGTGAAACGACAATTGGTTCGACGCCTGTAATATGAAACGACAAGTGGTTTGACGTCTGGTAAAGGTAATTACTATTGACGAAGGAAATTACTATTGACGAAGGTAATTACTATTGACGAAGGTAATTACTCTTGACGAAGAGACCCTTAGATGATGACATATGGGCCCCCCCATAAAATAACCAAACTTACCACAAACGTCTCATAATAGACTCTTTATATACATCAAGGATTGAATAAATATTACCACAAATCATTTTATTTTTAATCAACACATATTTAATCTTTCAACAATTATTAATCATTTATAACTTGTCGTCTCAATTATTAATTTAATAATATAACATATTATCTGAGATGATCTTGTGACAATAATTGAATCAATAATATAAGAGATATGATGCAAAGAATTATCGTAGTAATAATTGAGTATAGGTGAGTGACTTCTCACGTAAGCATCAATAATCAATGGTAGTGTGCTACTATGCAACCACGCCAGACATCGTACTTTTACTAAGGGTAGTTCAACAGTTTTAACAGTAACACCTCCGCCGTTATTTTCATAAAGTATTTTATCGTTTTCTCAATCCGATAATAATTCCATTGTGGGGTCCACTAATGATTGTGTCGTCGCATTTAATATTCCCCGACAAAAAAAAGAATATTCCCACCAAACGAATATTTTATAACAACTTGCTTACTTTGCAAAATTTATAAATATTACCCACAACTATAACATTATATCAAATTTACTCCATAATATTCAAAAATAATATTTATAGAAAATTCATCTTTATTTATAAAAGTTGGGGTCTTACACTGGAGGCACCAAAGGCCGTCCCAGAAAAGTCAAAGCCGGTAGTGCAAGGAAGAGCGTTTGTTGTGACCTCCTAGAAAGCAAGGAACCCGAATGAGGTCATCACGGGTAAGCTTATCATAAACTCTAGCGAAGTCTATACTTTATTTGATATCGGTTCTACCCATTATTTTATTTCTCCTACTTGCGCTCATCGATTAAATTTGACTCCGGAGAAATTAGACTTTGACTTATCTGTGGAAACTCCGTTGGGAGAAACCTTCATTACATCCACTGTTTATAAGTCTTGTTTGGTTCAAATCGGTACCCTCATATTACCTGTCGATCTTATTTCATTGAAAATACTTGCATTTGACGTGATTCTAGGGATTGATTGGTTAACTACTCATCATGCAAAAATTGATTGTTTCCGTAAGGTTGTTAACTTTCATATTCCTAATCAACCTATTATGCGAATTCAAGCGACCAAACCATTAAAATCAATCATGGTCATCTCAAGCCATAAAGCTATTCGTTTATTGAAAAACGGATGTCAAGCTTTCTTAGCTCATGTCACATATTTAAACAAAAATACGTCAGTTTTGAACGATATTTCTATTGTTAATAAATTTCCCGACGTATTCTAGAAGAACTTCTGGCCTACCCTCGAGCGTGAAATTGAATTTTGTATCGACCTTGAACCCTAAGACAAAACCCATTTCCAAAGCCCCATATCGAATGGCTCTATTGAACTTTGTGGAGTTAAAGACCCAACTGCAGGAATTGTTAGACATTGGCTTTATTCGTCCTAGTACTTCTCATTGGGGTGCTCCTGTTCTATTCGTGAAGAAGAAAGATGGGTGTATACGACTTTGTATTGATTATCGGGAGTTGAATCATGTCACCATCAAAAATAGGTACCCATTGCCACGTATTGATGACCTGTTTGACCAGTTGCAAGGAGCTAAATTCTTTTCAAAGATTGATCTTCGTTCTGGATATCACCAATTGAAGATTAGAACAGATGACATTCCAAAGACGGCTTTCAGAACTCGGTACGGGCATTATGAATTCCTAGTCATGTCCTTTGGATTGACTAATTCTCCTACTGCCTTCATGGATATGATGAACCGAGTATTCAAGGAATATTTGGATAACTTTGTGGTCGTCTTTATTGATGACATCCTTATTTATTCCAAAAGCCGTGAAGATCATGAGCAACACTTGAGGCTGACACTCCAAAAGCTTCGTGAATACAAGCTTTATGCCAAGTTGAAGAAATGCGACTTAAAGCGAGGAAGTAGCATTCCTTGGGCACGTAGTATCAAGTCATGGAATATCTGTTGACCCAGCAAAGATTAAAGCAATTCAAAGCTGGGAGCAACCTAAATCAGTGACCGAAGTACGTAACTTTCTCGGCTTTGCTGGTTATTATCGGAGATTCGTGGAAGGATTTTCTCGAATGGCTACTCCATTAACTCAGCTAACTCCGAAAGATACAAAGTTTGGTTGGAGCGAAGAATGTGAGAAGAGTTTTCAAGAACTCAAGAGGAGACTCATTTCAGCACCTGTTCTAACAATACCATCTGGCTCGGAGGGATTTGTCATCTACAGTGATGCTTCGGGCAAAGGGTTGGGATGTGTTCTCATGCAACATGGGAAAGTCATAGCCTATGCCTCAAGACAACTCAAAGAATATGAGAGGAATTATCCTACTCATGATCTAGAGTTGGCAGCTGTTGTCTTTGCACTTAAAATTTGGAGGCATTACTTGTATGGGGAGAAGGTGGAGATCTTTACGGATTATAAAAGCCTCAAATATTTCTTTACTAAAAAAAAACTCAACATGCGACAACGACGTTGGCTTGAACTGTTGAAAGATTATGATCATACCATCCAATACCATCCTGGAAAAGCGAACGTGGTAGGCGGCGCGATTGAGTAGAAGATCATATGCAAGCACGAAAAGCGATATTGTCAACGCAAAGGCCCATTTTGTGTGACTTGCAAAGGATGGAGATAGAGTTAAAGACTCCGGGGACCCATGTGATGATGGCGACTATATACGAGTAGAACCGACTTTAATCGATAAAGTTAAAAGCTTTGCCAAGTTACTGACACTGGAGTCGATGCGTATGAGGAAGAAGGTGCAAGAATGTGCTATGCCGGAAGCAAGAATCGATGAAGAAGGAATACTTCGATTCAACTCCAGACTTTGTGTTCCTAACGACCCTGATTTAAAGTATAAATCATGATGGAGGCGCACAACACACCGTTTGCAATCCATCCTAGGAGTACCAAAATGTATCATGATATTCGTCATACATTTTGGTGGAGCAATATGAAGAGAGAGATAACGCTATTTATCTCAAGGTTTCTAACTTGTCAACGAGTTAAACCGGAGCATCAAGTACTAAAAGGTCCATTGCAACCACTTGAAATTCCAAAATGGAAGTAGGAGCACATTACCATGGATTTCGTTACCGATCTTCCTAAGGTTTCTCAAGGTATAAATGCGATTTGGGTCATGTTTGATAGATTGACCAAGTCTGCTCATTTCTTACCGATACAAGAAACTTATACACTTGAACGTCTTACTCGTATATACATAAACGAGATTGTAAGACTGCATGGTATGCCGGTATCCATAGTGTCTGATCGAGACCCAAGATTCACTTCACGATTTTGGGTTAGTTTACAAAAAGCTATGGGCACAGACTTACGATTTAGCTCGGCATATCATCCTCAGACGGACGGAAAGTCGGAGAGGACTATTCAAACTCTTGAAGATCTATTAAGACTCTGTGTCCTTGATTTCAAGGGAAGTTGGGACAAGTTCTTACCATTGGTGGAGTTTTTCTACAACAACAGTTATCAAGCAAGTATTGGCATGGCTCCATTCGAGCGTTGTATGGAAGAAAGTGTCGCTTCCCAGGTATCTTTGGGATGTGGTGGGTGAAGCAACGTTGTTGGGACCAGAGTTGGTACGTATGACTACGGAAAAGATTCAAACGATCCGACAACGTATAAAAACCTCACAAGATCGATAAAAGAGTTATGATGATCTTCATCGAAAGGACGTGGAATTCGATATAAGAGATCATGTGTTGTTGCGTGTTGCTCTATGGAAAGGAGTTACGAGATTTGGAAAGAGAGGAAAACTCAATCCTCGATTCATCGGCCCATTTTAATCCTCGATCGAGTAGGAACCGTGGCCTATAGACTAAACTTTACTGCTTAAGTATGTCTCGTGTTCATAACGTTTTTCACATATCCATGTTACGTAAATATGTGAAAGACCCGAACCACATTATTGAGTTAGAACCGCACGAAATAGAGGAAGAATTGGCGTATGAAGAGGTTCCTGTTCAAATCTTGGATAAGAAGGAACATATTCTACGCTCTAAGGTTATACCTCAAGTCAAAGTTTTGTGGAGTAACCACGATGTTGAGGAAATGACATGGGAGTTAGAATCTAAAATGAAATCAAGGTATCCTTACCTCTTCGACATACAGTAATCGTACCCTAATTTCGAAATTAAATTTCATAAGAAGGGAGGTTGTAAGACCCCAACTTTTAATAAATAAAGATGAATTTTCTATAAATATTATTTTTGAATATTATGGAGTAAATTTGATATAATGTTATAGTTGTGGGTAATATTTATAAATTTTGCAAAGTAAGCAAGTTGTTATAAAATATTCGTTTGGTCGGAGAATATTCTTTTTATCGGGGAATATTAAATGACGGCAAGACAATCATTGGTGGACCCCTAACGGAAGTATTGTCGTAGTTAGAAAAGCGACAAAATTATCTTTCTATAAAAATAACGACGGAGGTGTTACCGTTAAAGCCATTGAACTACCCCGGTAGTAAAAAGTACGATGAATGGCGTGGTTGCATAGTAGCATACGGTATTGATTATTGATGCTTACGTGAGAAGTCACTCAGCTATACTCAATTATTGCTACAGTAATTGCTGCATCATATCTCTTATATTATTGATTCAATTATTGTCACAGTATCATCTGTATAATATGTTATATTATTAAATCAATAATTGAGACGACAAGTTATAAATGATTAATAATTGTTGAAAGATTAAATATGTGTTGATTAAAAATAAAATGATTTGTGGTAATATTTATTCAATCCTTGATGTATATAAAGAGTCTATTATGAGACTTTTGTGGTAAGTTTGGTTATTTTATGGGGGGGGGGGGCATATGTCATCATCTAAGAGTCTCTTCGTCAATAGTAATTACCTTCGTCAATAGTAATTACCTTCGTTAATAATAATTACCTTCGTCAATAGTAATTACCTTTGTCAATAGTAATTGCCTTCGTCAATAGTAATTACCTTTATCAGACGTCAAACCACTCGCCGTTTCATATTACAGGCGTCGAACCATTTGTCGTTTCACATTACAGGCGTCAAACCACTTGGTGTTTACCACTTTTCTTTTCACAACACCAGTCGTCAAGCCACTTTCCTTTTCACATTACAAGTGCTAAGTTAGAAATCTTCTATAAATAGAGGCCTAGTTCTTCATTATTTTTCACGAATTCATTCAAGCTATAGAGAGAGAAAGTATAGAGAGAATAAGAGAGAAAGAAGAAGAGTATTACATTACTACACTCTTTGTAGTATTCAATCTCCTACTAATGTAAGGGTGTTATTTCTTTTGTATTCATGAAGAGAACTTATGTTATTCCATTATTTATTATTCTGTTGGATTAACCTGTATACGCGGGCTACCCTATACTTGGTAAAATTCTTTTGTTATTCTATTCTTTATTATTTTGTTGGAACATCCGTCATGCGTTTTTACGCATGAATTTGGTTCCGATCTTTATTATTCTGTTGGAACATCCCATCTTTTGCGTTTTACAGAACACAGTTCCATTCTTTATTATTCTTGGAATATCACATCTGCATGCGTTTCTACTGGGACACGGGTTCCATTCTTTATTATTACGTTGGAATATTACGTCTATGCATTTTACGCCAGGACTGGTTCCGTTATTTATTATTACATTGGAATAACTTTGCTGTCTATGGGTCTATCGCATGCATAGTGATTTCTTTTGTTATTCAATTCTTTATTATACTCAGTTGGTTAAAACTTTGACTTCTATACTCCATAAAATTAGTGGAATATCTTTGATATTTGTGCTTCATCTAGTATCTTTTCATGGAAATATTCTTCTAAGCATTCTTGAATTTTACTCTACAAAGCAGTATCATGTTGACAATTTGGCATTTGATGCAAAGATGGTAAAAGGATGGGGTTATTAATGCAATTAAACCTGGTGTTAGATTTGATCTTAGGATCAACAACCTGCTATGGTATGATGTATAATGACGAAGTCATAAACTGACGAAGTCCTCAACGTACTGTGAAGAGTGCGGTATCATGACATCATAAAACGTTTTGATGTATTGCGAAAGAATTTAAAGAAATAGTCGACGTCAATTGAGTTGACTAGGCGAATGTTTCACGTTGATATCCAATTTATTGGTATGGTCTAAGCTACTTGATTCGGCTAGAAAAATGGTATGTCATCGAGCTTTCTTTGAGAACTTGTGCCAAACTAAATTGTTTTGGTGCGGAATCTAATGATTTAGTCTGAGGAGAACATGGAAGAGGTAGTTACTTTCTTTGTGATTGTAAACTGACCGTTAAAGAAGGGTTTACGGCGAAATGTTGTTTAACCTAGTAAGAGTTCATGGTCAATTTGACCCCTCAGCAAAAGTATGAAATGTTTTAAAGGAATTCTTACATTCCTCGTTATTCCTTTCACTTCATGATTCTTGATAAGTTATGAAGGGTAGGGAATGTTTGAAAGATAAGAAGTTCTTTGAAGAGAAGTTGAGAAGAAGAGTAAGTTAAAATTTCGAGGGCGAAATTCTGTGAGGAAGGGGTGAATGTGATGACCCGGGTATGGGTATAGTTTGAAGAAATTCCGAGGACGGAATTTTTATAAGGGGGGAAGGATGTGACAACCCGGAAATCCGGATTGTCCAGAAATTAAGATTTTAAAGAATTACTTATTAATAAAATGAATTTTTATTAATACTATTCTGTGCTATGTGTTTATTAATCGTTTTATAACCTAGAATGATTATTAATCGGGAGGATTCTGGCTACGAGCTAGATTGAACGAGTAAGAATTTTCAAGAAGAAAATAAAAGTTTTTCGGGAACAAAATATTTTCGGGGAAAAAGACGAAATAGGCACTTTATTCATCCGCTTTACGCTTTCGGAAATTTATTTTGAAATTCGAGAAGTTATTGATTACGTAAAATGTTGAGACGTGATGGAATATTCAATAATATTTCAGTTATGGCAAAAACGAAGTTTTCGCCTACGGACTCAAAACCTAAGGGTTAGGAAAAGTGAGTTCCGAGAATGTAATGAGTACGTATAATAATTAGGGTTATTATGCGTGAGAAATATGAGTATGATACGAGTTATTATACGAGTATAGTACGAAGATTAGTACGATGTATAATACGTATATCGTACGAACGATATACGAAGAGAATACGAGAATGGAATGCGTAGAATTCGATTAGTCTTAATGGACTTTGTGTTCATGGACTTTGTAGAATCCAATTGGACTTGGATTATGTCAAGCCCAATGATTTGTGAAATCAAGCCCCAGTTAGGCCCAATAAGAATTAGGGTTAAGGCCCAAACCAAGAAAAGAAACCGCGGATCGAACCGATGGGTAAACGGATGGGTAAGAACCATTGGTGTAACGACCGAGAAATTCGGATCTTATTGTAAAATGATTTTATTAAATTAAATAATAATAAAATCATATTCCATGTGTTATCAAGATGGTTGTCATTGTATAACCTATTGATGTTAGAATATCATAGTATTTGGGCTACGTGGATGAATTAAAGTGTTTGAATTTCCAAGACGAAAATAAAAGTTTTCCGAGAAATTTTCCGAAAAACACTATTCATCGGTATTTGTTTGGGATATAATTTTGAGATTCCGAGAAATACGCAATGATGGAATAACAAGGTAAGATGGATTATGTAATAAAAATCTAGTTATGGAAAAAGTAATAATTAAACATGGACTTAAATTATAAACGTTAAGTAAAGAGAAGTGTTAAAGAATAAGTAATAATTGTATGATACTTGGTATTGTACGAAGTAATGAAAACGAGTATAATATGAAGTATTATACGAGTTTGAATGAAGGATGAAATACCGTATATAAATTCTATAAGAATTAGAATACGAAAATAATACGTCAACAATATCTATTAAGAAATGTTAATGGACTTGGATGATTGGTAAACAATTATATACAAGTCCAAGTGAATTAGAGAGAGAAGCCCAACTAATGAATTAATGAACCAATTAGTTTTTGTTAAAGTAAAGCCCAAGGATTAATTAATGTAAGCCCAAGATGGAATCCATGAGTGGTATGATCCATGGGGCAAACAATATTAATATGGTTGAATGTGGTGACCAAGTAATGTAGTGACCAAGTAATGTGTGATGACCAAGTGATGTGGTGACCAAGTTAGGAGTATTGACCAAGACTTTGAATTAATGGCCAAGTAAGAAATAAGAGAGTGGCTAGCAAGTAATGAATAGTAAGGAGGTGGCTTAAGGAGGTGGGATGTTTTAAAGACCAAACTACCCTAACCTTGGAAAGTCTATAAATAGAAGAGCTTTGCTAGTCATTTGTTGGTTGAGAAAATAATCCAACACTTCTAAAGTGCTTAAGTGTTAGAGATAATAAGCCAGCAATAAGTCATTTCCATAAGCTAAGAAGAAGAAGCAAGCTACTTACCAAGACTACAAAAGAGTAAGACTTCTTCTCAATTATCTTCTATCTCTACCATGATAGGATGATAAGAAAAGTTGGATTAAAAAACATGAATGAGTAAGTAATGAACTTAAGCCAATTAAGTTGGTAATAATTCATTTAAGCTAGCATAAGTTATAAACTTATGTGAAAATAATATGAACTTGTAAGAAGTTTATTAAGAGAAATGATATGAATGTAAAAGAATTTATATGATCATATGTGTCATGTATACCTAAGTAAAGTTATATGTCAAGAGTATGTAAAGTATGATGATTAAGAAACCTTAATTGTCATAAGTCATGAATAATCAAATCTTAAGTAGTTTATAATTTGACAAGTTATAAGCTCGTGAAGAATAAGTCAAAATCCAACAATGAATATAAGTTGTTGTATTAAGTATGTTAAAATGTTCACATGATGAATGGAAGTCATTTGTAATGTTGAACAAATCATAAGAAGGAAGAATTGCCGGAATTTGCACGATTGGACGATAATCGTCGAATACGTAAAATTCTCGGAATGGAAGTCAAATTTTATGTTTGATCATGAAACCATTGTTTTCCAATAGAGACAAGTCATAATTGGCATTTAAGAGTTGCGGACTCGAAAATGACCGGATTCCGACTTAGAACGAAGAAACGAGCGTTGAACGTTCACGAACATTTATCGTTTACGTTAAAAATGAACCAATAGGTGAATTTTTAGCAAACGAAGTCAATTAGATAAAATTCTTGAATGGTCATGTAGAGTACGTAATTTGTGAACCGTAGGCTTTTGAACGAGCCAATTCGGACTTATAACGAAGGAGTTATGCGTCCGGGAAGTTCACAAAATTTCAAAACTGAAATTGATATTCGGGTAAAGAGTTGGTATGCAGGCCAACCATAAACAAAAAGACCATGGCCATGACATGGAACAAAGAATCGAGCCTCATCAAGAAGAGAGTTTGCCGCAATACGAACCTTAGTTCAATAAGTGAAATAGCAATACCATGAACAAACGATGACAAAATCCTCAGAGAGTGTGAAAGGCAGGCATGCCCATTATTAAATAAGGACTCGTGGCACAAATAGCCAAGTCCCGACATTATACGATTAAGCTTCATGCGCATGCATGAGATGTAAGAATAAAGCGGCAACTGCGGCGCGGCCTCTCGAACAAAAATAGTAATGAAGTTTTCTAAGTGCAAAGAAAAGAAATGGAAGTAAACATAACTTAAGGAATGTAATGTAACATTGTTAAACCTTAAGGATGATGTATAAAGGTTGAGATAACCTAGTCAGATATAATGCAAGCATAATGACAAACCGGAATGAATTGTAACTGAATCTAATACACCATTAGATTGAAATGAAGGGTATGATATAGTCATATACATACTTGATTATATGTGACCTAATGTAAGGCATTATGTGATCATGTATTGTAGAGACTTGAACAACTTGAACATAAAGTTAAAATACCGTAGCAGACGCTAAAGGCAAGTATTCTAACTCTTGTCTCAATTCAATCTGAACAAGTTTTTGAAATTCATGTATTCTTTCGCATGAATTGAAGTATGATGAAGTTGAAGCCAATTCCTTTGGCTAGACTTGATGTGTTGATAATCTATTCATGTATTATCAAATGTTGTTATCTTTTGTCAACTACTTGATATGATTTTCAAAAGAAGACTGAAATGTTAAACAAATATTTTGTCGGTAAGACGACAGGCACGTGAGGTTTCCAAATGCTTAAACGTATATACGTTTAATGGATGTAGTGTTGATCAACATAGAGTACAATAGGCTAATTACCTAGAAGTGCTCGTAAGTGATATTGGGCTTACGGACTTGCTTCCGGGTTGTCTTTTTCCAATAAAGAATGAATACTCGAGGTCTTTGACCGGAGTGAATATTTTACTAAATACGGTTGTTATTGTAAAACATTTTGAAAGAAAAGATGAAGTGCTATTGTAACACTCCAGAATTTTAGAATTTTAAATGTAATTTATAAATATTTATTAATTTATATAAATATTTATTGGATGTGTTATTGATGAATACATATTTGTATTTGTTTAATTTGATTTAAGTTGGTTAATTATTTGTTAAATAATTAATTAATAAGTTAAGGAAATTATTATTATAGTGATATTTCAATTTGATGGATAATTAGTGGTATTGAGTTATGTGATTAAATGATTTAATTAATAAATTGTTATTAGAATTAATTAAATCAAGTATGAAAACTTAATTAATTAGAAGTGTGACAAATAGCTATATTATAAGTGGTTATTAAAATAAATTAAAGTAATTTTAATTTATTTTGCCAAACAAGGGTTAAATATATTAAGTCTTTAATTTTAAAGAGTTTTGCCAAACAAAGCCTTATAGTTATTGGATTTTTAAATTTGATTTATTAAATATAAATTAAATAAATAAAATATAAATAATTTATAAAGGACAATTAGTGATGTCGGGTTTTAAAAAATATGTTTGAGCGTTGCCTTTATTTTATTTCACGTAAAATAGTTTTGGGTCTGATATTGGCTTAAGAGAAAAGAGAACAATGAATACAGAGAAAAGAATTTGGGAGAGTTCGAGAGAGAAAATGTTGGGATTGCAAAAGCAAATTCTTGAGGTTTTCAAACAAGTTCAGTGGTATTAGCGAGGACTGTCTTAGTAATTGAAGGTATGTTCGTTAACCTTAATATTATATAGATATATGTGTTTATATGGGTTTACGGCATAAAATTTATATGTTCTGTGAATTCTATTTTTTCGAATTATGATATATAACTGAATTATGGTGATTGTATGTGGTTGTAAATATTATAACTAGCATATATATATATATATATGTTGTATGCTAAAATACATTCAAAGAGAAACGAAATTGGTTTTACAGTGGACATATGAGGATGAACATGAACATGTTTTGGAGTATAACAAAATTAGTATGTGATTGTATGCTAATTGTGAAATTGAAGCTTATGTATGTTAATTGGGTATGAATTTCAGAGAATCGTACTTTAAAGTAATCAAGTTTGGGTTATTATTGATATTACAGTGTTAAACAACGTTAACAATGGAGTTTTTCTTAAAAACAGTGTTTTTAAAGAATTAAGTTTTCTAAAGTAGTTGTTTAATTGTTGGTAATTGTTATATGGATGATTGTTAACGTTTATGTGTAGTTTACGATGAAGTTATGCATATTAATTAGTGTTAGAATTGAAATAATGTAAAAAAATTAGTTGTTACGTTTCTTCGTGGTTGGGTTCGCAGAAGTTTTGCGCCCCAGTGGTTGAAGTTCGCCTTATTATTGAAATTCGCGCCTAATGCCAATCTCATATGTCATGGCACCAACGGTTAACCTAGTTCTCATGTTGCTGTGGGACGTAAGTCTGAGTCGGACATTTTTGGCCTCCTGTAGTAAAATGGCCATAACTTTCTCATACGAACTCCGATTGAGTTGATTCAAGATGATCCAAAACGAGGACGAGTAGACCTACAACTTTCGTTCCAAAAGTTGTTCAATTTGAGATCTGTAACAGTAGTCAAAATGGCCATCTTTAGGACTGTTGTGTTTTTGGGGGAAATCGGAGGGCGTCGGGCAGGCACATATGCATGTGTAGTGTTCCTGACCATAAAAGATGACGTTCTAAGTTATAAAAATTGAATGTTAGTAAATATAATGATGCTTAACATTAATAAATGATGTATTAGATAAGTTATTGAAGCATAGTAAGCATACACAAGAGAAGCAAATTGGGCGTGTGACGAATGTACGTCGAAACGCCGTGCCAAGTGTTAACGAACTTAAAAAGTGTTTCAATTCAATTGAAATGAATATTATAAGATATGAAATGGGTTTAATATAAAACCAATAAGTAGTCCTAGTAAGACTTAAGCACTTGAATGAACTTCGATTATGAAATATAGTGAGTCATAAGTCAAAAAGTTAACACAATCTAATTGAACATTGTGTGCTAATTAATAAGAATGATTATGAGATGTGGAGTAGAGTTTACATTACAATTACTATGTGTTGTTATGTGACTAATAGTTGATGTGTATGATTATATAATTGTGTAGGGCACGTGAAGTGCAGATAACTGTAAGCTGTTAAACTATTATTGGTAAACAACGATCAAGGCAAGTCTTTCGGTTCCTATTTTCTACGTGGACTTGATGAACTGTTTTAAAATGCATGATATGTTATGCATGCTGAAATCATGAAATGTTCATAACTATTGTTCAGTTATCGAAGATATAAGATTTGTATGTGTCAAGCATGTTGTTATTAAATTTTTATACTTGTTGAGCTAGTTATGCTCACTCTTGCTTGAACCATATGAATGCAGCTAAGACTGAACGTCCCGAAGGATCGAAAAAGGATAAGGGAAAAGCTAAGGCAGATTACTAAGCTGTCTTATAATAATATAGGTCTATTGTTGTAATTTAACTAATATTATGACAAAGAACCTTTGTAACGGGTTTAGAACTTGGGAAATGTAAATATTACTTTAAATATATAGAAGTTATATTCGTTCTTTGAGACTTTTCAAATTGAATGAATGTATGAATGTTGTACAGTATAGCACCATCTGTCGGGTTGGAAGATACCCAGATTTGGGGGCTCTACAATTGGGGCAACCCATGGGGTGACCCATGGGCACGTGGGCCGGCCACTTGGCCACCAAGTAAGGGTGGTGGCCAAGTTAACTTGGTGGCTAAGTTGAAGAGGAGGTGGGAATAGTTTTGCCCCTAGCTTTGGTTTTCTATAAATAGAAACCTAGAATTTCATTTTCTAGGATTTTTAAAAATCCTACACTTGAGAGAGATAGAGAGAGCTCGATTGGGAGAGGAAGAGGAAGAGCGTGAGCATGAATGCTCGGATCAAAAGTGATCGTGAAATAGAAAAGCTAGCAAAACGCCAGCTTTGTATAACGGAAGAGAAATAAAGAAGAACGGTAATTCGAACACTAGTTTCTTCTAATATTTTCTTTAAGTTTTCTTTGTCAAAAACATAGCTTAATGAGAATAAGGAGTAAAAGATATTGAGAATGATTTTATATGGTTGAAATCATGAGAAAAGAAGAAATAAGAAATAAGAAATTTAGTTTATAAATTTCTTAAGGAAGTATAAGATTCGTAAGGATTTTGAGCGATCCGAATGAATCCTATGAATGAGTAGGTCAAATAAGTAAGGAATAGTGTTCTATAACATCAAATTCCAAGAAAAAGTGAAATCGTAATCCAAAATATCGATTAAAATGAAGAACGAACGAAGAACACGAAGAACACGCGAAGAACACGAAGAACGTTGTTGATGGACAAATTTAAAACCATCGTAGTCTAATTGTTGTTGATGGACAAGTTTAAAACCATCGCGTATAAGTTAGTTGCTTATTGCTTGGTTAGGAACGGTAGAAACGTTCATGAAGAACGGATTAAGACTAAGATATAACGAAGTTATGGCGAAAATTTTGTAAAACAAGAACGAAAATTTGAAAGTTAGTCAATGAACATGAAAGTGTAGGTTTTCATAAAAATGTAAGAGAACGTATAAAACGTGAGTCGTGGACTCAGGAACGAATGAATTCTGAGTTCGGATGACCGAATTACAGACGAACGAACAAAGAACGTTAAAAACGTTAAAATGAACGAAGAATGAAGATTAAGCCAATTGAATGGCATGTTAACAGATTCAAAACAAAGTTTTGTCCAAGGGTAATCGAACTACGTAAGATAAGGAAGAAAATGGCTTTGGAACGACCTCGTTCCGAGTTATAACGAAGAAGTTATGAGATCGTAAAGTACGCGTCTCAAACTTGACTTAACACTTAGAAAAATTTTCTTGGCTTTTGGCTTCTGGCGTGCAGTCACGAGAAGTGGCGCCGCCAACGCAAGCTCAGCCTCAGTCTTTATTAATTGGTGGCGGCAAGACGAGAGATAACAAAGGGTTTGGCGGCAAATGCGCGGACCAAGGAAGAAGAAAGGTAAGTAGGTCTCATGGCATGTAGAGAGAGAGAGAGGAGGAATGAAATACAGTCACGGCAAGTGCGAAAGCAATGCCTAGAAATGAGATTTGTAGTTCTCAGTTACTGGAGGATGTGCAAGAAAGAAGTATGAACATGTAGTTCACTAATGTAACACTTAATCAAGTGTATTAAACCTTTAATGAAAGTTGAACAGAAAGATTAAACGAGATTAAAAGAAGGTGAACACGAGTTACGTAACCGATGTCCGGGGACCGTAATCACGATAAACGAACGTGAGGGATTGCTATGATTGTGATTCTTTAGACGTTGAGTAACGAGGGTAATGAATAACATTTCGATGTTATGTTATGGTAATGTAAAATGAATGTAAAGCGTATAGACGTTGTGAACGCAACGTTGTTGCGAAGAACGATCGGTCTTAGCATACAACGGACCGTATGACTTTGACATTAAGAAAGAATAATGAACATGGGGTTCATGGGATGGATAACGATGAATGTAATTGAAACCTTGAGTAAAGGTTGAATGAGAGATTAAGAGACGAGCAACATGAATGTTGAATACGTAAACGATCCTCGTAAATCGTATTCACTTCAAACGAACGTTCTAAGTATACCCTGGTTGTATGACATAGACGTTGACGAAGGTAGTACGTAAAATATGAATTGTTGAGAAAGCCGTAACGAACGGTAATAAGATTAATGAAAGCTGAATGTGATTCGGATAAGAATGAGTCCTGAGGTATGGCAATTGCTTTCCAGAAAGCCATAAGGAATAAGAAATTGACTTAACGAACATTATTATTTAATAGTTCGTATAAGTTAAGATAAATTTAGGTTATTGTACAATCGTAACCTTTGATGGTTGACATATGGGAGCTGGGCTAAACAATTCCTTCAGAGAGCAAAGGTAAATACGAAACTGGAACCGATCTAACTCACTGTGATGGCAGTGTAGATGAGACGAGAACTTGTTTGTTGGTTGTTTGTGGGAAACCACTCAGAGTACCATATGGACTACTAGCACAAAAGCGATGTGTGCTGAGTCCTAGAGAAGTATACGAAGAAGATAAGAATGTGAATCATCAAAGATGATGAACGTTTTGAGTAAGACATCTCCGTAAGTCATGAAGCCGTAAACCGGTAATGAAAGTTAGTCGCGTAAGATTATATTGCAAGAACGCGAACCTTAAGAAGTAAAGTTAAGTAAATCAATGAGTACGTCAAGTATATGACTAATTGGTGTATGTGTTATTTTTCTTATGTGCTACATAGGAATGGGAATGAGCAGTTCAGCGTAAGCTGTTGCTGTGCGTAAGGCAAGTTTCCTAACCTCATTCATATATTTTAAATGAATACTAGTTTCTAAAACTTCTCAGATGTTGAACTTGAGAAGTTACATCATGTCTTGAATGTGTGATATTTGTACAAGGTGGTAGAACGTATGAGGCCTTGTGCCACAATGTGAACACTTCGGTGTTTCTGTGAGATGAACTGTTCTATGTTTGAAATGTTCAATAAAAGAATGTTCTGTTTATACATGAACCGTTATTGTTAAGTCTATACTATTGATTCTAGCCAGACAGAATGTGTATGAAAGAGAGTAGAGAATGAAAATATTTCAAAGTGCATATAACTAATGTTTTAAGATGACAGGAATCAAGACTATTCTTATTATTCAAGCTGCTTTGTAACCTTTGTTCGGTTATTGAAGTCTGAAAAGAATGTTTAAATTCTTGAAGTTGTTTGTTCAACTGTTATGACTTGCTGGTCAATTGAATGCTCACACTTGCTTTAAATGAAAAACATTTTCAGCGAACGATGTTAGAAGAACTTAAGGATCCCGTATAGATCAAGTCGACGGTATTCGGTGAAGTGTCATTGAATGTGAATGAGCTTAAAAGATCAAGTGAAGACTTGTAATGTAGAAAGATGAGAATTAAACTATAGAATAGTTTAATGAACGATTATGTATCCTTGGTGGCAGATAAAAGTCACTCGTGCAAGATGTAAAGAATAATGTAATTATCATTATTTGTAATGAAAGAGGTTATAAGGTTTCGAGAACCTGGGAATTCAGAATGTATGTTATTATATTTCAGTATATAGTTTCAAGATTTGATTTACAATAATCAAAAATTACATAACAAAAGGTATGTATACCTTTGATTCACGTGCCCTCCTTCTTCTTATTGCATGGATGACCCTTCTCTCTCCTCTCAACCTCTCATGGCTGAATCCCCTCTTCCTTTTCTCCTCCATAGCTGCCGAATTGCTCCTCTCTTCTCTCTCTTTAGTTCTTGTTAGAGTAATAAAAGACATGAAAGAGAAAATGAAAATAAGATAGATTAGATATATTAAAACTATGTCATTCCTCCTCCTTTCTCTTCCATATCATCTAGCCATGTGGCCCTAAATTACTCCCACCAATTCTCTCTCCTTCATACTTACCAAGAGGTTTCTTACAAGAATGAACAAAGTGTTGGTTGAACAAAACAATGACACCTAGCTTAATGGGATGAAATATCTTTGGAACATGTGGTGGAAATGAATGACATGCACCACATTTTCTCTCCACCACATTCTCTCTCTCATTAATCATTTCATAAATATGTGGGAGATTAGTATACAAGGTGGCTCCTTAGAATGAATGCCACCTAGCTTGATTTGTAATTATCCTTTGCAAACTTGTGGCTTAGCATGATGACATGCACTCCCTTCTTTTCCTCTCATAATATCCGGCCAAGTGGCCTTCTTTTAGCCCAATTTGGTTAGATTTTTATAGCTTTTATTTTACTTACCAAATGACCATTGTGCCCTTACATACTTGGATCAAGTTTTGTGCTTCTTAAATTTATTGATTAGGCCTCTAAATAATTTGATTGGGCCAACACTTGGGCCACCATATTTAATCTCTTTGGACTTTAAATTTAATTCTTTGGGCTTTCAAATAAAATATTTGGGTCATGGAAATAGATTAGGTCCAATACTTTTAATATTACCATTCCCTAATTATTTAGTTAGGGTTTTCATTTCCTCAATTTCAACATAAATCCTTACTTACATGCCCTAAATTTCTTAACCCAATTATACTTGCTATAATTAGGTTATAAAATTAATTGAGATGTATAAATAAATCTCTTAATGTTAGTATGTATATTTTAAATACCAATATTCTCTCATACCGTAACCCTTAAGTTAAATAAATTTTTCATTCCTAATATATAATTAGCATCACAATAGTTTCTTTTATTTGTTTATATTAATAAACAAATATAAACCATCACATAAGATTCATATTCATTACTCACAGAACTTTTAACCCTTAGGATTTTATACTTAGCATTAGGGTTCCCAAATTAGGGTTTTATATCAATCGTAAGAATTTTCTAACTGAACGTTGACGTTCTAAATATAATAGGGTTTGGACACTGATAAAATTTATTTGGTCAATCATTAACCCTTAACCACATACTGTACACATATACAATAATATACACAGAGCATATACACTTATACCTTTAATCCTGAATAATTCACCAAAAGATTTTAAACCTACCAAAATTCTTCACAGAATTTTTAAATCCTTAAAATTTCTTCACAGAAATATCAAATTCATACAATTATTTTTTGTCTAGGTCTATTATTCAACCTTTAATCCATCATTTAAGATTTAATTAATTTCCTAAATTCTCGGGTTGTCACATTCACCCCTTCTTCTAAAAATTTCGTCCCCGAAATTTACTTTACACCCTACACCATACACCATACACCATTCCTTCTCATCATCACATGCTACCCAATACATTCATCTCAAGAGTAAAAATATTGAAATTGTGCTAAGGGGTTATACAGACTATTGTCTGTCATTTTCGCAAAGGTTATATGAAAATTCATCCGCAAACCGTCATAACTTACAGACATAGTGGGTAATTAGCCCGGTATGCCCTGTACTTATAAAGTACTTCTGGTCTGATCTGTTTCTCGTATCCTCTTTCGGCGCATAAACTTTTTCTTACCTCAGTCTTTATCAGAATCCGCACCAAAATAATTTGGTTCGGGAAAATTTTCAAAGAACGCTTAGAATTTTCATAAACGTTGGTCTAGCCGAATCAAATAGCTTAGACTAATATCAATAATCAACTTCAATCGAATTACGAAGGTATGTAGCCAAAACCCCATTGGCAAATTAAAATTTTGAAATTAGTTTGAAAATGACGCCATGATGTCGTACTGTATTAACAGCCTATTTGAGGATGTCGTCATCAAGTGACTTTGTCATAACACATCATACAATAGTGGAATAACGATTTAGATCAAATTCAACACTAAGTATTCCTACATTTACAACTCCATCAACTTTTTATCATCTCTGCACCAGGTTACATGTGACGAACGAGATTTTGTAAATTAATATTTATTGAATTAAATAAATATTTTTCGATGATTTAATTATTAGATTAAATAATTAATTGATGCAATTGTGGTAGATTAATTTAATTATGTGTTACATTTATTAAATTAATGTAGAGAACATTTATTATCCAAGTATGTATTTATGTGAGCTTATTCAATTAAATGAAATATTTAATTAAGCATGATGTTATTTTAATTACTTTAATTATTAATTAGAGAGTTAATAATTTGACGTTATTTATTAATGAGAAATGTAATTATGTGACTATGTGAATTTATGAGAAATTATTATATTTTATTTAAAGTAAATTAAATAAAATATTGGATTTATTTTATAAGGAGTGTGACATTTTTAAACTATGTGATAAAGTTTTATTAAATTAAATGGTTTTTGAAACCTATTCTAGCTAGGCAAACATGGCACTAAAGGGAGTTGGGGCCAGTTAACCCATGACTGGGTAACTAACCACCAACGCGTCAGTTGTTCATTATTTAGTTTACGTATTCTTTTATTTCTTCTTCATTATTTGCCTAAGTCTAAAAAGCATAACAGAGAGAAATATAGAGAAAGAGTTGAGAAGTCAGAGTTGTTAAGAGGATTGTGAGAGTCATCTGAGAAGGAATTCATCTTCCATTAATTATACTCTAGGTAATTCTCCTTCCCAAATTCTATTTTACGTCATTAAGTTTTTATAAAAAAAATGGCTTTCAAAGTTTCTGTAAAGCCTCTGTGATTGAGAAAGGAGTAATATTTATGAGTTATTTATGGGTTAAGATGTATCAAATCATATTTTATATATATTGCATGATTCCATATCATCAGTTTCATAATATTATATCGTATATGATTTCTACAAAATTATAGAGTATGGGTTTTGGCCTTATGGCCTTATACGTGATATTTTATGTATTGATCGTATATTATCCCTAAATTTTACACTCGTATATTATTATGCATGTTGATACGAAGAGACCAAAGTTTAAATAAACGGATTGATTGTTATAACTTAATCCGTGAGTGACAATTTTCATGTTTTATTTTCAAAACCTCCAAGAACATCAAAGTCAGTGAAATTCACATATTTTAGTTCTGTGATTATGTGTTTTAATGTGTTAAAACCATTCTATAAATGTTGGGTTATGATTATACATAAATTATAACATGTGGGTATGTCTAAATTCATGTAGTAATATTTTAAATTGGAGTTTTTGGCTGTGTTCTGCAATTTTCGCGAATTGCATAATGATTCATATTTCATGCATGCCATGATGCCAGATCTAAACATCCTAAACATCCATGGCAAATACTAAGTTTCCAATAATTGCATGCAATAAGATCGAGAGTGTAACGATGAAAAGCAGTAAATACCACCTCCGAAAAAGTTCAGAGATGGAATTTTTAAAATGTTTAAGTCTAGCAATGTGATAGTAACTTAATGTAATGAACATGTAAACATGTTAGTAGTATAATGTGATGTTAAAATAGATGTTTAACATGTAAATAACATAATGGAATGTGGATTGAATTATTAATACATAATTAACTTGTTATTCATGAAGTACAAATTATGTGACAAAGTGGTAATTTTACTAAGTATAGTCATAACCAAAGTTTAGACAAAAGAATAATCGTTGATGATTAGTTAAGTTATAATTAACTGGTATTGTGAATGTGAATGGTATGTAGGATTAAATTCAAAGAACGAGTTTAGTTAAAGTGTAATATACGCACGAGGCAAGTTTCCTAACCCTACTTGTCATTATTGTTCAAGTTTATTATTTACCTCGAGTAAATTATCATTACTATTATTCAAGTCGAATTATTATATTAAAGATTGATTATCTTTTCAAAGTATGATTTTGTTATACAATAATCGTTCTATTGTATACTTCTTGAGATTATTATTCAGATTTGAATATCATTATTGTTGAACCTCGTTAGACTAGTGAACCTTATTGATTCAACTAGTCCATAGTTGATGAACGTTCCTTTGGTGCGGACTCGAATGTCAAACTGAGATGAACAACCCTGTAAAGGGATTTACTTATGCGTTAGCGTTAAGATATTGTGCACAGTATGGTACTAAGGGTACGATCCCCTAAGTACGAGAAGAAAGGTCTATAGTCTTATGACTGTTAAAGGTTTCAAATATAACCCTTGATAACCTAGGACATAGTTCAAGGTCTTATGACCCTCAGAATTCTTTTGATTCTTGTTATTCATTCTTGATTCAAAAGTTGAGCTTTTATTCAGATGTTTTTGATTTACTCGCATGTTATTATACTATTACTTCATTATTATACTTGTGAGCAATAGTGCTCACTCTTGCTTAATAATAACATTGCAGTTAAGAACGAAAGAACCGATGAACCTTCCACTAGTAAAGGCAAGGGCAAAGTTAGCAAATGATGAAGACTTGTTATTTTATTTGATGATGTATTTATGTTAAACTTGAGTTAATGATGTTGTTTAAGACTTATTATTTATATTTCCGCACAGAGGTTTAAGGTTAGTTTAACCTGGGATTATGTTTATGATTCAGATGTTGTAACCCTATAAAGGGAAGATTTTATTTCTATCTATTGCATGGTTTGCATTTATTATGGGTAGATAGATAGATGATATTTGTACAGTGAACACCAAATCCCGTGGAATCGAAGTACCCGGATTTGGGGGTGTCACATTACATGGTACATAAGCGATAAAAAAAATATTTTGGTATTTCAAATCACTATCGTCTAGCTGAAATAAGTAGCGTAGACTATTCTTTAAACCGTTCAAAAATTCATTTCAAATTTGTTTTATCACCTCAACAGGTAACGATCGTGTCGGTGGCCCGAAGTCCACGCATACACAATGGTCCCCAAGAGCTGAATAAATAAATAAAAAATTCATTTTCAAAAAGGCACAAAGTGTGTATTTAGCTTGATGTCAAAAATTTTAAAATCTTACACAACTAGGAGATTTGAAAAACTTACGTCTCCACTAATGATCAATTGCTTAATTAAACTATCTATTCCTATTATCCTCAATACTTCATTCACGCAAAACTATACATAGTTTATCAAACTCGTACTTAATCCCATATTCTCTACCTATACCCTATCTATCTGTTATATACAGGAGAAAAGAATTACCTTCTCAACAGTATATAGCAAATAGCGCTGCACAAACCTAATCTTAACTCTCTTCTCAATACTAATTTCATTCAACTCGTATTCATAATCCTTTCCTGAATCTGTACCAAATCATAGTACAACTGACACACAGCATTCTTGCTATAAACTTTTCAATCATTCACTTGATCCTTCTCCATACTATAACCTTACCCGATCACGAGGTGATCTCACCGTATATATTACGATTCATTTCTATACTATGATCGTTTTGTTTTACGATCTCTTGTTCATGTACTTTTTGTCTTTTAGACTCTATCTATTCATCACTACTATTCACTTTCATTATCAGAGTTAGGGAACTCTGTATCTTATAACTCGCCGAGATTCGTCTTTGAATCTTACCGACACACTAACTCTATTTGAGTTAGTACTTATCCTAATCACTACGGTTATTAGTCTTAGGTATTCCTTCCTAAGGTTCATAACCTACAGCTTTTATACCAACTGTGAGGGCCCCAAATTCGGGTCCCAAATCACCACAGATCTGGTACAATCATTCTATAACTATTGCGAAAGATATAAACATAAATTGTTTATACAATAAACTTTACACACTATTCCCCAAGGTCGAGTAACATTAACTTATACATAATTCATAACTTGTCTAACACATAACATTATTATCATACAATACTATTACAAATCTAATCGCATTACATTAACTTTAAGTCGAACCTGTCTTTAACCTTTCCTCAGATCCGACGATTCGTCTTAATCTGCAATGTTTATCATGATATAGCAAGGTGAGCATAAGTTTTCCCAGCAAGTATAAGTTTATTTAAGGATATATCATGATTGAAAGAATTTGAATAATAAGCTGGCTATAATTCACAATATAGTTGTGAATTAGCACGAACAAATTTTATGACTGAACAAGTATTTAACATGAACAAATATATCTGGACCGAATGGTAATAAAGGTGATCAACCTTTCATACCTAATGAACACATGTCATACGCACAGGGTGCAATTTAATAATTCTTAGACATGGCAATCAGAATTGATTAACCATAAGTATAATTGAATAATACAACTCGAGGTCGAGTTAAGAAAAACTTGCATGAACCGTTCATTACCGTTACGCAATTTAATAAGCTTTGTCTGAAGACCTAATATTAATAATATTTATTTCTAAGTTAGAATAATATCATCACAGTATTTAAAATAACCTAAACATATTAACACATAACTCTATCAGTCTATACAGACATACAACCTAACCTCGAGTCAAACTTTTACTGTCCGAGTCGAGTTCGATACAATTCTAACATCCCAACGGTCTAATCGGACACAATTTCGAGTTTAAGTTCAATTAAACTGTGTATAAACACTTAACCGTTATCTAAGATAATTATATTATCAATCAAAACATTTTTCATAAGCTCGTAATAATTTATTTTTTTTAATAATTATCATCATTTAAAATGATTTTTCAATCATTAATATTATATTTATATGATTTAAATACTTTAATCTCATATATTAAAAGTTTTTCTTGAACATAAAAGTCAAATTCCAATCCAGCAACCCAGATTTGGAATCCAGCAAGCTGGATTCTAAATCCAATATCTAGATGGCCAATCCAGCAAACTAATTTGCAATCCAGCAAACTGGATATCACATCCAGTGACTAGATTGCAATCCAACAAGCTAGATTCAACATATTTTCAATTCAGTAAACTATTTTTCAATCCAGCAAGCTGGATTCATCAGATTTTTCAATCCAGCAAGCTGGATTCCATATCCTTCTCACGAAAATACCAAATCAATTTATTATTTTTCTATCCTTTGTCCAAACACATATACATATAAATCATACACAAAGTATTTTTCTATAATTTTCCAACTTCCTTTAATATTTTTCAAAAATTATTTTTAGTGCGTAGCTTAAAGAAAATAGCCCTATCATGCTCAACTCCAGAAATTCTCATCTCTTGACACAGTCTTATACTCCTTCCGTCCCAAGATAAAAGTTCTTATTACTATTTTGGGTAGTCCCGTGTTAAATGTCCACTTTCCTTTAATAACCAAACTTTTACACATTTTTTCCTATTGCCCGTAGCATTAAATATCTTATACTTTTCTTATTCTAATTCTCTCTCCATATTTAATGACATTATTATGGGCAATTTTATCATTTTATTCCTCTTCTTAATATGCGTGAAAAGTCCACCAGAACTTTTATCCTGGGACGGAGCGAGTATGTGTTAACGTGACGCTCTAGTTTAAATTTCGTGGCCATCGGAGTTATAGAACTCCGGTTATAGCGATTTTCGTCCAAAAATCACAGAAATTGAAATGGTCATAACTTGGTCATTTTAAGTCGGAATGAGCTCATTTTTGAACAGTAGGTACTTTATACCATATATTTTCATGTCCCAAAAGGCCGGAACTTTTCTGACAATTTAAGTTGCCGAAACAGCCCCTGGAAAATCTTTGGCAGTAGCAAAATTAGAAAAAAACATGTTTTTCGTACTTTGTTAAAAATATTCCATACGGAAATCTACAACTCCTTTTTCAGTGATTCCACTTGGAGATGTTAGATAACTTATCATATTATCCTCCCAAATTTGTCCAAAAATTTTGAATGTCCAAAAAATAACTAAACTGCCCCTACTCTTGACTGTCTAAAAACAGTCAGTTTTTCCTTAAAAGACACAAAACTATTTTTGCTAAATCAGTCACTACGGACTGTATACTCAACATTTTTGAGTGCTACCACTTGAGTTTAGTAGATAACTTACATATATAGCACCTCTCTTTGACGGATCACAAAAAGAAGGTGTAGATCAAAAACGGTGGAAATCCAAAGTACATAGAAATTTTAGGGCTCATAAACTAGAAAAATCACTTTTCTTTATTTTTGATTTCCAATTAAAACAACGCCCAATATGGGTATATCTAAACATGAAACACTCAATAACAAGTATATTCATGGTTTTTAAGTTTAGAAACATAGTTTCAAGATTTGATTTACAATAATCAAAAAGTACATAACAAAAGGTATTTATACACTTGATTCACGTGCCCTCCTTCTTATTCTATGGATGAACCTTCTCTCTCCTCTCTACCTCTCATGGTTGCATCCCCTCTTCCTTTTCTCCTCCACAGCTGCCGAATTGCTCCTCTCTTCTCTCTCTTTAGTTCTTGTTAGAATAATAAAAGACATGAAAGAGAAAATGAAATTAAGATAGATTAGATATATTAAAACTATGTCATTCCTCCTCCTTTCTCTTCCATACCATCCAGCCATGTGGCCCTAAATTACTCCCACCAATCCTCTCTCGTTCATACTTACCAAGAGGTTGCTTACAAGAATGAACAAAGTGTTGGTTGAACAAAACAATGACACCTAGCTTAATAGGATGAAATATCTTTGGAACATGTGGTGGAAATGAATGACATGCACCACATTTTCTCTCCACCACATTCTCTCACTCATTAATCATTTCATAAATATGTGGGAGATTAGTATACAAGGTGGCTCCTTAGAATGAATGCCACCTAGCTTGATTTGTAATTATCTTTTGCAAACTTGTGGCTTAGCATGATGACATGCACTCCCTTCTTTTCCTCTCACAATATCCGGCCAAGTGGCCTTCTTTTAGCCTAATTTGGTTAGATTTTTATAGCTTTTATTTTACTTACCAAATGACCATTGTGCCCTTCCATACTTGGATCAAGTTTTGGGCTTCTTAAATTTATTGATTAGGCCTCTAAATAATTTGATTGGACCAACACTTGGGCCACCATATTTAATCTCTTTGGACTTTAAATTTAATTCTTTGGGCTTTCCAATAAAATATTTGGGCCTTGGAAATAGATAAGTTCCAATACTTTTAATATTACTATTCCCTAATTATTTAGTTAGGGTTTTCATTTCCTCAATTTCAACATAAATCCTTACTTACATGCCCTAAATTTCTTAACCCAATTAGACTTGCTATAATTAAGTTATAAAATTAATTGAGATGCATAAATAAATCTCTTAATGTTAGTATGTATATTTTAAATACCAATATTCTTTCATACCATAACCCTTAAGTTAAATAAATTTTTCATTTCTAATATATAATTAGGATCACACTAGTTTCTTTTATTTGTTTATATTAATAAACAAATATAAACCATCACATAATATTCATATTCATTACTCACATAACTTTTAACCCTTAGGATTTTATACTTAGCATTAGGGTTCCCAAATTAGGGTTTCATATAAATCGTAAGAATATTCTAACTGAACGTTGACGTTCTAAATATAATAGGGCTTGGACACTGATAAAATTTATCTGGTCAATCCTTGACCCTTAACCACATACTGTACACATATACAATCATATACACAGAGCATATACACTTATACCTTTAATCCTGAATAATTCACCAAAAGATTTTAAACCTACCAAAATTCTTCACAGAATTTTGAAATCCTTTAAATTTCTTCACAGAAATATCAAATCCATACACTTATTTTCTGTATAGGTCTATTATTCAACCTTTAATCCATCATTTAAGATTTAATTAATTTTCTAAACTCTCGGATTGTCTCAAGGACTGTATCCAGTACATCCCAACAAGTTATTTACATAGAGTAGATCTTATAAATTAAGTTAGACACAAGCAATCAGGAGCAGGATAAGTATATACGGATTGTTTCTCCTTTCTTAACCTTAGTTGCCCTTGCCTATTTTTATGCCCATTCTGCACTGCTTGCTGAAATTCTGGCCACTCGATGCCTTTATTCAGGAAGAGCTGCCCCAACAGCACCATGTTTGGCCTAATAGTCTTCATGTTATTGTATGCCCGATGTCCTACCTGATGAAATAATCAAAATCCAACCAATTAGGCTTTTAGAGAAGTGGAATTGAAGATCTTTTTCTTATCCACGATGTACGAATGACTGGAAAGCCTCGTTTATTTTGGGAGTTACGTAAAACACTGAAGTATACTTTCTCTGTCCCACAAAAGATAACTATAGTACAAAAAATGTACTATAAAATATGTCTAAAGTACACAATTCAGATGTAAGTGCAGAGTTTCAATTTCAGATATCAGATACATCTTCTCAATTCTGAGTGTTGTTAAGGTTGTATGGGACATCATGGTGCTGTCCTCCTCGGGGAATGTTCCAGGTATGTCAACATGGCTTTGGAGTTGTTTTGATGTAACAATTTGGAATGTGGATTACAGTAAAGTTTTGCCATATGCAAGATGGGATTTTGGAGTTGTGATATCACTGATCTTATGTCAAGTTGCAAATATGTTAAGGGTTTCTATTTCATTTTATGGTGTTATGTATTTCATTGCGACCTTATCCATAGCTTTTGGACTTCCCACAGTCGTAAGATTTTGGGTTTTAATAAAAAAATTCTTTTAGCTCGTCAAAAAAAGAGAGTAAAATGTTAGTCTTTTTACCCTCAAAAGTAAAGTAGAATCTACAACTTTTAGGAAAAAAAGAGAGTCGTTAGTGTACTTACGCGGGCCCATTATGACTAAAATGAGAAATTTATTTATACACTCTTTACTTTTATTTTTCTTTTTTTGTGTGGTAAGTGTATTTAAGCCATCTTTTATGGGATGAAGGGAGTAGTTATTACTGCTTTATTTGGTTGAGCAAACCGAAAAACATTGCATTGAGTCCACCCACCATCCAATGCAAATTGTGTGAAATGATCAGATCATGATTTTCAAGATGATAACTAGATCCACAGACACACACACACACACACACAACAAAAAAACACAATACAGAAAACTACTGTAAATTATTACCAGTGCATTGTGCATATTGCCTGGGGAAGCAGAAATGAAGATGTCACTCTGCATGCTGACATAATAATCAACGGCAGCTGATAAAGAAGCCTTCCCTTCAATCTCAGCTCGTTCCTCGGCAGAGGCAAGGCTTTTCTTATCCTCCATTAGGGGAAACAACTCTCGCAATGTTGAGATCCTTTCCTCTCCACCATAAACCTGAGCAGGGAAATTTAACTCAAGTTAGATACTGAACTGGTTCTCCAGCATTTTCTGGGACTCCAATCTACACCATTATATATATACTGAAGACGTTTCCAATACCAACAGCAGCTCCTGCAATATTATTTAATTTTCAAAATTTATAAAGTGATGCAGGGCAATTAGAAGGATCGGGGATGAGATGGAAGAAGAAGAATGAAAGGTAAAGGGAGAAGGGGGGGGAACTATCCTCACAAAGAATCAATAGAAAAACAAAAGGACACAACCCTTAATCTCAATAAGTACATTAAACCTCTCTACCATTAAACTTGTGGGAATTATTACAATATTTGAATAAAAAACCAAATAAACTCTAACAGAGACCAAGTAAAACTCTAAAACTACAAAACTATTAAGACAAGTATCCTATTAAAGTAATAGCTCAAGTAATCTACAACACAATTTATATTCAGGAAAGTAGATACCTAAAATACCATTAAACTTTTGGGGATTATTACAATATTTGAATAAAAAACCTAAAAATTAAAAACCAAATAAACTCTAATAACAGAGACCAAGTAAAACTCTAAGACTACAAAACTATTAAAATAAGTATCCTATTAAAGTAATAGCTCAAGTAATCTACACAATTTATACTCAGGAAAGTAGATACCTAAATTACTAGAACGTGCTTGTTTTTTCCGGATAAGTAAAATACTTAAACAACCTAATTAGTAATTACCCTAAACTCCTAGTTACTACTGAACATATTAAAATATGCTCCCTCCATTCCTAAATATAAGATCAAGTTACTTTTACAAGTCAATTGAGATATTTTTCAAATTCAAGGTCGATGTGGTTCATCTAGCTTTTGAAAACAATAAATCCTGTAATTAGTAGTACTATTTAGATGGTTTACAATTTTCATAATTGTATTGCCTAGAACTAACTTGATTCATTTTTAGATTTTTTTAATTTGAAAATATCTTAAATTGATTTCAAAGGTTGACCATAAAAATTGGAATGAAAGGAGGAAAATTTGATTACAATTAGTGATCTAATTATCCACAAATAATGATATAAAATAACATAATCATAATTTCTAACTCTTCATGCCTACAACAAGTGCCTGCTTGGCGAAGCAGTGCGGTAATACGAAGTACTTTTAAATTTAGACACAGTGCTTTCGTGAGAAAGTTAAAATAACATTTGTTTACTCAATAATAAAAATGCCTTAAAAAAAAATAAGAACAAACTTCAAGTTTGTAGTATGGTTGTTTCATTTTTCTTCAACAATTTAAGGACATTTGTACATTTGTGAAATATTCAAAATTCTTGGCTTACTGCAGTTCTAAAAACACAAATTTCCTACTCACTAAAAGTGCAACCAAATGCTAAAAAACTTCTAATTTGAAAGTATTTTTAGTCCTTTCCAATGCTCCACCAAAACGGGCTCCAAGAGTTGAGCAACAAACCATAAAAATCTTGATTTTCAATACCCAAGCAAGGAAACAGAAGTACAACTGAGAGTATATGACATACCTTGTGGGAGGCAAGATATAAGCGCGTACTATTGTTGAATCCCAAAGCTGCCAACAGCAGTCCAATATCTTCAGGAGTCAATGGGCAACGTCCTTGACCTCTCAATTCCTCGTCAGTAAATTGAGACTTGAGGACTCTTCCCTGCCAAATCACTTGGCGGTATTTTGCAAGAGCTA
The DNA here is from genome assembly GCA_020205605.1 of Panax ginseng. Classification (NCBI taxonomy): domain Eukaryota; kingdom Viridiplantae; phylum Streptophyta; class Magnoliopsida; order Apiales; family Araliaceae; genus Panax; species Panax ginseng. The sequence continues at coordinate 111,812,541 of CM035140.1, read as the reverse complement.
ATTTTTCAGCTTTACCCCCAGCGAAATCACAAGCTGAATGGGCAGCCATATCCTGAGCAAGAACAGATTCTGAAATCACACTCTAGAATTTAATATTAAACCCCAGACTCCCTACCCACCAAAGACAAAGTGCGAAACGGAATGTACTTGTCAAGTATATCTATATCAACAAAAACATGACAGGTTTCATGCTTGGGAATACTTCTGTCTAAAATTCTAGAAAAATGGTTGTTATATTTGGGAATACATTTTGGTGTAAGATTGCCATTACATTCCTATAGTGCTTATAATCCACATGTTGAATGCAGATACGCCAAATATTATATTGATAGAACTTAAATCCTTCAATTATCAGGTATAGACGAGTCAGGATGAAGTTTTACATCCTGAAAAGTCGTATGCAAACGCCACCGCAGAATTTTAACTTTTTTCTTTATTGGTACATCAGAGGCTACGGCCGAAAAAGATATTAAAGAAGGAAGACAATCTAGGAGTGCAGCCCCTCTAGATATTTATGTACATTGTAAGTGGAAGAACGGGGTGGTTCCATGGACAGCCATATCTTTGGTGGCGTAAATCTGAACTTCAAATGCTTGGTGCATCTAATAAGCAGATGTGGAAAATAGTCAAAATACCTTATCAAAGCGAAGATGTAAAACAACAAATTTCTTAGTTCTCTGGTTGTCAGTAAAATCTCTTTGCTCATTCAAGTATTTGATACCTACTTCACCGGTTTCAGTAGGACGATCTCGGAGGCGATTGACAAGGGCCTCCCCCAGCGTCCTGATGTGGGGAGTGACTATTAATGCTTGAAAGTTAACCCGACAACGGAGAAGCTGGATGCCTGAAGGCAGATCGTCGAAAGCCAAACGGTGAGAAAATGGGGCTATAGCAGCAACCCCATAACTGGAACAGTCCAAAACAACATTCTACGTCAAACCAACATATCCGAGATATAGGTATGCTTTAAGTTTCAATACGGTAAGATCGAACTGATCAATGGAAGCTAAACTTGCACATAGATGATTTGTTTCAGATTAATCTGGACTATAGTTATAATGGTTTTACTTCAAAGCCATAATGGGACTTCTATCCAAGTTCAGCAGTAAAGCATCAAAGCCTGGATTAAAACATTCAATGCATTTGCTCCAACAAACATATTCATGTTTTACGAACAGGACAGTATTGTATCACAATAATGGAAAGGATAGTAGTGATGAAATGTAATGAACTACCCGTGGAAGAAATGCATGCCAGTTCTTAAACTTCATAGAAACTACCTGAATTTCACTAAGCAACATTCTACACACTAATCCAAAAATAAAAAACTAAGCAGCATTTACATTTTGTAACTCAACTCAACATCTTTTATCCAAAACTAGATGGTGTAGGCTGACAAAGAATCCCCTATGCAAGCGTAAAAGTCGAAATGCAAGAAGAAAACTAAAATGTAAAACAAATTAACAAAGAAAAGAATAAAGTAAATAATTTAAAACAAAAGAATAGAAATGAATTGAAATCAATCAAATGAAAAAACACCCATATATAGAAATCAGTGGTCATAAAGATTATTTTACTTAAATTTAGAGATATACAAAATGTAAGATCTCAAATGTCTGCTATAGGAGTATGGATTTAAGCTATTATGGGATGGATTTAAAAAGGTGTTTCCATTCAAGATACACGATAATAATACTACATACCCATATAAAGAACTAATAAATAACAAAAAAAAAGTGATTTTGGACATTATAGCCTGAAGAACAACTATATAATGTGAATAAACTGATCTTCAAACGAACCTCTGCAATACAGGCAAAACATTTTCGATATACCAATTAGCAGACGCATGGACAGGTGCTGTTTTAATTCTAGTAGCTCGTATGCCTGTAGCATAATACTCCCTCGTACTCCATGAGTATTTGCTGGGAAGCTCTTTAACTACGGAAACTTCATTCTTCAGGATATCAATAAAGTGATGAACATCAAATATTTCAGCAAATGAACTGAACAAAACACAAGACTTTAGTTTAGTGGTTTCTTTTCAAAATTGGGAACTAAAATGCAGGAAAGAAAGCCATGATGGTTGACTCATATAATACCTGGAATCTTGCCAAACAGGATTCACTTCAAGGTGTGGGATCACAAGTGTTGCATTTAAAATTTTAGCAACAGCTACTGCATCGCAAATCTTTAAAGAAATGTATCATGGCAGAGGAAGAAACCAGAAAGATGTTAAGCACTAACCAACTAACTGCAAAATACATTATTTACGTGGAGCAGTTAACATTCTTCAGCTCCGTATGCTCCTACAGAACCATTCCATGATAAAAGATACATACCCCCATTCTCTGCTGGTTTAATCCTCCATCAAGAAACACCTGAATATACCCCTGGGGTTTTTCTGGGAGAACTACAGAATGAAAATATGAGAATTCATTTATTAAAAAAAAAAAACTTATATGAAGGAACCATACTACATTTCCAAGGTTTCCTGCATAATTTATATCAAATGCTAGAATATCACAGCAAGATAAGTTATGATTAAGCATATTTCAAGGCACTCACAAGGGGAAGTGGTAGAGACAACACAGGGTTTCCATACTTGGTTGGGCAAGGGAGACCACAGGTCAGATTGTTGCCTCTCAGACTGAATGGTCAAAAAAGTATAAGAAAACATATATAGGAAAAATGTGCTTAAAAATTCCATAACAACTACAAACAAAGAAAGAAGAGGCTCAAACCTACTCACAGTTTCATGTAGTAAAGCTTTCTTCAATAAATGCAAGTGCTTCGGTTTTGGAGCATTCCATTCCTGCAAACCAAAAGGACCTTTGTCAAGCAAACCAACAAAGATTAAAAGCATAAAGTCAACACATTTGTAAATGCATTTGCATGCTTGACTAACATGATTCTTACACAAAGATACATTGTAAAAGGGTAGAAATTCATAGAATTCAACTCCTCTAGGATGGATTTATCTATACGTGATGCTGATGTATCATCAGATTAAAGTGACCTTTAACAAAATATACGAGACAACTCTACAAGCAGTATTGGATCAAACTCAACCTTACAAATGTCATGTCCAAGATATGAGAAACACCTAATTCAACAACACAAGCTGAAATAACTAATTCTGGACAATTAAAAAGCTCTTTCAAACGTTACATCCCACATACCAGAGCGACACTCAAATGTGCTATCTAAACTCATAAATTTATAGGGATAAAAAGAAAGGAAAGAGTACGTACTGGGATAGAATTTCTTTCAGATTCAAGCCATTGCATATGGCATAATTGATTCCACATTCTTGTAATTATTGAAAAGGTTTTTCCAAGAAGATACACAAGACTTTGAAAGCGTGATAAATAAATTACTATACTGAGGCATTATGTTTTATGCAAGCTCAAAATTTCTACAAGATATAGCTATCCTTAGTCCTCATCTTGAGTTTCTGGTCTCTTAATTAACCCCATATTAATAACACACCAACAATCATTATACTGTATGTCCTTTATTTATAATAGTACTTGTTTAATAAGGTTATTACCCATAGCAGGTCGCAAACCAGTTGAAGGTTCTAGGAGGGTGGGATACATGGGAACCATTTTTTATTTTTTTGGCATCATTTGCATTTCAAAATTTTAATCTTTACTACAAGCAAGCAAATAGTTTTACTAAATGATAAGGACATGCTTGGCATGGACAAGGACGGACACCATGGAGTGGATCCGGTGCAAGTTCCTATTGGTCCCGTGACAAGAGCTCGAGCTAAACAATTCAAAGAAGACTTAACGGACTAATAGAAGTTTGGAATGATATGGGTTCAAGTTCGAAGGCATTTGAGTTGAATTCCAAGTTCATGAATTTGATACAAGTGATTACTTCCAACAAAGAATCAAAGAAAAACGACGTGAGTATTCTGGACTGCCGACGCTGTCGCGCCGGTTTTAGTAAAGGGGAAGGCACAGCAAAGTCAGAACACTTACTAGACCAACAGCGTTTCCGCGCCGGTTGTAGGCCAAATTGTGGCGCTGCCGCGCCAAGGTGCGGATTTTAAGGCAACGCGTTTTTTTAGATTTTCCAAGATTGTTTGCTATATTTAGGGATTTAAGCTATCTTTTCCAATTCTAATGTAATTAGGATGTTTTTAGCTAGGATTTCCATTCCAAGTTGTTTGTCATTTAGAAGTTCAATTCCTTATAGGAATTAGGGTTATTTTACTAGTATAAATAAGGAACAAAGCTTATGTAATTCATTAGACAACTTCAAATTATTATCAATACAATTGCAGTGTTCTAAAAATTCTCGCCTATGCGCTAGGCCCCGCCTAGGCGCTAGGCCCCCCTTGGCGCCTAGTACAATATCAAGTCAAAATAGATAATTTTATTATAGTTGTAATTTTTTGAACTTATACCAACTTCAAATTATATAAATGATGATACATTAGTAATATTTAGTTTAATTCAATATAATTTTTAAATTTATGTTTAGTTTCTTAAGTTTTAATATTGAATTAAATTCTTGAAATTTTAAATTTTATTATTTAATAGCAATCTTGTTTATGAATAAAACTTATACGTTAAAAATATGTTTGAACTTTGAACAATTGCATGTTTGTGTTTGAACTTTGACATTAGCAATATGGATATGTGTTTGAACTTTAAGCGAAGGCCTTTATTATCTTTATTATAGATTGTTTTGCTTTATATTATTGTTTTGTTTGGATAAATGTAAGATAAAATCTTAAAATTAGTTAAAATAAAAATTTCGCTTTAAGCCACCTTTCTAGCCCCCTCTCGATTCGCCTCGCCTCGCTTTAGAGCCTTTTAGAACATTGTACAATTGTGAGATTATTCTCTTCTTTTGGTTCTTCAAGAATTCCCAAGTATTTTCTTAGTTTTCTTTGAGATTCGACTTTGATTTATCATTCAACAATACATAGTTGTTTGTGCGTTTTCTACCGCATCAATCGTCGATTGTACCAAGGTTCTTGCTAACATATAAGCATTTGGTCAAGGTGTCGTTGGTGTTCCATTCAACGCAGATTTCATTGCACAAGCAATTGTACCAAGGTTCTCGTCTCAATATAGGCGAAGGGTTGCGGTGTCGTGAGTGTTTCACCAAACAACTTTACTAGAAATGATTCGGGCGATGACCACCTCACGCAAGCGTGTCGTAGAGTCTATCATTTGGTTTCAGAGCGAGGTTTTCTAACGAGTTATCTTTCTTTAATTTTCTTGTTTGAATTGTGAGAAAAAAAGTATAGAAAAAATATATTATTATTTTCAGTTTTTATTTCAATTGTTTGCTAACAAATTCAGTGGCGATATTCCGAGCGTACATTCACCAATTCAAATCAAGCGATCCTATAAAATTTTCGCTAGCCAAACAAGCTTTCTCGAAAATTTAAAGGCTTACAAGAAGAAGTACAAGGTGTGACGACCTTGAAATTCGGATCGTCCAGAATTTAGGTTTAAAGAATTAGTTATTAATAAAACTAATTTTTATTAATACTATTTTGTGCTATGTGTTTATTAATCGTTCTAGAACCTAGGATGATTATAAGTCGGTCTGGCTACGAGCTAGATTGAATAAATAAGAATTTTCAAGACGAAAATAAAAAATTTCCGGGAACAAAAATATTTCTGGGGAAATAGACGAAATATGCACTATTCATTCGTTTTTACTCGGAGATTTATTTTTGAATTTCTGAGAAACGCGTAATGATAGAATTCTAAGACGTAATGGAATATTCAATAATAATTCAGTTATAGCAAAAACGAAGTTTTCGCCTGCGGACTTAAAACCTAAGGGTTAGGAAAGTGAGTTCCGAGAATTTAATGATTTCGTATAATAATTAGAGTTATTATGCGTAAGAAATACGAGTGTAATACTAGTTATTATACGAGTATAGTATGAAGATTATTACGACGTATAATACGACTATCGTACGAACTATATACGAAGAGAATACGAGAATGAGATGCGTAGAATACGATTAGTTTTAATGGCTAAGTAAAGGATAAGTTAAGTAATGACTAAGTAAACTTAATAGCCAAGTAAAGTGCTTATGCTTAATGGTTAAGTAAAGTGCTTATAAGTGATGAGTAAGTAAACTTAAGGGTTAAGTAAACTTAATGACTAAGCAAACTTAAGGGCTAAGAAGACTTAATGGCTAAGTTAATTTGGTGGTCAAGTTAACTTAGGGCTCAAGTCTTGAATAGTAAGGAGGTTAAGGGGGGCGAAATGACCAAATTGCCCTAGCTTTGGATTTTCTATAAATAGGAAGCCTTATGTTCATTTGATGGGATTTTGAAAATCCTACATCTTAGAGAGAGAGAGAGCTCGGAGGAAGAGGGAGAAGGAAGAGCATGAGCATGAATGATCGGATCGAAAGTGATCGTGAAATAGAAAAGCTTGCGAATCGCCGGCTTTGTCAAGCGGAAGAAAAATAAAGAACAGAGGTAACCTAAAACCTAGTCGACTTTAATTTTTCTTTAAGTCCTAACATAACTTAATGAGAATAAGGAGTAAAAGATGTTAGGAATGATTTCATATGATTGAAATCATGAGAAAACAAAGAAATAAGAATTAGAAATTTAGTTTATCAATTTCGTAAGGATTTTGAGCGATCCGAATGTATCTTATGAATAAGTAGGTGAAATAAGTAAGGAATGATGTTCTATAACATCAAATTCCAATAAAAAGTGGAATCGTAATCCAAAATATCGATTAAAATGAAGAACGACCGAAGAACACGCGAATAACACGAAGAACGTTGTTGATGGACAAATTTAAAACCATCGTATGAGAAGTGTTGTTGATGGACAAGCTTAAAATCATCGTGTATAAGTTAGATGCTTATTGCTTGGTTCGGAACGGTAGAAACGTTCATGAAGAACGGATTAAAACTTAACTATAACGAAGTTATGGCAAATATTTCGTAAAAGGCGAACGAGAATTAGAAAGTTAGTAGATGAACCCGAACGTGTAGGGTTTCATAAGGAAGTAAGAGATTGTAGAAAACGTGAGTCGTGGACTCAAGAACAAACGAGTTCCGAGTTCGGATGACCGAAATACGGACGAACGAACAAAGAACGTTAAAAACGTAAAAATGAACGAATGGTGAAGATCAAGCCAATCGAATGGCACGCTAACGGATTCAGAACGAAATTCTGTCCGAGGGGTATTGAAGTACGTAAGATTAGGAAGAGAATGGTTTTGGAACGACCTCGTTCCGAGTTATAACGAATAAGTTACGAAATTTCGAAGTAAGCGATTCAAGCTTGTAAAAGACTTAGAGAATGTTTCTAGGGTTTAGGCTGCAACATTTGCAGCTGCTTAATTGATCCTCGAGAGGCCTTACAATGAAGCTCGACCATTAGCTATCTTTGAGCGGTGGCCTAAATACGAGAGATAACGAAGGGTTTGGCGCCACGGCCTTGCATCGAGAGAGAGAGTGGCGTGGGCAGCGCTTGGCACAGAGAGAGGAGGAGGGAACCGCCCATGAAATAGCCGGTCTGAAGGCAAGGCCAGTGAGGAGAGTTTAACTACTCAACTCATGGGGGAAGTGTACGGATAGATCATGAACATGTAGTTTACGTAATATAACACATGATCAAGTAATTTAAACCTTTAGTACATGTTGAATGAAATGATCGAAAGAGATTAAAAGATCAAGAAGATAATGAATAACGAAAGTATTAATAAGATAGAAATTATCAAGAAAGCCGTAACAAATGGTAATAAGATTAATGAAAGCCGAATGTGAGTCGATAAGGAATGAATCCTGAGGTATGGTATTTAGTTTCCAGAAAGCCGTAAAGAATAAGAAATTAACTTAACGAACGTTATAGTTAATGATTCAGATAAGTTAAGATGAGTTAGGTTGTGGTACAATCGTAACCTTTGATGGTTGACATATGGGAGTTGGGCTAAACAATTCCTTCGGGAGAGCGAAGGTATATCTTAAAGCGGCAACCGATCTAACTCACCGTGATGGCAGTGTAGATGAGGCGAACTTGTTTTTGTTGGTTGTTTGTGGGAAACCACTCAGAGTACCATATGGACTACTAGCGAGACGCGATGTGTCTTTGAGTCCCAGAGAAGTTATAAGAAGAAGATAAGAATATAAATCATCCAAGATGATGAACGTATGAGTAAGACATCTCTGTATGTCATAAAGCCGTAAACTAGTAAAAGAAGTTAGTCGCGTAAACTTATATTGCAAGAACGCGAACCCTAAGAAGTAAAGTTACGTAAACCAATGTGTAAGTTCAATATATGACTAATTGATGTTTATGTTTTCTCCTTATGTGTTATATAGGAAATGGAATGAGCAGTTCAGCATACGTTGTAGCTGTGCGTAAGGCAAGTTTCCTAACTTCATTCATATTAGATAAATGCTAGTTTCTTAAACTTCTCAGATGTTGAACTTGAGAAGTTCTGTCTATGTGCGAATGTGTGATATTTGTACAAGGTGGTAGAATGTATAAGGCCTTGAGCCACAATTTGAACACTTCGGTGTTTCTATGATATGAATTGTTCTGTGATTGAGCTGTTCAATACAAGTATGTTCTGTTTATATATGAACCGTTATTGTTAAGTCTGTGCTAATGATTCTAGCCAGACAGGATGTGTATGAAAAAGGTAGAGGAATGAAAGTATTTCAAAGTGAAAGTGATTCATGTTTTCAAATGATAGGAATCGAGACTATTCCTATTATTCAAGTTGCTTCTATAACCTTTGTTCGGTTATAGAAGTTCTAAAGAAATGTTTTAATTCTGAAATTGTTTGTTCAACTGTTATGACTTGTTGGGCAATTGAATGCTCACTCTTGCTTTAAATGAAAAACAATTTTCAGCGAACAAGGTTAGAAGAACTTAAAGGATCCTGTAAAGATCAAGCTGACGGTATCCAGATGAAGTACCATTCAGAAGGTGAATGAGCGAGAAGATCAAGTGAAGACTTGTAATGTAAAAAGATGAAATTGAATTATAGACTAGTTTAATGAATTGTTATGTATCCTTGGTGGCGGATAAAAGTCACTCTTGTAAGATAAAATGAATAATGTAATTACCATTATTTGTAATGAAAGAGGTTATAAGGTTTCCAGAACCTGGGATATGAGAGTGTATGTTGTTATATTTCAGTATATAATGATGTATGTTGGATGAATGATGTACTCGTGACGTACGGAATCCGGGTGTGAAGATAGACTGGATTTCGGGGTGTTACAGAAGGAGTATACGCAACGACTTGTAATATTGTTGGTAACCTGAGTTTCACATCTTCTATATTTGTTCTTGATAAGTTATTTTTGAATTGATTAGTAAACTGTGATTTTGTTTGGTGAGTTCAAAAAGAAACTATAAGAGAGAATATTGAGTGAAAAAAGACGAGAGTTGTGAGTTCATTCGAGGGTAAAAGTCAAACGAGTGATACATGAGCGATTCATTATTTGAGCGAAACACGTAAGAGAGGTGGAAAAAAAATTTATATACTAAACCTTGTTTAGCAGCAAATCATGTCTAATTCAAAGGATAAAGGTGTGTTTGAGGAATCCCAAACAAATTTTAATCCGAAGTTTGTGATGGAGGTCATGATGAAGGAATTTTCCAGACAATTGGGCATAGCGATGGAGCAGATGCATGAGCTTCTTGACTAGATAAACGTTACCCGAGGAGAATCATCTCAAAACCCTTACGCGTCAAAAAGGGAGAGCTTAACAAAGAGAAGCTAGAACGGAGGAAGAAGTTTACCTTGATGGTAGGTTTAGCGAAGAAGAGGACTGTGAATCCGATGTCACCCATCGGAGACAGGGTGCAAGAAATAAAGGAGGTCAAAATCGAGAGGACAACAACTTGGATAGCATTAAAATGAAAATTCCAGGCATACTTGGAGTGGGAGAAGAAGATATAGTGGGTTTTTGACCGTCACAACTACTCGGAACTTAAGAAAGTCAAACTTGCAGCCACAGAGTTTTCAGATTATGCCGTTAAATGGTAAGATCAACTGATGACTAGTCGGAGGAGATGTGGAGAGGCCCCGATTGAAACATGGGAGGAGATGAAAAAGCGGTTCGTACCAAACCACTACCACCGAGACTTATTCGAGTTTGCAAAATTTTAAGCAAGGGAGTAGGAGCGTAGAGGACTACTTCAAGGAGATGGAGTCATGGAGATGTTGATGACTAGAGCTAACATAGTGGAGGACCGAGAGGCAACAATGGCTCGATTTTCAGCACGCTTAAATTTGGATATCACGGATTTGGTGGAGCAACAACATTATGTGGAATTGGAAGATATGGTAGACATGACTATCAAAATTGAGAAGTAGCTCAAGAAGATAGGTGGCCAACGATCAATGTCCACTATGGGTTCATTCTTGGAAGCCCAATATTGTGAAGCAAGAGGAGAAACCAGCCGTGAGCGAATATAAAGTAGAGTCAAAACAAGAAATGACTAACCGTGGATATCAAGGTAAAATTGAACCTTCTTTTAGTCATAATCGTGATATTAGATGCTTCAAGTGCCAAGGCAAGGGACATCTCAAATCAATGTCCAAATCAACGAGCCATGATTTTGCTTGAAATGGTGAGTTGGAGACCGAGGATAAGGGTAGTGACAACGAATCTATGCCGCCGTTGGAGGAGGTAGATGAGAGGGAGGTCGCTATACATGATGCAATGTTGGTTACTAGGAGAGCTCTTAGAACACAAGTGAAGGAAGAAAGCATAGAGCAACAAGAAAACCTCTTTCACACTAGATGCCTTGTTCATGGGAAGATTTGTTGTGTGGTGATTAATGGTGGGTGTTGTACTAATCTAGCGAGTACTACCATGGTGGAGAAGTTAGGGCTGTTAACAACCAAGCATATCCTCATCCGTATAGATTGCAATGGCTCAACGATAGTGGAGAAGTAAAGGTGACTAGGCAGGTATTGGTTCCTTTCACAATTGGGAGATATTATGATGAAATATTGTGTGATGTGGTTCCAATGCAGGCAGGCCATTTGTTACTAGGGAGGCCATGGCAGTTTGATAGGCGCGTTGACTTTACGAATGAGTATTCGTTTGTGCATAATCAGCGGAAAGTTACTCTTTGTCCTACGACACCGAAGCAAGTTCATGAAGCTCAATTGCATTTACAAAAAGATTTTGTAAAAGAAAAATAAATAGGGAAAAAATAATGGGGAAAAATAAGAGAGAAAAAGAAAAAAGTGGGAAAAAAGAGATGAAGAGAGAAAAACATTTGTCTTTGCATAAAAGAGTGATGTGAGGAGCGCTTTGATTTCTAAACAACCGATGATTATACTTATTATGTATACGAAGGCGTTTTTAAATACTAACAAGAATAACTCTTATTTGCCTAGTGTTGTTGCATCTCTTTTGCAGGATTATGCTGATATATTTCCCGACGAGTTTCCACAAGGTTTACCACCTATTCGGAGAATTGAGCATCAAATTGACTTTGTACCTGGTACTACCATTCCTAACCGACCCGCTTATCGGAGCAATTCCGAGGAAAAGGAGTTGCAAAAGCAAGTTGGTGAACTAATGGAGAAAGGGTTCGTGAGAGAGCACGAGTTCGTGTGAAGTTCCAGTGATCTTAGTACCTAAGAAGGATGTGAAATGGCGCATGTGCATTGATTGTCGAGCGGTAAATAATATTACGGTAAAGTATCGACATCCTATTCCTCTGATATATTAGATGAATTGCATGGGTCGTGTGTTTTCAAAAATTGATTTAAAAGGTGGGTATCATCAAATTAGAATAAAAGAATAAGATCGATGAGAGTTGTATTTATAGGACTTCCTAAGTTAGGGTATTTAAGACCCTAAGCTACCCCACCATGGCTAGTCACCATAGTGAGTCACAAATTTCATCATCACACTTAGTAAGTCACCAAGCCTAATCACCTATATGCCACAACTCACCACACAATTCCTTACAATAAAACAAGGAATCAAAGTCTCATTTGCCAACTAATTAATTAAGAAAAATCCTATACGTATGCATATTATTAGTTAATAGTGATTTCGTGTTTAGGTTTTAACCCTTAGGTTTATCTTTTTAATCAATTTTAGGTTTTAACAAGTGTTAAGGTTGAATACTCGAACCAAAACATAAATCAAACACACAAAAAATCATATAATAAATTGTTTAAGCATAATTCAATCTTTATTATTATTCATATAAAGTTGGATTACAAATTCTTAGAAGTTCGGAACACTTATAGTACCAATGTTCTTGCTTACATATAAGCATTGGGTCAATGTGTCGTTGATGTTCCATTCAACGCAGATTTCATTGCACAAGCGATTGTATCAAGGTTCTTGTCTCAATATAAGTGAATGGTTGCAGTGTTGTGTGTGTTTCACCAAACAATGTTGCTAGAAATGATCCGGCGACAGACCACCTCACGCAAACGTGTCATGGAGTCTATCACTAATTCTCTTACCCAAGGCAAAATAAGTTCTACTAATTTATTTTAACACTCACCCCAACTCAAACTAATTCTAGGAGTCATTAAATTCTTTCAATTTTTCCATTATACTCCCTCTGTTTCAAAATATAAGATCATTAACAAATTTTCAAATTTAAAAGTGACATGGATTTTATTAATTTTAGTCTATACAATGAAGACAATTGTAACCTATCTAATTTTTTTTTATTTTTTTTGGCTAAATAAAGAAGGGGATTTGAGTCTGTCACACAGCCGCAAGACCACCCCAGCCAAGAACATTGACTAACAACGATCCTCTACAGCTCAAATGGTCCAAGGACCACAGGGCTGTTAAAAATTACTAGTTATTGTAATATTTATTGTTTAATTTATAGTCAATCATCCTAATTTTGAGTTTTAAAATGTATCAAATTGACTTTCGAAAGTCAATAATGAAGGTTAGTATGTCATAAGCAGATTTAATTCTACAAACAACAAAAATAAATTAAAGCATCTAATTAACCATTCATCAAATGATGAAATTTTAACTGGGTAAGTGTTGATAGAGGCAAAAAAATGACAATTTGTATTTAGCGAAACAGATGGAAACTGAAGTCTGACTGATATAAACAACAATTAATGATAAACGAGAGAGAAACTTACAGAGAACATAGAGGGATAGGAGCAACTCAAGGGAGCGAAGAGATTGGGGAAGAAATTTGGCAATAAAACAATGAAAATCCCAGCGAAGGCTACTCTTTGGGACTGATTTTGCAAGTATTGTAGCTTCATTATATATTTAGAATTATACTACTCCTTAATGTATGTATCTCTGTGGTAAATGGGTAAAAAATAAAATCAGTCGAATTTATCTTCCATGGATCGCCAATGTGAGATTCAGAGCTGGTAAGAAGCCAAGGAGGTATTCGGGAGAGCTAAGGAGTGCCTTTTTGTTATACGGTCATTCAGAGTATAGCACAGATAATATGATGATTAAAAAAAGTTATTATTTATAGTTATTCATATAATTCATAACAAAAATATGGCAAAAAGCACTTTAACTCAATATAGTTATAGTGTTTTAAGTAATTAGTCACTGTACTTTTAAAATATTCAATTAGTCCACTATACTTTTTAAAAATGTTCAATCAACTCATTCCGGCTAATTTCTTGGACGGACGTTAACAGATCAGCTTGGATTGCTTACGTGGCTTTTTAAAAAAAAATAAAAAATGACGTGGTAATTTCGTGGCAATAGATACATATTAGCTCCTTTCTTTTATTTTTTAATAGATTTTCTTTATATTTTTTTCTTTTCAAACTAAAAAATAAAAAAAAAATCATTATGTGGTACAAAAAATAATTAAAATAATAATAAAATTAAAATAAATATTTTAATTTATTTTTTAAAATTTTTTCTTTTCCTTTTATCTTTTCCTTTCTTTTAATAATTATTTTTATTTTAAAAATTAAATCCAAATAATACAAATAATATATCAATTTTTTGTATCAATTAGATCTATTACAACATTACATTAATTTCAACAAAAAAATAAAAAATAAAAATCATTAATTACGTGACAAAATAATTAAAATAATAAAATTAAAATAAATATTTTAATTCATTTTAAATAACTTTTTCATTTCCTATTTTCTTTTTCCTTCAAAATGAATAAATAAACCTAAAATAAAATAATAAATAAAAATATAATTTTGCTAAGTATAAGACCAAATTTTTTTTTTTGAAATTTTTAGACAAAAAAGAAATAATCCAAATTACAAACATAAATAAAATATTATTTATCCTCATTTTTTCTTAATTAATTCAAACTCAAACCCCCCTACTGTTCATCTTCTCCATCGACCCACCACCACCAGTCCACCAATCGCCTACCCAAAGCCATAGAATCCGGCCAGAATAATCCAGATTTAAATTGGTGATTGACGAACCCATAGCATCAGAAATCCAATACCCAACACCAGATCAAAATAAAAAACAGCCGATTAACCAAACAATTTCATATTAAATCCTCTCCTTTCTCTACCACCGGTGAAATAAGAATTTTGTAGAATAGTCAAGATCGAGCAATTTCAAATTTGTGTGTCGTATGATCGAGCAATATATCTCTGTAATTCATCCAGATTAGAGATTTAGATAGATATTTAACAAGAAATTTGGGATTCAACGAGAGAGAGGGTCTGTGAGAGATAAGGTCTGTGATGGTGAAGATAACAAGAAATTTGGGATTTAGATAGATACTCAACAAGAAATTTGGGCTACGGATTTAGATATTATAATATTAAAATTAATATTATAATATTAATTTTATTAATATTATTCATATTATAAATATTTAGGTAAAGAAAAGAAAGAAAATAAAACAAAATATTATTTTATTTTAAATATTTCATAAATATTTTAAAATGTAAAAGTATTTTTATTTTTAAAATAAAACATACATATTATAAATATTATAATATTAATTTTTATTAATATTATACATATTATAAATATTTAGGTAAAGAAAAAGAAAGAAAATAAAACATAAAAATATTTTTAAAACCACAGTGGGCCAATTGCTTTTTTTTTAAAGTACAGTGGCTCAATAGTATTAAGAATTTGGCTGACTAGCTTGCCACGTAGGCATGGGACGTTCAATCCAAGCTGATCTGTTAACGTCCATCCAAGAAATTGGACGAAATGGTTTGATTGAATATTTTTAAAAAGTATAGTGGGCTAATTGAATATTTTAAAAGCATAGTGGCTAATTGCTTAAAACACTATAACCACAGTGGGGTAAAAGTGCTTTTTGCCACAAAAATATTAACAAGATATATCATTTTTCATAAAAGAAATAATGGTTAACGGATTTTGGATGGAAAATAAAATAATAAAAAACTTAAATTAGAAAGAAAAACTTGCAAGATTTCTTTTGTAATTGTTAACGTCAAGATCCGTCCACGCGCCCCAATCACCAAAGCGCGTCCAATCCTGCACAGAAACGAGTAAACACCGAAAGCTTGACGACTTGGACCACCAGGAGATAGGTTTAGTGTAAGAATAAGTACATGCTAATACAAGGTTAACAAGGGAGACTTAAAGCTCTAGTTCTGGAAAAAATAAATTGCATGTACCTTCAAATCAGAGACAAGCCTGGTATTTATAATAGGCAAAAAGCATTTTTTTCACCACTGTGGTTGTAGTGTTAAGAAATTAGCCACTATGCTTTTAAAATATTCAATTAGCCCACTGTACTTTAAAGAAATGTTCAATCAACCCATTCCGTCCAATTTTGCAGACGGACGTCAAAAATTTGGGCTGATTTTCCTACGTGACTTTTGAAAAATAATAATAAAATAAGCTATTTCCTACGTGGCTAGCCAGTCATCCAAATTCTTAATACTATTGAGCCACTACACTAAAAAAATGCAATTGGCCCACTGTAGTTTTTTAAATATTTTTATGTTTAATTTTCTTTCTTTTTCTTTACCTAAATATTTATAATATGAATAATATTAATAAAAATTAATATTATAATATTTATAATATGTATGTTTTATTTTAAAAATAAAAATAAAAATACTTTTATGTTTTAAAATACTTATAAAATTTTTAAAAATAAAAATATTTTTATGTTTTATTTTCTTTCTTTTCTTTACCTAAATATTTATAATATGTATACTATTAATAAAAATTAATATTATAATATTTATAATATGTATGTTTAATTTTAAAATAAAAATAAAAAATACTTTTATGTTTTAAAATAATTATAAAATTTTTAAAAATAAAAATATTTGTATGTTTTATTTTCTTTCTTTTCTTTACCTAAATATTTATAATATGTATAATATTAATAAAAATTAATATTATAATATTCATAATATGTATGTTTTATTTTAAAATAAAAATAAAAATACTTTTATGTTTTAAAATAATTATAAAATTTTAAAAATAAATATATTTTTATGTTTTATTTTCTTTCTTTTTCTTTACCTAAATATTTATAATATGTATAATATTAATAAAAATAATATTATTATATTTATAATATGTATGTTTTATTTTAAAATAAAAATACTTTTATATTTTAAAATACTTATAAAATTTTTAAAAATAAAATATTTTTATGTTTTATTTTCTTTCTTTTTCTTTACCTAAATATTTATAATATATATAATATTAATAAAAATTAATATTATAATATTTATAATATGTATGTTTTTATCCTCGACCCCAATTCGAATGGTGGCAACGGCAGACATCATGAAATCCGGGACATAACACAGCATAACATATATCCTCAATATTAATTTTAAAATAATTAATTTTAAAAATAAAAATAAAATATTTATTTTAAAATAATTAGTTAATTTTAATAATAAAAATAAAATATTAATTTTAAAAATAAAAATAAAATATTAATTTTCCAAGGCAGTCATTTTTTTAACCGGCCATGATTAATGATAATTTTAAAAATAAAATATTAATTTTAAAAACAAAAATAATATATTAATTTTAAAAAGTAATTTTCCGAGGCAGCCATGATTTTTTTTAACCGGCCATGATTGATTGGTTCTTTATCGTCAACCCCATTGCTCGACTTTGATCGGATCTACTTGGACGAAAGGCTTCCTTTGGCGAAGATCAAATGAAATCCGGGACATAACACAAAGATAACATATATCCTCAATATTAATTTTAAAATAATTAATTTTAAAATAAAATAAAATATTTATTTTAAAATAATTAGTTAATTTTAATAATAAAATAAAATATTAATTTTAAAAATAAAAATAAAATATTAATTTTCCAAGCGGTCATTTTTTTAACCTACCATGATTAATGATAATTTTAAAATAAAATATTAATTTTAAAACAAAAATAATATATTAATTTTAAAAAGTAATTTTCCCGAGCTGACCATGATTTTTTTAACAAGCCATGATTGTTTGGGTTCTTATCGTCAACCCCATTGCTCGACTTTGATCGGATCTACTTGACGTAAAGGCTTCCTTTGGCAAAGATCAAATGTTGCTCTCATTGTCTAGTGAGAGCCTCAGAGTCTCTTTGCAAAGATACTTCCATGAATACCTTGTCCCTTGTTTTAATTCAAATAGCGGAAAGAGGATTGGAGATTTTGGCGACATTTCACTCGACGATGCATAAACCGACGCCGAGGTGAACGGAACTCAATTGATTGGGGTGGTTTATAGCGGATGCGGACTTGTGTCGCCACTAATCTCATTGGTTGTTTCTTTTCCTATTCCTTGAAATCTCCGTGATCCAACTGACTTCTCCGTCTCCAGCGGAACATCAACACTCGGCTCAAAGAATCTAGTCAGATGTGTTACCCGAAAGATGTGTTACACATAATATTTATTTTTTAAAAAAAGCCACGTAGGATATTTTTTGACTTCTGTTAGTCAAATTGGACGGAATGACTTGATTGTAGATTTTTAAAAACCACAGTGGGTCAATTGAATATTTTTAAAGCACAGTGGCTAATTGCTTAAAACACGACAACCACAATAAGGTAAAAGTGTTTTTTCCCATTTATAATATCATCATCACCTTCATGAAATCCTTCTCTAAGTCAAATTGAGGCTCTCAGCCAAACAACCTTTCCTTAATAGAATTGTATCGAATCTCCTAGAATTAAGGAAGTGGATTTATAATCCAACACTTCCTTCCATATCTAGAGACCAAATAGAATTATAAACCGCAATCCACAAATCTCCTGTCAACCAAAACCACTCTAGGTCCAAGCCCACATGACACCACAAGATTAACGACCCACTACAATCCTAAAGGCCCAAATATCCTTGGCCCAACATTGCCCCCAAATCTTCCACCAAATAGAATATTCGATGGAAGAGTATTCAGGACCAAACCCAACAGCAACAAGGACGCCCAAACAAGACCAAGCAAGGTCCAATCATCAAAGCACCCCAACACCGGATATCAAACCAACCCTTCAAATCCACCATCCAAATATCATCATAACCCCCATTAATGCGCCACCCTCAAGATTTGGGAACAATTGAAAGGACAACATTATAAAAACTCATTTTCCCCAATTCAAACAGTTTCACCTGCTCATTTCGAAATCAAATATTTTCTCTCTCCAACTCCCCGGCTTTCTCCCTTCAAGCTACAACAATGGCCTCTCCCTACCATACTGACAACCCCCCTGCCGAAAAAATCCATCCACATCTCCATAACTCCCCTATCGAGCATCCTTGCTTCACCAAACACCACTTCCAACTCCCCCACCACAAACACCATGTCAGAACCAAACCCCAACACTGCCATAACCTCCTCCCAAAATCCATCAGGAACCAATTCACAAAAAACCTCTCGAATACACTAATTGTGACGCCCCCAAAATAGGTCCATTCCACCCAACCCATTCCGAGTCGCCAAATACATGGTACAGAAAACAACTACAACATTATTATTACAATTGTCGTGCAAAATACGACAACATATATACTGTGAGTTAAAATACAAATATTGTCATCTAGACAGTATTCAAACTCAAATGGAATCCTCATTACAATTATTAATACACTATCTTACAAAAATAGTGAGGACTACTAGAACAACTATCTTGAACCATCATTCCATACCCCGACTAGTTCCCGCTATATTCTCGCCTCCTGAGAAGAAAAATGGAACAAAAAGGAAAATGGTGAGCTCAACTAGCCGAGTAAAGAATATTATGACTAAGATAATGTACAACAAATTATCCTTAGTCTTCAACAGGGGAAAAAATCTGATAGAATATAATAGACAACAAGTTTTAGATCAACAACTACAACGGAAACAACGATTCATTAGAAGAGTTAAGTAGAGAATGAAATCTACCATCATCTATGAATTTAAAAGTTCATCATCAATATTTTATCCCTGTAACATCAATCAATATACATCTTGAATAAAATATTCATCTTTGCACTACATGCCAAAGATATTCATTTGTATCACTAGTTGGTCATGTTCATCTCAACACATGTTCATCTTTGCACTACGGGCTAAATATATTAATCAGTTAATCATTCATCTTTGCATTACAAGCCAAAGATATTCTGTAAGACCCCAACTTTCATAAATAAAGATTAATTTTTCTCGAATTATATTTTTGAATATTAAAGTGTGAATTTGTTATAATGTTATAGTTGTGGATAATATTTATAAATTTTGCAAAGTAAGCAAGTTGCTATAAAATATTCGTTTGGTTGGGGAATATTCTTTTTATTTGGAAATATTCGTACGATGACACAATCATTGGTGGACCCCACAACAGAATTATTGTCGGAGTTAGAAAATGACAAAATTATCTTTTTATAAAAATAAAGGCGAAAGTTTTACCGTTAACTGTTGAAATATCCTGTGGTAAAAGTACATTATCTTGGATTATTGATGCTTACGTAAGAAGTCACTACTCAATAATTGTTACAGTAATTACTGTTTAATACTTTATTTTATTGATTCAATAATTGCTACGTTGATATTTTATATTATTGATTCAATAATTGTCATTGCACAGTATTTCAATTTATCAAATCAATCATTCATATTATTTGAATAATATTATTATTTTCATTATTGACAATGTCTAGAAAGTTCTGTCAAGGAAAGGGGTTTGGTCACCTAATTGGGCGCCAATAGGGAGAAATCCTTATCGGAAAGCCCCCTCTTTCCTGGGAACGACCTGGTTGTCAATATTGTAATTTTGTAATATTATTTGTGAATAATTAATTTTTGATATATATGATAAGAAAATATTTATTCGAAGTGGATTTAAACTGAGAAATTTTTAGCATGTGACATTTGTTGAAAGTTGGTATTTTATCTTTTCCAATAAAATAATTCATTCAAATATATTATTATAATATTACATTATAGTAGTATGATGTGATTATATAATAATACATTTTTTATAATTTGAATGGTAGCATTATTATAGTAAATTCATGGTATAAAAGTAAAAGGAGGTGGAAGAGAACAAATTGAATTTGAATTCCTATGATGAAAGCGATGATGTCATCGGCGATGAGGTAAGCGATGATGTCATCGGACGATGAGGTAAGCAATGATGTAATATGGTCGATGATGTCAGCGATGATGTCATAAATTATGGCGAAAAGACTATTTTACCCTTACTCTGCCAAGCCTATAAATAGAAACTCATTTCTTCATTATTTTTCACCAATTCATTCAAGCTATAGAGAGAGAAAGTATAGAGAGAATAAGAGAGAAAAAAGAAGAGTATTCTGTTACTACACTATTGCAGTATCCAATCTCCTACTAAGGTAAGGGTATTATTTCTTTCAGATTCAGTAAGTGATATTATTCTTGTTGATATTATCAAAAAATAATATTTCTTCCATACTCTGTAGTATGTAAGTAATATTATTTCGTTTCATATTTCTAATTCTACACTTGTGTTGATAAGTATTGCTTCTATACTCCATGAAATTAGTAGAATATCCTTGATATTTGCGCTTCATCCAAAGATCTTTCATGGAAATATTATTCTGAGCATTCTTGATAAGTTTTAACTTTTTCATGCCGGAGTACTATTCACGGGGTTATTATTCCCGAAGTACTATTCACGGGGTACTATTCACTCTAGTACTATTCACCTGGAGTACTATTCATTATAAAAATTGATTCATTTTCGGTCAAAATTATTTTTGGTACAATATTATTCTTGAATTTTACTCCACAAAGTAGTATCATGTTGATAATTTGGACATTATTGATTTCTGGATAAATTAAATTATAAATCCTTAAAAATTTATCCTTGAACTTGTTTTATTGAATTGTTATATCATTGTCATCATCCTCATGTTTATATTATGTTGAAAGTCATTTGTGGCCTGTAGTGCATAGATGGACTTGGTATGATTATGACCAGGGATTATTCGGTATAATCATGACCGTAATGTTATAAATGATGTGATAAAAGTCCTCATTGGCCCGTACTAATAACTGTTGTTTAATCTTCGTTCTCCAATGTCATTGTACTATCTTATATTATTGTACAGAACTCTAAGTTGTCTAGCGATTCTTTACCAATTCAACTAATCCTTAGTTGATGAATATTCTAAACTCTAAATTTCCCTTGAAGTCAACCCAAACCAAACTTCCTTTGGTTTGTATATGTACTCACACAAATTTTGAAAGCATGTTGTCGATGATAACATTTGTTCAATTTAGAAATTGTTAATACTCTAGCTCTTATTGATCCATCGATATACCTTGTTCATGAAGATATTATAATCAAACTCTTGAATAGTTATTTGTTTCTATCTGATTCAACCAGTACTTGATTTATGAGCATTCTAAAGATCTAGAATTCCTTGGAAGCTAATTCCTAACCAAACTTCATTTGGTTCGGAACCTGATAATCTAAGCTGAGATGAACAACCCTATTATTAGGGGATTATTTTAGAAATCTGTGATAAGCGTTAAAATGTTCTTGTAATACATAATACAAAGGGGTGATCACCAGAGTACGGAATGATGGTCCATATAGTCGTTTAGAGTGTTAAAGGTTATAGTAGAAACACCTGTTAACCTAGGACATAGATGATGATTATAGTCTTTAGATCATTTAAAGGTTAAAGTAGAAATACTTGAAACCTAGAGTATAGTTCGTGGTCTTGTGACCTCAAAGTGTATTCTTCGATGTTGATATCTATTGTTAATTTAATGTTCATTATTCCTTTGAACTCATAGTTGTTGAATTAAATTTTATTGTTCCGGTAAGAATACTTTACCATTGAAAACCCAGTGAATTATCATTCATAAACCGTTATTGTATATTATCCTTCTTGTGGGCAATTGTTTGTTCATTCTTGCACAAAATAATGCAGATGAAGTTAAGAAGTTTGAAGAGTTTTCTACAAGCAAGAGCAAGGATAAAGTTCTTGATTAGACGATAATGTTTAATTTATCTTTTTATTTATGAAGCTTATGTAATAGAATTAAGTATGATCATGTTTTAATTTTCCGCTGATGAGTGTAATAAAGGTTAGATGACTTGGGATTTATCTTGAGATTATGTAACCCTTGATGGGAGATTTATTATTTAAGCTTTTGAGTTTAATTATATCTTTTGTTTATGGGTAGTTAGTTATAATTTATTTGGACAGTGAACACCAAATCTGTGGAATTGAAGTATCCAGATTTGGGGGTGTCACAAGTTGGTATCAAAGCTTTAGGTTATGAACCTTCGGTGGGGAAACCTTAGTCTATAACCTTCTAGGAGATCGAGAACATAGATGTGATAAACTCTCATCGAGATCTAAGGAGTGAATTAAGGAAATTCATCGAAGATAAAATGATAAAAGATTTTATGTGCTTATGTGTTAATGACTTATGTGCTCGTGAGTACTGAGGAGTAACAAGTATTATACAGAGCAAGTTATAGCAGTTATTAAAAACTTTGTTGTTAGAATGATTGATGAACGATGATAAGGATTGGGAGCCTGAGAAGTTCGTATAATCTGAGTATGGTTAGTGTTGGAAAGCGTGCGAGAGCTGAAGACGTATGGGTGGAGGCTTCTAGACGCATAAATCGTGTTGAAGACAAGTTGAAGAAGGCCAAGAGAATGATGTGACTTAGAATTTAGTATTCTATTATCTTTATAGGTTGAGAATTTTCTTTAGTATGTGATGGGTCGTCAATGATTCGTATCATGGAGCAAGAACGCAATGAATTTGTACAATGCAGAATGTTCTTGTAGATTGCAAGGAAAAAACATTAAGATTATATAAATCACAATGAAAATTAATAAAATGTAACTCCTAACTTTTGAATTAAATAGTGGGATGTGATAAAGTGATCCTAGAATTTTATTATTTCGAAGAAAAAAAATATAAATAGCAGCGAGGCTATTTTTTTATGTGTGGTATAATGAATGAATAAATTAATATCATTGTTTATTAAGAAATATTATGTGTTATCTATAAGGGGTTAAGATAAGTTTGAAAATATTAATGTGTGGATGAACGATGATCTAATAGTTCAAGTTTTAAACAGTAAAATGCCACCTAGAAGAAGACAACAGTGTCAATGGAGCCCCAAGGAAATCCATACAATAGGGAAGCTAACGCAAATCCAGTGCCACAATTGGTGAATTTACTGGTGGGAGCACTGGAAAATCAACTGAATTTTTGGCTGTATAATTAAATCTCGATGTTCCAACCAAATTCGTTTACAACAGGGTTGGAGAGAATGATTGATGTAGACGGGGAAGGTAATACGCTGACATACAATCAAGAGCAGAGGGGAAAGAAGAGTGAAGATGATACGGTGGGTGATAGTCATACCGGTAACGCTTGTAAAAGAAAGTGGGACAATAATATTAACGCTGAAAATCAACAAGAGAAGGAAAAAAAGAAGGTGGAGGCGTGTAGCAACTGCGGAAATAAACATATAGGTGTTTATTTTAGGGGAAAAAGGGTGTGCTTTAATTGTGGCTTGAAGGGCCACATTGCACTAAAGTGTTCAAGACCGAGGAAGGGAACTTGCTTCACATGTGGATCGAAGGGGCACTTGGCTCGAGGTTGCCCAAAGAAAGCGGTGGGAAAAGCAAGTGGAAGCGAAGGGGGCAGTGGAAAACTAGTTATTGTAGAGTCAGCTACGCCGAGTCGACCAACCGAACAAGCAACCAACATGAAGATCCAGAATGCAATGCAAGGTATGGTTCCGATCATTTATCTATACGGCTGCGTGTTATTTAATTGAACCACCACTTGTTAATTTATGCCTGATGAATTCATTTAGAAACTAGATTCTCTTCAGGAAGAGTTAGACTATTCTCTGAACATAGAAAGTGTGAATAGTGATTCCTTTTAAGTTGATGTGTAGAATTGTCGTGTTGGTATTAAAGGTCACGTAATGGATTTATTTCCAATTTGATTTATGAAACTCTAAAGTGGTTAAACCAGGTGGTGATAAATTATTGTCAAAGAAAGTGCATAAACCTTAAGACTCTGAGGAAGTCAAGAAGTTATATAGAAAATATTGCTAATTGTTAGCTAACTTAACGAGAAAATCGGTGGAATTTATATGGGCAAGAAATTATAGAGTGAATTTTCAAGAATTGAAGAAGAATTTAGTATGGCACCTATGTTGTCTCTACTAGATAGTAAAGAAAACTTTGTGTTGTATAGCGACACATCATACAATGTATTAGGAAGAATGACAGGGTCATTTCTTACACATCGCGTCAGTTAAAATTTTTATGAGAAAGGGTGTTTGACTCACGATTCAGAGTAGAGGTATTAGTGGTTTCTCTGAGGATTTAGAGGTGTTATTTTTGGGTAGTAGTGTCTGATATAAACATACCATAAGTGTCTAAAGTATATCCTCTCACAGAGATATTTAAGCATATGTTTAAAGTGGTAGTTGAAGTTGTTCAAGGATTATGACTACAAAATCCTAAACGAATGTGGTTGCCGGTGTCTTAAAAAAGAGTAGTAGTTATTTTTGTTAACTGTGCAGGATGGGTTCATAATAGAAATGACTAATCTGTGGTAGGAGGTAAGATATATGAAAAAGTCAGAGGAGAAGCTATTCAGATGGAAAACTGTGAGACCCCGAATTTTATGAAATAAAAGTATTTAATTTTTGGTAAATAGTTAAATTGATAAAACTTTAAAGTTAAGGGTAATATGTGAATTTTTTTTTCAAAGTAAGCAGGTTGATATAAAATATTCGTTGTGTCGGGGAATATTCGATTAGTCGGGAAATATTCTTTTTGTCAGGGAATATCCGTACGACGGTACAATCATTGGTGGACCCCCACAATGGAATTATTGTCGGATTGAGAAAATGACAAAAATAATTTATGAAAATAACGGCGGAAGTTTTACCGTTAACTGTTGAAACACCCGGTGTTAAAAATAAAGATGTCTGGCGTGGTTGCATTGTAGCACACGGTATTGGTTATTGATGCTTACGTGAGAAGTCACTCAGTTATACTCAATTATTGCTACAGTAATTGCTGCATCATATCTCTCATATTATTGATTCAATTATTGTTACAATATCATTTGCATAATATTTTATATTATTAAATCAATAATTGAGACGACAAAGTTATTCATATTATTATTTGCAATATTGACAATGTCTAGAAGTTCTGTCAAGGAGAGGTTTGGTCACCTAATTGCACGCCAATAAGGAGGAATCCTTATCGGAAAGCCCCCTTTTTCCTGGGAACGACCTGGTTGTTAAATATTGTGAGTTATAATATTAATTATGAATAAGTTGTGTTGATTAAAAATGAATTTTGATAGTTCCATTGTGTTGGGATTATTAGTGTTAGTGGAAATCGACATCTATTTCGATGATAATTGATGTCTAGGGGTTATATTGATAAATTGGGTAATTTATCAGATAAATGAGCAATTAATTGCTACTAATTCACATGCTTATATAACTATTTGTTCACATGTGTGTACTATTGAATCACATTATTTACTATTAGGGGAGTTGGTGCAAGATTGATAATACTTGCATGACTAAGTTAAAAATCAAGGTATAGATGGAGGTACTATACTGTAATTCGAATTTTTCACATGATTATACTATTGATTCACATGATTGAACTATTGATTCACATTATTTACTATTAGGGGTGGTGGTGCAAGTTTGATAATACTTGCAGGACTAAATTAAAAATAAAAGAAAAGTTGGAGGTATTGTACTGTAATTTTTTGAGCCCCAAAATGTGCAATTATCAAAACTATATTTTTCTATAAATAAAATATCATTCTTTCTTCATTTCTCACCAATTCACAAAAGCTTTAGAGCGATTATTATAGAGAGAAATTATAGAGAGAAAGAAGAAGAGAAGTCTACTACCTCACTATTCCAGTATCCAGTTTTTCCAAGGTAGGGAGTATTATTTCTTTCTTATCCATGAAGAGAACTTCTATTATTCCATTCTTTATTATTCGGTTGGAATAACCTGTATATGCGGGCTACCCTATAGTTGGTGAAATTCTTCTGTTATTCCATTTTTTATTATTCTGTTGGAATATCCTGTCTACATGCATTTTACATGGGACTGGTTAAAATCTTTACTATTCGTCGCTGAATATCCTCATGCGTGCATTTACGCAGGACCTGGTTCCATTATTTATTATTCTGTTGAGAATAACCTATCTGTGCAGTCTATCGCACGCATGGTGAGTCCTCCTATTATTCCATTCTTTATTATTCTGTTGGAATAACCTGTCTATGTGGATTACCACATGCATGGTGAATGATCCTGTGTATTAATTCCTTATTAAATTATGGAAATGATCTGTATACATGATGTCCTCATATGTTTTGAGTATTAGTAACTGTTATGATAAGTTATGTTGGGTATTATGTGAAAACATGAATGTTTCTTAGAAATCACAAAGAGTTGAAAATCAGATTTTGGTGAAAACAGAACATAAAATTCAATTAACCATATCTCCTATTATATTTTGAATTTTTGAGTGTGGTCAAGTTCTAGAGTTAGGTCTATGAGTTTTGTAACTTATCCAAGTGGAATCACTGAAAAAGGTGTTGTAGATTTTCGTGTGGACTGATTTTAGCAAAGTACGAAAAACTGTAAAATATAAAAAAGGTTGCTGCCACGATTTTAAAAGGGCTGTTTCGGCCACTTAATTTTTTAGGAAAATTCTATCCTTTTGGGACATGAAAGTATATGGTATAAAGTACCTCTTGTCCAAAACTGAGCTCATTCCGACTTAAAATGAGCAAGTTATGACCATTTCAATATTTAGATTTTTACGACAAAAAACACTATAATCGGAGTTCTATAACTCCGATGACCATGAAATTTAAACTGGAAGCTCACGTTAACATGTGTAAGATCTTTCTAAGATTTGGGAATTTTTGGAGTTAAACTTAAGGTAGCTAATTTCTTAAGGAATTAATTAGAAATTGATTTTTGAAAAATAGTAAATGAATTTTAAAAATTCCGAGAAAAATATATGTTCAATATGGGACTATATTATGCTTAATCCCAGAAAAGAATAATTTTTGGGACTGATTTGGTATTTTTTATGAAAATAATCTAGTTACGAGTAAATGAGACGTTATTAGTTCTTGGTTAAATTAATTTTTGAACTTGTTTTATTGAATTCTTATATCATTGTCATCATCCTCATATTTATATTTTGTTGAAAGTCATCTGTGGCCTGTAGTGCATAGATGGACTTGGTATGATTATGACCAGGGATTATTCGGTATAATCATGACCGTAATGTTACAAATGATGTGGTAAAAGTCCTCATTGGCCCATAGTGCATTGATGGACAGTTTTTGGTATGATTATGGCTATGGATTCTCTTCGGTCAAGGGTGCAAAGATGAATTGTTTTATAGCATGATCAGGACCGTTGATAACAACACAATTATCTTTGGCCCGTAGTGCATGGATAATTTGTGGTTGTGATACTAATGAAAAAGTCCTCATTGGCCCGTAGTGCATTGATGGACAGTTTTTGGTATGATTATGGCTATGGATTTCTCTTGACCAAGGGTGCAAAGATGAATTGTTTTATGGCATGATCAGGGACTGTTGATGAAAACACGATTATCTTTGGCCGTAGTGCATGAATAATTCGTGGTCATGATACTAAAGAATATCCTTGGCACGTTGTAGCAAGGGGATGATTTGATGATGTGGATTAATTATTGGTGAGTCTCAAGAATGAAATATTAATTCATGGATGTGATAATAATGAATATCCTGGCCGTAGTGCATGGATAATTCATGGATGTGATATTAACGAATATCCTCGCCGTAGTAGAAGGTGGGGTGATTCGATGATGTGGATTATTTGTTAAGTCGAGTCTCGGCATTATTGGTTTTCTGATTTGTATATCTTTGGCACCGTAGTAAAAGATGAATTTATTAGTATGATTATGAGCAGGAATTGTGATTTGGTATAACCATGATTTGTGATATTTCGGTGAAGATAGGTGATGAGAATCATCTTCATCACAGGTGCGAAAAGGGAATTGAGAATCACAATTATCATTATGAAGTTATTCATATGATTGTGGGATGAGGAATTGTTGATTAATGTTACATGGATAAAACATTATTGGTGGACTTTTAACATGGAGAAGATAATAGACACGATGGTCTATTTGACTCTTCTAATGGATTGCTCGTTCAATTTGCAACTATGGTTGAAAAGTTTTATCATCTACCATATGTTCTAAATCTCTGATTTATTATTGATGAAAGTTATTGATAATTTAATTATCTTTAGTCATGATATTCTTTACTGGGCTAGTTGTGCTCACCCTTTCTTTTTCACAATTCCTTTCAGGTAATAAGAGTGTTGTCGTAAGAGTGTTGTCGGGTCGAGCGGGGATAACAGGGGAATAGAACAGTGGTCTCTAGCTGTGGAGGTTCTCCCTAAACAGTATAGAAAAGTGTGTTGTATTCTATACATCATTTAGTAGTTATATTTGGTAAATCAAATAGGGTGAGGCGAACCCAACTTTGGAAGGGTGTTTTGCCACTATCATACAAAATGTCTAATGACATACAACCTCGTGTTATCTTGGAGTTGATTTAAAATATAATATTCACTTGGAAATAGTGGAGATAGTTATATATCAAGAGAAGACTCACTATTGGAAAGGAAATGATAGTAATCTTCTCGTTTTTCTTTGGGGTCTATTGGGTCAACCAAGGATAATTCTGTGGCCATATGATATCTATTATAACCTAGACACATGGCCTCCCATGTACGAAGGTTTCCTTGAGCACTTTCCAAAGATTTTAATTTCAAAAACAGTTTTTGACTATACTTTTATGTAAAGTACCATTGTAAGGTTGTGGTCAAGGCACCATGAGAGTTACATACATTTGTATTAAAACTCACAGTTAACTGTGGTCGTATTCTACATGACAGCTCAACAGTTGTATAAATGAAGTTGTATTTGAATTTTGTACCATGTATCTGGCGACTCAGAATGGGTGATGTATACCTAATTTTGGGGGCGTCACCAAAACCGTACAACTTTGCTAGACAGAGTAAAGGAAGAGTACCTCCAAGATGAGGGTGTAAAATTCAAAATCGATACTGAAGGATAGTTTAAAGTAGAAGGAAGAAACTAGGTTTCGCTAATACCAGGAATTGAAAATGATGTTTTGTATAAAATGTATATATTGAATCAACTAGGAAGCACGGAATGTATATATTGCCGTCGATATTACTATTGGTGGAAAGATAGGGCGATAGATTTTTGGTATGTCAAAGTTAGCATATTACATATCGAACAGTGTGTGAAGTTATGTCTTAATGAAATCGTTTTAAGACATGATGTTTCTGTGTCAATTATGTCGAACCGAGATTCATGATTTACACCGAATTTTCAAAATGGTTTGCAAGAACGTGTGGAACGCAATTAGAAATAAGTATGTCATATCGTTTGCAAATCGATTGCCAAACTAAAAGGAGGTCCAAACATTGGAAGGCGTTCTAAGCACACGAGAAGTTTTCGATAATGTCATGCGAGGAATCGGCATTGAGCAAGTTATGGATAAGTTAGAAATAATTTAAGAGTAAGGTAATGTTAGGTGGAATTTCAACTGAGGACTCATATGGTGACTAAGTCGTACAAACCTTTGTATGGGCAGAGGTTTTGTGCATATACTTGGTTTATCACATTGATAATCATTGGAATATCGGTATCGCGCTATCAATGTATATGTGGTGGAAATGTGATTCTTTTCTAATGTATATATTTGATAGTTAGAGGTTTTTAAGATTAAGTTAGACGATATTAAGATTATGTTCGGTTTTTAAAACTAAAACATATGGTAAGTTCATGACTCATAATCATATGGTATGTTTTGAACCCCTCAGCGAATGGATGCCTATGGTCTGACTAGGATAAGTTCCTAAACTCATATGATTGTGGTAAGTTCCTGAATTTCCAAAGTGTGGTAAGTTTGATGAACTATAATGGGTATAAAGCGGTTATAGTATAGGGAGCGTTGATGAAGTTTAAAAGATGGTTTTGAGGTAGCCTTACCTCTACAGTTAGAGCGCATTCGTAATGTTTTTCATGTTTCGGTGATATAATTGAAAAAGCCTGACTGCAATCATGTGATGGTTACAAACCGTTATAGTTGTCCTACTAGGAAATTACTATTCAGATAGTCGGCAGAAAAGAACAAATGCTCAAGGATAAGGTGATACCTTCTGTGAAGGTGATATGGAGGAACCACAGCGTCGAAGAGGCTACGTGAGAACTCAAAGCTGAAATGATGAAGAATTACCCTAAGTTATTTGTTTGGTTTGTGTCTTCGATTCTGGGGACAGAATCTTTGTAAGGAGGGAAGACTGTGACGATTTGATTGTTTGAGTTGTGATTCTGGGGACAGAATCCTTGTAAGGAGGGAAGGATGTAACAATCCAAGATTTTATTTGTAATTTAAAATATTTATTAAATTAAATAAATATTTTATTGATGAAATTGTTGTTTTGTAATTTAAAATATTTCTTAAATTAAATAAATATGTGATTTTTGTTAGTAAATATTTATGAATTAAATTTATTAGATAATATTCTAAATTAACTTAATTTATAGTTAGTGTGATGTTATATTATTGTTTTGATTTAATAATTTAAGATGGTATGTTAAATTATTAAATAAAATTATAATGAGATTATAATTTTGTGATAATAATTTTAAGTGGAGTATTTATTTAAAATATAGTATGTATAATTATTTTATTTGATTAATGTTGGATATGAAAATCAAAATAAGTCATATGTGGTTATAAATTATAAAGTAAATGGTTTATTAAAATAAGATTAAAGTAGTTTAATTTAGTTTTGACCAAACAAGGCTTAAATATATTAAGTCTTTATTTTAAATACTTTTTGCCAAACAAAGCCTTATGGCTTTTGGATTTGTAAATAATATAAATAAATTAAATAAAATAAATAATAAATATAATATAATTATAATATATACGTTTAGTGTGTAACGGATGTTATAATAAATTTACGTATTAAGATCATATCAGTTTTCTTTTACGTATTAGTTATCCTATATTGACACTAAGAGGAGGAAAAAAGAAAAGTTCAGAGAATTGAGAGTTTCAGTGAGAAAATTGCAGAGAATTGAGAGAGAGAATGTGAGAATTGTCAAGCAACTTCAATGTTTAGCAAGAATTAACAAGCCAATTGAAGGTATTTTCTTTAACCTTGATATTATATATATGTGTATGTTTTACGGCATAAACTTTCTAAGTCCTGTGAATCCAATTTATCTTGAATGGTTGTTATGAACTGAATTATTGTATCTATATGTATTTGTGGTGTTAGAACTAGTATTTAGTCAAGAATTATTATGCTAATTTCATTTAAAAGGAAGAAAATAATGTCAGTGAATATTTTTCATATGGTTCATGAAAAGTACCAATTTTAATGATCAATTCTTATGTTAAACTGCAAATTGAAGTTTGTTTATGCTAGTTCATTAAGAAACGAAGATACCGTAGTTTGAACGAAGTGATTCGGTGTAAAATTGTAATCACAGTGTTGATTTTTGTAGAGGATGTCAAAGATTGAGTTTTTATATGAAAATGAGAAATTTGAAAAATTAAACTAGCTTAAGTTGTTGTTAAATTCTTCTATATTGATATATATGTGAGGAAACATGTTTGTAATAGTTTTATATCATTTGTTTGTGTTAATTTCACTGTTTGGTGGGTGAAATTCATGTTAGTTGGGCTAAAGTTCATTATTGTTCATGCCGCTTCGCTTTCTGTCACGTACATGACCAAGACAAAATTGCGTTGCGATGTAAGAAGGCAAAAAATGGCGCAATTGCCACGGCCTTCAGTTAATGTATGGCGAAATTGCCACCATACAATCGATACGAGGCAAATGACTTCTCACTGTTGTTGTAGACACTGGATAGCGACACTATAACTTGGTCTAATGATGTGTTAACTTAATAAACATGGAATATGGAGGTTAAAATAGAACCGTATCATGTCATTGATAATTTCAAGGTTGAAAATGATTAGTAAGTAATGAACGTGGCATATTAGACTTAGTGAGCATGATGAATAGTAAACATGTGTTGTGAAGGTTAACACTTTAAATTTCTGATATTTGTATAGTAGCATAAGACTTGTGCTAAAATGATACGTTAGCAAGAAATGTACATGTTATGGTATGTTAGCATATCTAATAGGTATTGTGGTTCTAAACCTATGTGTAGGATATTGGAGTACGTGAGTTGTAATTGTATAGCTTACGTAAGAGACAAGTTCCCTAACCTTTGCTACTTTATTATTCAGCAAGGTTACTTTTCACTATTACGTTATACTTATGAAAATTCTCTAACTCTAATCTCTTGTTGAACGATTTATTGTCATGCGAATTCTTTAACTCTCATTTATTGTTGAAGCAAGTTAGTTAATCTTTATTTCTTTATTCCAAACGAGATTACTTTGGTTATTCAAAGTCTGCAATGTTGTTGTATGAAATGTGTTTATTAAATTTACTAATAATCGTTGTTTAATCTTCGTTCTCCAATGTCATTGTACTATCTTACATTATTGTACCGAACTCTAAGTTGTCTAGCGAATCTTTACCAATTCAACTAATCCTTAGTTGATGAATGTTTTAAACTCTAAATTTCCCTTGAAGTCAACCCAAACCAAACTTCCTTTGGTTTGCATATGTACTCACACAAATTTTGAAAGCATGTTGTCGATGATAACATTTGTTCAATTTAGAAATTGTTAATACTCTAGCTCTTATTGATCCATCGATATACCTTGTTCGTGAAGATATTATAATCAAACTCTTGAATAGTTATTTGTTTCTATCTGATTCAACCAGTACTTGGTTGATGAGCATTCTGAAGATCTAGAATTCCTTGGAAGCTAATTCCCAACCAAACTTCATTTGGTTCGGAACCTGATAATCTAAGCTGAGATAAACAACCCTATTATTAGGGGATTATTTTAGAAATACGCAATAGCGTTAAAATATTTTTGCAATACATTGTACAAAGGGCTAATCACCTGGAGTACGGAATGATGGTCCATATAGTTGTTTAGATTGTTAAAGGTTACAGTAGAAACACCTGTTAACCTAGGACATAGATGATGATTATAGTGTTTTAGACTGTTAAAGGTTAAAGTAGAAATACTTGAAACCTAGAGTATAGTTCGTGGTCTTGTGACCCTCAGTGTATTCTTCGATGTTGATATCTATTGTTAATTTAATGTTCATTATTCCTTTGAACTCATAGTTGTTGAATTAAATTTTATTGTTCCGATAAGAATACTTTACCATTGAAAACCCAGTGAATTATCATTCATAAACCGTTATTGTATATTATCCTTCTTGTGGGCAATTGTTTGTTCATTCTTGCACAAAATAATGCAGATGAAGTTAAGAAGTTTGAAGAGTTTTCTACAAGCAAGGGCAAGGATAAAGTTCTTGATTAGACGACAACGTTTAATTTATCTTTTTATTTATGAAGCTTATGTAATAGAATTAAGTATGATCATGTTTTAATTTTCCTCTGATGAGTGTAATAAAGGTTAGATGACCTGGGATTTATCTTGAGATTATGTAACCCTTGATGTGAGATTTATTATTTACGCTTTTGAGTTTAGTTATATCTTTTGTTTATGGGTAATTAGTTATAATTTATTTGGACAGTGAACACCAAATCTTTGGAATTGAAGTATCCGGATTTGGGGTGTCACAGAATACATCATGAAATTTATTAATAATAGAAATATCATTCAAAACAGTGAATCTCATCCAAGACTTGGATAACACCTCACATTGATACCTATCAACTTGCCACCGTTATTCACGGCATCCCCTACGGAAAGTCTGACTTCGGTGCATCCCACAAAAGGAAGTCACCAGCGAAAGGCTCGGGGCTCTTAATTATGTCTTGATATGACAGTGATTGACTTTAGTGGTTTGGTTGTTTGAATTTGCATAATAGGTTGGTTAGGAATATGAAGGCTAACAACCTTAAGAAAACAATCAATTTTAGCATGATGAGTAGTTAACCAGTCGATTCCTAAAATCACATCAAAGGCAAGTATTTTCATAGAGATAAGATCGACATGTAACGTGAGGGTGCCGATTTGTATAAGACAAGATTTATGAACAATGGATGTAATGAAGGTTTCTCTTAACGAAGTTTCAAAATATAAGTCAAAATCTAATTTCTTAGGAGTCAAGTTCAAATGTTGCGCATAACTAAGTGAAATAAAAGAGTGGGTAGAACCGATATCGAATAAGGTATAGACTTCGCAAGAGTTTATGATTAACTTACCCGTGATAACTTCGTTCGGGTTCCTCGACAAACGCTCTCATTTAAACTATCGACTTTGACTTGTCTGGGACATCCTTTGGTGTCACTATCCCAGCTGGACTTGACTTCACTACACGACAAAATCAAGCTAGGTGACCTTCTCTTTCGCAATTGAAACACGCTTTGGGTTGCTACGTACAGTTTGGACGGATGTGTCTCTCATGTCCGCATTTGTAACATACGACCAGTGGTCGTTCTCCTTCCTTGGAAATGGGTGTTGGTGCTGCTGCTGACGTCTTTCCGTCATTATTGAATCTTCTCTTCTTATAGTTGTTCTCACTTAGTTCACCTTTCCTATTATCTTGGCCATGATTACCACCGAAGTGGTTACCATTTCTGGCATGATAATTTCCTCCACGATGGTTATCTTTGTTCTAATGGTCATTGCCACCGGTACGCTTATTATCGTGTTGTTGGTCGTTGCCTTTTGGTTGAGCTGACTCATAATCGCGCGTCCAATAACTGAGCCCTATTCACAACTTTTGAATACAAACAAAGTTTGTGAGAAATGAGGTATTGACGTATTTTGGGTTTCAAACCTCGCAGAAACATTCGCGTCATATGCTCCTCATTATCTACCAAATGGGATGCAAACCGGGATAACTCCGCAAACTTAGCCTCGTATTGCCTTACGATCATATCGTTTTGTTCCAACTTGATGAATTCCACATCCTTCATGTGACGAATACTCTTAAGAAAGTACTTGTCGTTGAACAATTCTTGGAACTTCTCCCAAGACATCTTCAGTGCGAAAAGATGATTACGTTTCATGATTCCCACCGAAGACCGCCTCTTATATATACGTATATATATATATACGTATATAATACTTATATATATATATATATATATATATATATATATAAACAAAATTGAGTTAACTTTCTACCGACAGTTTTGAAAAATGGGTAAGTAGGGGTTCCTATAATAAACCAAATTTACAACAAATACATCATAAAAATCCCCTCGAATTATCATAACTCACTTGCTTCTCAAAACATATTTTTGATAACTTTCATCATTAATATAATAACTCACAATATTAACAACCAGATCATTCCCAGGAAAGAGGGGGATTTCCGATAAGGATTTCTCCCTATTGGCGCGCAATTAGGTGACCAAACACTTTTCCTCGATATACCTTTCTAGACATCGTCAATAATGCAAATAATAAAAGGAGTAACTTTATCGTCTCAATTATTGATTTAACAATATAAAATATTGTGACAATAATTGAATCAATAACGTGAGATACTATGCAACAATTACTGTGGCAATAATTGAATAAAACTAAGCGACTTTTCACGTAATCATCAATAATCAATATCGTGTGCTACTATGCAATCACGCGTATTACTGTACTTTTACCACCGGGTATTTTAACAGTTAACGGTAAAACTTTCGCCGTTATTTTTATAAAAAGATATTTCTGTCACTTTCTAACTCCGACAGTAATTCAGTTGTGGGGTCCACCAATGATTGTGTTGTCATATGAATATTCTATGATAAAATGAATATTCCCCGACTAATCGAATATTTTATAACAACTTGCTTACTTTGCAAAATTTATAAATATAACCCATAATATAACATTATATCAAATTCACACCATAATATTTAAAAATATATTTCGAGAAAAAATTAATCTTTATTCATAAAAGTCAGGGTCTTACACACGACGCTTGAAATATGTCTCCCAGTGCCCCGGCGCTGCAAATTTACTAGAAATGGGCTCCCCGGCGCTGGGCTCTTTTCGGGAATTTTCTACTCTGACGTCCTTTGGGAAAATAGCCATAACTTCTTCATCGGAGCTTAGATTTCGATAATTCAAGATGTTCCGGAAAGAGGAGACGTAGATCTACAAATTTTATTTTTTGAGGTTTTCGAAATAAGGGTTGGAGCAACACTGAAATTGGCCCTAAAGTGGCTTCTATGTAAATGGCAAGCCGAAAATGCGAATCTACCAACCCCAAATGTCGATCCAAGTAACTTTTGCCCCAATTCCTATAAAACAACGTAAAACATGCATGAATAGACACAAACACTTAAAAACTTCCAAAAAATTTAGCTCAAACTCACTCAATTCATGGGTATAAAACTCACTCATCAATGTGTGTAATAATAACAGCGTCACCATCCGCCTTAGTGATGCCGGCCTCATATCTATAATACCTCTATCAAACGGACACAACGTACGTATAATTAATTATTTGAACAATATGTAAATAACTTGAACATTGATTTAATATATGCAATTCGACTTACGTGAAACTCTCGCAACACTGTCACCATAAAGCCGACATCGTAACGCGAGTACTGGCTAAATTACATGCAGCCAGTCAAGAGATGCACCATATATATGGCGTGTACGGTCGCCTTAGCGATAAGATCCATACTACTAGAAAAAAATTTGTATGGAACATTTTAATTTATTAATCACATAATAATATCATTCTAATTGATCATAAATGATATATTATAGTTGAAACCTACACTGATGAGCTGAAATCAATGGGAACTATGTCAGGAACTGCCAGCAGATGACCTAATCGACCAAGGTTAGTCCCTCGCTAACGCTGACGTCTAGTTGATGAAGACGACCCGCCCTGGGAGCCGTCACCCGATCCATCGCGGCCGCCACCACAGCCACCTCCACCGCTATGTCTAGGCATAGCTGTACTACTGAAATAACAGACATAAATTACATTAATTAAATTTCATTGCAATTATTCTAATGATTTTTTTAGTTGTATAATATTTACCAAACACCAATTAGTGAATAATTAGTACGTCGTCAAACCCGTCAGAATCAAAATCATTTTCATCCTCTGATTATGTCTCTTCCTCTTCTGTATCAATTTCTTCCTCAGTATCATCTTCTACCATCACGCACGGACTGACAACCATATCTTCTTCCACTTCGTCAACATCGGGTACGTCAACGACATCATCTACCAACACATCGTCATCATATAGCAATACGTGGCTGGGATTGCTAACTTTTTCTTGCAATGGGTCATCCGTTCCAGAAAGATTAGTACCATCAAATGACCGAGTCTTCGTTGTCACAACTGTATACCAGAGGGTTCTATAATTTACGATATTAGGGGCGTAGTACACTTGAGTTGTTTGGCTGGCTAACACAAATACGTCATCTGACTGTAACTTGGATTTTATATCTACTGTGACGATTCTATTATGATCAACTTTAACACCCTTTGCAATATTAAACCAGCGACACTTAAATGTCATCACCTTTTTGGCCCCTAGATAATTGAGCACAACAACTTCCTATAATCTTCCATAGTAATTGGACTCAGAATCTTCATAACAACTTCTCAACACGACAACGCCAGAGTTGACTGATGTCAATTCATTCACGTCAACAACCTTAAATCTATACCTATTCACGATGCAGCCTGGAAATGAACTAATAAGTTTGTACGGGCCTAAAATGACATCTCTAAAACACTCATAAGCGTTCATTTCGACCCTTCTCTTAAACCACTGTTGAAAAATTTCATTAGGGAATGCTTCCATCTATGATGTAGTCAACCCCGGGTTTGAAGCATGCGCTTCCAATTCGAATGAACTGCGTACAATAATATGACAATTGTTTAATTATTGATTAAGGTTAGATTAATCATTTTTAACTTGTAATAATACATACTTGATGTACGATGATACTTCAGGAATATTTAGAAGCACGTATGTAGATACAATCTTTAAATCTTTATTGGTTAGGTAAGTCTTCGTCTCATGTCCAAATGGTTTAGCCAGATAAGTGAATACAACTAACTCATCAGCATGACCAGGCGGATCGACGACCTCATTCTGACATAAATGGTTGTGCTTCGTTGCGACTACAACGTCAAAGTACAACAAACAGAATTTGACAAGCTCTTCTTCTATATAGCGTTCAACAATAGAACCCTCTACACGAGCTTTGTTTTTAACTTTTTGCTTTAATCGAGGCATATACCTGAAATATAACAGTATCAGATAAGTTAATTATAAAGATGACGAATATTGCAAAATGTATGTGATATTACCTCTCAAAAGGATACATCCATCGATATTGCACCGGTCCTCCAAGCTTAAGTTCATATGGCAGATGAATAAGCAAATTCTCCATGCTATTAAAGAACCCCGGTGGTAAGATCATTTCGATCTTGAACATTGTCAACACTATGTTTTTCTCCATCTGCTCCACATGACTATACTTTAAAGCCCCCAAATTTAGGTACTTGAAACCCGAATTCAGTGCTTCACGATACCATTTCTATGAGCAAAATAATACTAATAATAATAACAATAATATAAATATTAAACTTAATTTACATAACTATCAAAGTCTAGCTCCCAAGTACGTAACCTTTAATCATTCCTTACAGTACATGATAATAAATATATAACATTGTCTTAATAATAATAAAATATTACATAAGATAACATTGAAATCAATAAGCAACCTTTCCCTTTCCCTTTCCCTTGTTTCTAGCAGAGCCTTCTGATTGCTCACACTTAGCTGAAAACATTTAAATTAAGCAAGGATGAGCATTTGAGTGCTCAGCAAGTAATAACAATTATATATATATATAAGCTGAAAAAATTTAAATGTTTTCTTTATACTACTCTTCTACAACAAATCAATAGTTTTGAAGTAATCTGAATCGATAATAATAACATAACAACCCTCTTTCAAATTTTTGAAACTACGTACTGACTATAAATAGGGTTAAGGAGACATACTATGAACATTGTTTTCATTTTCGAAAAGGTTAAACAGAACTTCATCTGTAAACCGTCATAACTTACGGTCACGAGGGTGATCAGCCCGTTGTACCCTGTATTGATCAACACTGCATGCAAGAACGATAAGATCGTTCACTCTGTCCATCTTGGGCGCATAAAAGTTTTCTCGTGTAAGGGATGTTCATACTTGTCGGGGTTCCAAACCAAAGCAATTCGGTTGGATAATAATAAGGTTTTATCTTGTTCAACAATAATCTATAATTCAACATATATATACGGATATTTAACAAAAGTGTATCAACATGTGGTTAAATGCAATGATTATCCAAGTGGGGACACTTGTATAATCATTTATAGAAATTATCGAACAGAATGTATATCTGAATTACCGTATACTAACATGTTGATAATCAATGAACGTATATAATATAGGGTTAATAATCTGTGCAGTAATAATATAATTATGAAACATTCTTACTCATGTCCATTGCATAAAGAAAATGCAAATGTAGGATACTTACGCTCGATACCGCTTACAATACGCAACTTAGTTTAATCTTTTATATCACGACCTATCATTAATCAGATCATTCGTTCGATTAGAACAATATACTATAACATATAGTACTGCATTTCACAGTCAGCACATAATCTAATCGCATTATCACACATGTTCCACAATCATAACATCACAAACAAATATTAATACAGTCAAAATATCTAAGTCCATATTAATTTCTGAAATATGTCAGTGTACCGACAACTTTATCGGGTAATTATCGAGTCTAAGACTCTATTCCAACGTTCAATATCCGTAAGTATCAGTCATATTATTTTAAATGACTTAATAAATATTTATTAATTTATCATGAATTTTCAAACACCGAAATCATTATTAAATGATTTAAATATCAAATAATTCTATTATCATTTAATTATTATTAAACTATTAATAATATTTTTATTCATTTACCAATAGTATTAATATTTTATTCATTTACTAATATTATTAATCTTGATATTATTTAATTCACCTCTCGAGTATTATTAGTTCGCTAATAATACTTTTATTCGCTTACTAATATTTTTAACATCTTAATAATATTTTAATACTTTACTAATACTATTAATCCTCTTAATAATATTTTAATCATACATTAATATTATTACTTTAATAATATCTTACTTATAATACTTTTATTCATTTACCAATAGTATTAATATTTTATTCATTTACTAATATTATTAATCATTTAATAATACTTATTCATTTACTAATGTTATTACATTTTATTTAATCTAAGTATATTATTATTTACTTAATAATATTTTAATCATCCAATAATACTTTAATTTAATATTATTAATCTTTTAATAATATTTTAATCTAAGATTAATATTTTAATCTAATATTATTAATTATTTAATAATACTTTAATCATTTATTAATATTTTAAATCAAATATGATTAACCATTTAATAATATTTTAATAAAGTTTTAATCTTAATATTTTTATTTACTTAATAATATCATATTCTAATATTATTAATATCATAATAATATTTTAATTATTTATTAGATCAATAAACAATTTATTTTAATTGTTCACCCTTTATAAAACCATTTATTTAATATCTATAAAAGGTCATAAATAATATTTCTTATTATAAATTACCAAAATGCCCTAAAATAGTCATAATATTATATATTAGGAGTATTCAAGCATTAAAATCATATTTTTCTTTTTTAAGACATCACTTAACTATTTATTTTCTTTTATTCACAACTTAATCATTTTTAGGAAAAATACCAAACTGATTCCAAAAATTCTTCATTTCTGGTTTTAGACAGTATATGACCCAACAATGATCCTCAATTTTTTATGGAATTTTAGAAAATGATTTACTAATTTTAAAGTGCCTAAAACTCTCGGATCTTGTTTCATTTTTCATAAATCGAGTTTTGCCCAGAAATATCTGAAATTTTCAGGGTATACTCTCCTAACATATATGAACCTAGTGTAAAACTTTTGGGATTTTCCAGTGTATACACAGTGAGATATTCGAAGGTAAATATTTAGGAGTCCTTTACGGAAATAGTCATTACGCACAATCTATAACTCGGAACGTGTTCGTTCTTTTTCCTACATGTAGATATCCTCTCAAGGTACCTCTGTGAAATTTCCCAGATTTTTAAGAGACATGAAACTGTCCGAAACAGTCCCAAGAAAAACGGGACAGAAGCTATTTTAGGGTTTTTGAACCCTTAACATTCCAAGTGGACTATTTTGGGGAAAATAGCCCCAAAGGTTTCAAAACTTGCTAGATTTGTGTTCTATCACTTGGGTTTACTAGATAACTCATGTATCTAGCACCCCCCTTCGACGGATCATAAATCTAAGTTGGAAAACTTGAGTTACACAAGATTTAGTGGAAGAAAATAAGAGTTTTCACCCTTGGAGAACATATGCTCATATTCTTCTTCTAAGCCTTCGATCTAACACTCAAGATACTTAGTTTTATACATGATAATATATAGGACTAGGGTATCTTGAGTATTTTTTCATAACCCCAACAAAACTCAAGTTAAAAAAACAAAGTAGAAGAAGAATCTGAAGGTTAGGTTATACCTTGATTTAATGGCAACCTTCCTTGATTTACCAAAGTAAGTGATGAACTTTGGATGCATGAACAAACTAGCACTCCTCTCTCTCTTTATATGGTCGAACCTCTCTCTCTCCTTTCTCTCTCTAGAAGTTGCTAGCTTGGGAGAAAAATTAGAAGAAGAAGAATGAGAGAAAATGAAATATTTTAGCAAATGAAATGGGTGAGTAACTATTATCCCCCACACTTTTATTGTCCCTTGGATAAAAGGCTTCACCTTATCTCTTCCAATTAAGCCTAATCATGTGGTTAAAGGTGCTAAGTAGATTTTCTACCAATGGGAGCATGATACACTTGTCCTTGTGTGTAAGACTTACTAATTCAGGAACTTGATTAGCATAATTTGGTTGCCTTAAATGGCCTAATGTGGCCGGTCCCCCTTGTCCCATTATATCCTCCATTTTACTTTTATTTTAATGCACAAATTTGATTAATCAAAAGTCCAAAATACCCTTAATCAAGTGGGTTAAGTATTGGTTTGCATTTTATTTCTTTTGGGCTTCTCTTTTAATTGTTTTGGGCCATGTAATAAACATAGTCTAACAATTTTAATATATGTTACCCAAATTGTTTATTTAGGGTTCCCATTTCCAATCTTATGAAATTTAATTACTTATATATGTGACTTTAGCTCATAACCTAATTAAGTTTACTAGAAATAGGTTTAAAATTATTAGTCACTTGAAATAACAAGATTATCCACTTAAGTTAGTATACATATTAAATACTAACCATATCTTATTACCATAACCCTTAGGTTATTTAATTATCTCACCTAATGTATAATTAGGTTACGAAGCTTTTATTTAGGGTTTAAAATAAAATAAAATTAGTTCCTAAAATTTGTAATTAGGGTTTCACATAGTAATACAAGGGTTTGTCACATAACACCATAATTGACCAACCATTATTGGTCCACATATACAGTACATATTTATAGCACTGAAAAATCGAAATATAATTATTATAATAATTCTAAAAATCATTTCATGTATTATATAAATAATATATGATTATATCTTCATGGAAAATAATTAATAAAACATTCCTAGTATAAAATTAATTATGATAAGAATATAATTTATATTGATCAATAATTCTAAAATAAATTATTTGTAACTATTCATACTTTTATTTATCACATAAATACATATACACATTATCTTGGCACATATTCCCTATTATTAAAATAAATAAAAAAATTTATACGCATAATTTCTAATTTATTTGTATAGAAAATATCGGGTTGTTACATTCACCCTCCCTTATAAAGATTCCGTCCCCGGAATCACCGTTTTAAAACCTATACATACAAGTGTACGTAGCTTAGCTTATACAATCATTACAAGTAGATCTTGATCATAAATTATCGTACTGATCTTTAACTTATTCACGTAAAGCTTGTGTATCATATTAAATGGAAATTTGTTTTCTAAAAGAACTCAAATTCCTTCTTCAAAATTTCTTTATAAAATAATTTACTATATATATGAAAATCATGCAAAAGAAAATAAAAGCTATACGAATAATACCTGGAATTGCACCACCAGCTGCTATGGTATCTTGGACCGTCATGTTGTAGACCACTTGTTGTTGATTTTGTTGAACTTCTTTGGATGACGTTGGTCCGTGATTGCGTAGAGTTCCATTGCCATTGCCAATATTCACACTCCCCCCCCCTCCTCCTCTCTTGAACAATCCTTCACCTTGTGCTCAGTCGATCCACACAGAAAACACCAACTGTTCATCCTAGGATTGGGGCCGTTGGGAGATATATGGCCCTCCTGCCCGCACTTGTAGCACACGTACTTCCCCTTCAAATATTCCCTAGAGTGGTTCTTTCCACAGTTACCACACTGCACATCTTGCTTCTTAACTCCTTCCTGTTTTACCTGCACACCTCCAAAATTGCTTCCCTTCCTTTTGCTACTACCACCGCTACTCCCACTATTAACTTCCACCTTCCCAGTTCCT
Organism: Panax ginseng; assembly: GCA_020205605.1. NCBI lineage: Eukaryota > Viridiplantae > Streptophyta > Magnoliopsida > Apiales > Araliaceae > Panax > Panax ginseng. The sequence goes on along the minus strand of CM035140.1, from coordinate 111,768,278 downwards.
TCGACCTTACTCTTGTTCTTTCTCTCCTTGTTATAGAGGCTCATGGCCTCACTCCCCTCTTCAGCAATAATAGCCTTCTCCATGAGTGCTGTAAATGTAGGGATCTGCAACACCGCCACCTTGTTGTAGAGCCAGGGTTTTAATCCCAGCTCAAAACTTCTAGCTTTCCTAACCTCTGTATCAACTTGATGCGGAGCAAACTTAGCCAAATCATTGAATTTTGAGGTGTATTCGGACACCGTCATATTCTCCCGCTTCAACTTTAAAAATTTTACCTCCATCCTAGCCTGCATACTAGATGAAAAATAGTTTTCGAAGAACAGTGTCTTAAACCTATCCCAAGTAACAACACCCTCTCCTGCCCTCGCCTGATTTGCTTTCCACCAAAAATTTGCCTCACCCTTCATCATGTAGGTGGCAAAAGCGGTCTTTTGCCCCTCAGCTACCCTAGCTACCATGAATGCTTTTTCAATCTCTTTAACCCAAGTCTGGGTTTCAACAGGGTCAGTTGTCCCTTTGAATTTGGGTCATCCCATGACCTTGAAATCTTTAAAGTTAGCTAGTTGGTTGTCCGAATTTGGTTCTCGCGACTAACATTCCTTGTCGATAGCTTGTGCTACCATGTTTGCAAAAAGTGCGATCGGTCTACTTGTTGTTGTCCTCAACGTTATCGACCAGACTCTTACGCCTTTGGTTTCGAGTTTAACGTCTTGGCGACATTATCTGGTTAAGTAAAACCATATATTATTCTTTACATTCTAAATCTTATCGTATAAGTTTAGTATATTAACTCATTTCATTACTCAAACTTAGATTCATATTTATTTAGCGAATACTTTACATAGCATAACACATACTTCTTTAAACATCATTCATCCCTTTGTGACTACAAAATTCAGGATTTACAGCCTTGACTAATACCAAAAGTTGGGAACATTACATTACACAGACATACTTAACATTAAACTGACCTACACAACAGAACCTATACTACCTATTCACTACGCCTTTCCCTTGGACAAACTCTAGCCCGATGACCTTCCATCCCACAGATAAAACATGCTCCTGATTTATAGTCGGGACAATACAGAGTGGTATGTCCTTCATAGCCACAAAGGTAATTTATTCTTTTCCCTTTCTTCTTATCGGATTTTCCTAAGTCATGGTCTTCTATCTTTCTTTTCCCCTTATTGCTCGGAGCTGCACACGATGTGTTTCTTGTGGCTCCCATCTGATCAATTTGGATTTTAAGCTTATCTTGTTCTTCCATTGTTTCTATTAACATCTGACGTAGTTGACTATTTAACAACTTTTCTATTTCCCACAGTTTTTCTAGAGAAGAAACCTTGTTCCTTAGATCTTGCACCTCTGTTGATGCTTGTTCAGCTTTAACTTTAGTGTCTGAATCACTATTTGTCAGCTCCACCATCTCCGGATTTGATACTACATTTTCTACAATAACCACTTCGTCTGAGTTGTTTTCATTGTGAGCCTCTATTTCAGCTATTGGCTTCAATATTAGCTCGGGGGTATGGATTTGATCCTTCTTCATGTTATAAGCATATAATAAGCCCCTTCCACCAGACATCTACACACATAAATTATCCTGATTAGCATATAGTATATACACACAGCAAATAATAGTTTTATATAAGTTATCTTTTATTTTCTTTGACAATGAATTTAGTCAATTCATCTCTTTATAAACTCTATATGAGTTATTTATATTTTCAACGTTTCCCTCTGTTCTAAGGTTATAGCCTAAGGTCTATCCTACCTAAGGTTTTTAACCCTAAAGCTTTGATACCAACCTGTAAATCCCCCAAATTCAGGTACTTGAAACCCGAATTCAGTGCTTCATGATACCATTTCTATGAGCGGAATAATACTAATACTAATAATAATAATAATAATATAAATATTAAACTTAATTTACATAACTATCAAAGTATAGCTCCCAAGTACGTAACCTTTAATCATTCCTTACAGTACATGATAATAAATATATAACATTGTCTTAATAATAATAAAATATTACATAAGATAACATTGAAATCATTCAGCAACCTTTCCCTTTCCCTTGTTTCTAGCAGAGCCTTCAGATTGCTCACACTTAGCTGAAAACATTTAAATTAAGCAAGGATGAGCATTTGAGTGCTCAACAAGTAATAATAATTATATATATATATATATATATATATATATATATATATATATATATATATATATATAATGTAAAGAATTTAAATATTTTCTTTATACTACTCTTCTACAACAAATCAATAGTTTTGAAGTAATCAATCGATAATAATAACATAACAACCCTCTTTCAAATTTTGAAACTACGATCGACTATAAATAGGGTTAAGGAGACATACTATGAACATTGTTTTCATTTTGAAAAGGTTAAATGTAACTTTATCTATAAAATCATCATAACTTACTGCACGGGTGATCAAATCACCGTTGTACCTGTGATTAATCAACACTATATGCAAGAACGATAAGATCGTTTCACTCTGTTCCTTTGGGCGCATAAAAGTTTTCCCATGTAAGGGGTGTTCATACTTGTTTCGGGGTTCCAAACCAAAGCAATTCGGTTGGATAATAATAAGGTTTTATCTTGTTCAACAATAATCTATAATTCAATATATATATACGGTATTTATCAACAGGATATCAATGATTATCCAAGTGGGGACACTTGTATAATCATTTATAGAAATTATCGAATGTAATATATATCTCGAATTACCGTATACTAACATGTTGATAATCAATGAGCGATATAATATAGGGTTAATAATGCGTACAAAGAATAATATAATTCAAACATTCTTACTCATGTCCATGCATAAAGAAAATGCAAATGTAGGATACTTACCGATGCGTACCGCCATAATACGCAACTTAGTTTAATCTTTTATATCACGACCTATCATTAATTAGATCATTCGTTCGATTAGAACAATATACTATAACATATAGTACTGCATTTCACAGTCAGCACATAATCTAATCGCATTATCACACATGTTCCACAATCATAACATCACAAACAAACATTAATACAGTCAAAATATCCAAGTCCATATCAATTTCTGAAATATGTCAGTGTACCGACAACTTTATCGGGTAATTATCGAGTCTAAGACTCTATTCCAATGTTCAATATCCGTAAGTATCAGTCATATTATTTTAAATGACTTAATAAACATTTATTAATTTATCATAAATTTTCAAACACCGAAATCATTATTAAATAATTTAAATATCAAATAATTCTATTATTATTTAATTATTATTAAACTATTAATAATATTTTTATTCATTTACCAATAGTATTAATATTTTATTCAATAAACTAATATTATTAATCTTGATATTATTTAATTCACTCTCGAGTATTATTAGTTCGCTAATAATACTTTTATTCACTTACTAATATTATTAACATCTTAATAATATTTTAATACTTTTACTAATATTATTAATCCCTTAATAATATTTTAATCATACATTAATATTATTACTTTAATAATATCTTACTTATAATACTTTTATTTATTTACCAATAGTATTAATATTTTATTCATTTACTAATATTATTAATCATTTAATAATATTTTATTCCTTTACTAATGTTATTACATTTTTAATAACATTTTATTTAATCTCGAATATTATTATTTACTTAATAATATTTTAATCATCCAATAATACTTTAATTTAATATTGTTAATCTTTTAATAATATTTTAATCTAAGATTAATATTTTAATCTAATATTATTAATCATTTAATAATACTTTAATCATTTATTAATATTTTAAATCAAATATGATTAACCATTTAATAATATATTAATGATGTTTTAATCTTAATATTTTTATTTACTTAACAATATCATATTCTAATATTATTAATATCATAATAATATTTTAATAATTTATTAGATCAATAAATAATTTATTTTAATTGTTCACCCTTTATAAAATCATTTATTTAATATCCATAAAAGGTCCTAAATAATATTTCTTATTATAAATTACCAAAATGCCCTAAAATAGTCATAATATATATATATAAGGAGTATTCAAGCATTAAAATCATATTTTTCTTATTTAAGACATCACTTAACTATTTATTTTCTTTTAGTCATAACTTAATCATTTTTAGGAAAAATACCAAATTGATTCCAAAAATTCTTCATTTCTGGGTTTAGACAGTATATGAGCCAACAACGATCCCCAAATTTTTCTGGAATTTTAGAAAATGATTTACTAATTTTAAAGTGCCCAAAACACTCGGATCTTGCTTCATTTTTCATAAATCGAGTTTTGCCCAGAAAAAACTGAAATTTTCAGGGTATACTCTCTTAACATATATAAACCTACTGTAAAACCTTCGGGATTTTCCAGTGTATACACAATGAGATATTCGAAGGTAAATATTTAGGAGTCCTTTACGGAAATAGTCATTACGCACAATCTATAACTCGAAACGTGTCCGTTCTTTTTCCTACATGTAGATAACCTCTCAAGGTACCTCTGTGAATTTTCCCAGATTTGTAAGAGACATGAAACTGTCCGAAACAGTCCCAAGAAAAATGGGACAGAAGCTATTTTAGGGTTTTTTGAACCCTTAACATTCCAAGTGGACTGTTTTGGGGAAAATAACCCCAAAGGTTTCAAAACTTGCTAGATTTGTGTTCTATCACTTGGGTTTACTAGATAACTCATGTATCTAGCACCCCCCTTCAACGAATCAAAAATCTAAGTTGGAAAACTTGAGTTACACAAGATTTAGTGGAAGAAAACAAGAGTTTTCACCCTTGGAGAACATATGCTCATATTCTTCCTCTAAGCCTTCGATCTAACACTCAAGATACTTAGTTCCATACATGATGATATGTAGGACTAGGGTATCTTGAGTATTTTTTCATAACCCCAACAAAACTCAAGTTAAAAAAACAAAGTAGAAGAAGAAGATAAAGGTTAGGTTATACCTTGATTTAATGGCAACCTTCCTTGATTTACCAAAGTAAATGATGAACTTTGGATGCATGAACAAACTAGCACTCATCTCTCTCTCTATATGGGAACCTCTCTCTGTCCTTTCTCTCTCTAGAAGTTGCTAGCTTGGGAGAAAAATTAGAAGAAGAAGAATGAGAGAAAATGAAATGTTTTAGCAAATGAAATGGGTGAGTAACTATTATCCCCCACACTTTTATTGTCCCTTGGATAAAAGGCTTCACCTTATCTCTTACAATCAAGCCTAATCATGTGGTTAAAGGTGCTAAGTAGATTTTCTACCAATGGGAGCATGACACACTTGTCCTTGTGTGTAAGACTTACTAATTAAGGAACTTGATTAGCATAATTTGGTTGCCTTAAATGGCCTAATGTGGCCGGTCCCCCTTGTCCCATTATATCCTCCATTTTACTTTTATTTTAATGCACAAATTTGATTAATCAAAAGTCTAAAATACCCTTAATCAAGTGGGCTAAGTATTGGTTTGCATTTTATTTCTTTTGGGCTTCTCTTTTAATTGTTTTGGGCCATGTAATAAACATAGTCTAACAATTTTAATATATGTTACCCAAATTATGTATTTAGGGTTCCCATTTCCAATCTTATGAAATTTAATTACTTATATATGTGACTTTATCTCATAACCTAATTAAGTTTACTAGAAATAGGTTTAAAATTATTAGTCACTTGAAATAACAAGATTATCCACTTAAGTTAGTATACATATTAAATACTAACCCTTCCTTATTACCATAACCCTTAGGTTATTTAATTGTCTCACCTAATGTATAATTAGGTTACGAAGCTTTCATTTAGGGTTTAAAATAAAATAAAATTAGTTCCTAAAATTTGTAATTAGGGTTTCACACAGTAATACAAGGGTTTATCACATAACACCATAATTGACCAACTCTTATTGGTCCACATATACAGTACATATTTATAGCACTAAAAAATCGAAATATAATTATTATAATAATTCTAAAAATCATTTCATATATTATATAAATAATATATGATTATATCTTCATGGAAAATAATTAATAAAATATTCCTACTATAAAATTAATTATGATAAGAATATAATTTATAATGATCAATAATTTTAAAATAAAATTATTTGTAACTATTCATATTTTTATTTATCACATAAATATATATACACATTATCTTGGCAAATATTCCCCATATTTAAAATAAATAAAAAATTTATACGCATAATTTCTAATTTATTTGTATAGAAAATATCGGGTTGTTACATATACCTTATAACAGTTGAGCAAATATCCTGAAAGAAATTTGAAAGTGTGGTAAACGTATCATTAATATTCCTAGGTAACACCTCACGAAATGTAATTGGCATCAACTTCTGCATGAATACATGACAGTCTTGACTTTTGAACCTAGTAATTTTCAACTGCTCAACATTAGTACAACGAGATATGTTAGAAACATATCCATCTGGGAGCTTCAATGCTCTAAGCCACTTGTAAATGTTTTCAACCTGTTACTTGGTAAGATAAAATGGAGCTTTTTGTTTTGATTTGTTAGGTCGGAGCCATAATTCAAGCCTGATATTCATTTCCTCCAAGTCTTTACGTGCTTTATCATTGTCTTTTGTTTTACCACTCGTATCTAGTACGGTGTAAAACAAGTTCTCGAATACATTCTTTTCTGTATGCATAACATCTATACAATGTTGACGTACTAGTGTGACCCAATATGGAAACTTAAACCAAATTGGCGAGTGTGTCCAGTTATGACTTTTCTCATATCCAATAGCTCTCAACTTACCATGCTCCTTCCCAGGCGGTGGAAATGTTAGATCATTTAAACAACCCAATAGGTCGCTGCCCGACAAGTGACCAACAACCCCCTTCTTCTCTGTCTTTCTATTGAACTGTGTAGACATCTTTCTATATAATTGTGCTCAGCAGTCAAGAATCTACGAGCAGTTCCAAAGAAACTAGTTTTTCGGCCATGACGTAGTTGAGTGCCTTGCACATCCCCCATACAGACTGGACATGACAACTTACCATGAGTTGACCAACCACTAATCATCCCTAGTGCCAAAAACGCAGTGATAGTCCACAATAAGGCTGCCTTCATCACAAAATTCTGCCCGATAGATTTATCAAAAGTATGAATGCATGTTTCCCACAACATCTTAAGTTCATCGACTAACGGCCTAAGGTACACTTTAATGTCTTTTTTACGACTCTTATCTCCCGGTATAAATAAGGTCAAGAAAAGATACGGATCCCTCATGCACATTGACGGTGGAAGATTGTAAGCTACCATAATCACTGACCAAACAGAGTAAGGCTGACTAAAATTATTAAATGGACAGAAGCAATCTGCATCCATGCCAAGCCTGACATTCCTAACTTCGTCGATAAATTATGGAAAATTGACATCAAAATTATTCCATTCATCTCCATCTACTGGGTGAGTCAGCTGACCAGGCACGACATCCCTTGTTTTATGCCAACTTATATGCTGAGCAGTGTGCACAAACATGAATAGCCGCTGCAACCTCGGCGCAAGAGAAAAGTACCATAAAATCTTCTTTGGAACATGTTTCTCCTTCCCCCCACGTTTTGTGATCTTGTACCGAGGCGAGTTGCAGATATCACACTGCACCTTATCTTAGTTGTAAGACCCCAACTTTTTATGAATGAAGATTTAATTTTCTCTAATTGTTATTTTGAATAATAAAGGTGTGGATTTGATATAATGCTATAGTTATGGATGATATGTGCAAATTTTACAAAGTAAGCAAGTGGTCATAAAATATTCGTTTAGTCGGAGAATATTTTTTGTCAGGGAATATCTGTACTGTAATGCCTCCAAAATAGGTATACACAACCCATTTTGAGTCGCCAAATACATGGTACAGAATTCAAATACAAACTTAATTATAAAACAGTCGTGTAAAATATGGCAAAACATAAGCTGGGAGTTTTAACACGAATATTGTCTCGTAGACAATATCCAAACTCAAATGGAGTCCTCATTACAATTATTATCATACTATTTTATAAAATAGTGAGGATTACTACATCCACTATCTCAGACCGTCACTTCATTCCCCGACTAGTCCCAGCGATATTCTCATTTCCTGAATAGAACAATGAAACCAAATGGTGAGCTCAACTAGCCCAGTAAAGAATATTATGACTAAGATAATGCAGAATAAATTATCATTAGCCTTCAACAGTGTAAAACTGATAGAATATAATAGACAACAAGTTTAACTGCAACGGAACAAGCAATCCATTAGAAGAGTCAAATAGAGCATGATATATACTATCTTCTATGATTTAAAAGTTCATCATCAATATTTTATCACTGTAACACAACTCAATTAATAATCCACATCATCGAATTATCCATGCACTACGGGCCAATGATATTTGTTAGTATCACATCCATGAATTATCCATGCACTACGGGCCAAGGATATTCGTTAGTATCACCAATGGTCATGATTATGCCAACAACTGTCCATCAATGAACTACGGGCCAATGAGGACTTTTACCACATCATTTGTAACATTACAAGTCATGATTATACGGATATAATTCCTGATTATAATCATACCAATCAACAGTCCATCTATGCACTACGGCCAAAGATGACTTTTATCACAATATAAGCATGAGGATGATGACAATGATATAAGCATCAATCAAATTAAATCAAGGTTAAATATTAAAGATTTTTAATTTATCCAGAGTTTAAAAATGTCTAAATTGTCAACATGATAACTGCTTTGTGGAGTAAAATTCAAGAATAATATTTATATATCAAAAATAATTTGGACAGAAGAGAAATCAATTTTTGTCGTGAATAGTACTTTGTGGATAATACCTCGTGAATAGTACCCCAGCATGAAAAGATTAAAATTTAACAAGAATGTTCAGAAAAATATTTATGTGAAACGATACTAGATTAAGCGCAAATTTTAAGGATACTTATCAAAATGAGTGTAGAATTAGGAATACGAAACGAAATAATATTACTTATATACTACAGAGTATGAAATAAAATATTATTTCTTACGAATATTGAACAAAAATAATATCCCTTACCTTAAAAGGAGAGTATTTCTGACTGGTGTGACGGGGATATTCTTAAAGAAAACTTACACTATTTTCTACACTCAAAGCTTCCTTAAACTCTAAAGAAATACGCTCAATATTATAGAAGAAGAATTCTCTGATTCTTGTGTGATTTTCTTTTGTAAACTGAGCATCCTATTTATAGGAGAATGGCAGGGCACTATTTAAGAAAAATCACGGGTGAACAGTTGAAGAAAATCACAGACGCAATCGGCTGAAACTTTAAAAAAAATTGATTTTACTATGCAGCAATATGCAAACACTATATAGTACTATACAACACTATGCAGTACTATGCAACATAATAAAATATAATATATTCTATTTATAATCTAATAATATATATATATATATATATATATATATATATAAGTAATAAAACAAAACTGAAATAACTTTTTATCGATGATTTTGAAAAATGAATAAGTGGGGGTCCATGTAATAAGCCAAATTTACAACAAATACTTCATAAAAAATCCCTCTATTTATCTCAATTCACTTGGCTTCACTAAACATATTTTTAATAACATTTATTCATCATTAATATTATAACTCACAATATTAACAACCAAATCATTCTTAGGAAAGATGGGGCTTTTCGATAAGGACTTCTCTTTATTGGCGCGCAATTAGATGACCAAACCTATTTCCTAGACAGAACTTTCTAGACATTGTCAATAATGCAAATAATAATATGAATAACTATCGTCTCAATTATTGATTTAATAATATAAAAAATTATAAAAATAATTGTATCAATAATGTGAGATACAATGCAGCAATTACTGTGGCAATAATTGAATAAACGTGAGTGACTTCTCACGTAAGCATCAATAATCAAAGATATTGTGCAATACCGTGTGCTACTGTGCAACCACACGTATTATGTACTTCTATCACCGGATATTTCAACAGTTAACGGTAAAACTTTTGCCGTTATTTGTATAAAAAGTTATTTTTGTTGTTTTCTAACTCCGACAGTAATTCTGTTGTGGGGTCCACCAATGATTGTGCCGTCGTATAAATATTCCCTGATAAAACGAATATTTCCCAACCAAACGAATATTTTATGACAACTTGCTTACTTTGCAAAATTTGTAAATATTACCCCCAACTATAACATTATATCAAATCCACACCTTATTATTCAAAATAACATTTAGAGAAAAATTAATCTTTCTACAATTCATGCAAAACCAGACAAGAGAGACTCCTGTTCAAAATGCAGGTGGAAACAATGGTAACTCACAGCTTGTCACTACCAAGCAATTCAAGAAGTTGGTGTGACGCCCCCAAAATTTGTATATATCACCCGTTCTAACTTGCAAAATACATGGTACAGAATTCCAATACAAACTTAATTTATACAATACGATAAAAGCCTAACTGGGAGTTTTAACACGAATATTGTCCCATAGACAATATCCAAACTCAAATGGAGTCCTCATTACATTTATTATCACACTATTTCATACTATAGCCACCAACTCGGACCATCACTACGTTCCCCGACTAGTCCCGACTACGTTTTTATTTCCTGAAGAGAACAATGAAAGAAAAAGGGTGAGCTCAACTAGCCCAGTAAGAAATATTATGACTAAGATAATGTATAATAAATTATCATTAGCCTTCAACAGTGTTAAACTGATAGAATATATTAAACAAAAAGGTTAACTGCAGCGGAACAAACAATCCATTTGAAGAGTCAAGTAGAGCACGATATCTACTATCTTCTATGATTTAAAAATTTTATCATCAATTTTATCGCTGAGACTCAGCTCCATAAATAATCCACATCACTGAATTATCCATGAACTACGGGCCAAGGATATTCATTAGTATCACGTCCACGAATTATCCATGCACTACGGGCCAACGATATTCGTGTTATCACCAATGGTCATGATCATGCCAAACAACAATTCATCTTTGCACCCTTGGCCGAAAAGAACGCATGGTCATGATCATACCAACAATTGTCCATCAATGCACTAAGGGCCAATAAGGACTTTTAGCACATCATTTGTAACCTTATAGGTCATGATTATACTGAATAATCCCTAGTCATAATCATACCAATCAATAGTCCATCTATGCATTACGGGCCAAAGATGACTTTCATCATAATATAAGCATGAGGATGATGACAATGATATAAGAATTCAATTAAATGAAAGTGAAGGTTAAATTTTAAAGATTTACAATTTACTTTATCCAGAATTCAATAATGTCCAAATTGTCAACATGATACTGCTTTGTGGAGTAAATTTGAAGAATAATATTGAATCAAAAATGATTTGGACAGAAAAGAAATTAATTTTTGTCATGAATAGTACCCTGGGTGAATAGTAACTGAGTGAATAGTACCCCGAGTGAATAGTACCCGACATAAATAGTATCCTTCCATTTAATAAGAAAGTTCAGACCAATAGTGGAAATACTAGATGAAGCACAAACTATTAAGAATATTCTACTAATTTCAAGGGTTTTCACCATATAATAATAAGGTTATGGAAACAAACAATAAATTTGTACCATAAATAGAGAAATATGAAAAAAGACTATATCCCTTGTTGAGTACAAAAGAAATGACATCTCATACGAGTATGATAGAATATACAAAACTGCAAATAGATTTTCACCCGTCATGCGGTAATTCACATAGACATATCATTTCCGTATTTTAATACAGAATGAATACGAAGGGTTATTCACCATGCATACGGTAGTCCGCGTAGACATGTTACTCCCGTAGATTAATAAAGAATGAATACAAATAGTCATTCACCATGCATGCGGTAGTCCGCGTAGACAAGTTACTCCCGCATATTAATAAAGAATGAATGACAACCTTTATGAATATTGAAAGAAAACAACACTCTTTACGAATACGAAAGAATAATACCCCTTACCTTAGTAGAAGACTGGATACTGCAATAGTGAAGTAGCATAATACTATTCTTCTTCCTCTATATAGTTTCTCTCTCTATAGTTGCTTTTGTGAGTCTTAGTGAATTGGTGAGAATGAAAAAAGAAATGAGCTTCCATTTATAGGAAAATATAGTTTTGATAATTATATGTTTAGGGGCTTGACTTATTACAGTTTAGTACCTTCATCTTTGCCTCCATTTATAATTTAGTCCTTCAAGTATTATCAATCTTGCACAACCTCCCCTAATAGTACATGCATGTTAACCAATAGTTCCATGCATGTGAACAAATAGTTATTTACATGTGAACTAATAGCAATTAATTGCTCATTTATCTGATTAATCACCCGTTTGGTCAATTTAACATCCAAAAATTAACTATTATCAAAATAAATGTCGATTTCCACTAACACTAATAATTCCAACACAGTGAAAATATTTTTAACAACATTTATTCATCAATAATATAACTTGTAATATTAACAACTAGATCATTCCCACGAAATAAGGGGTTTTAAATAGAGATTTCTCCCTATTGACGCACAATTGAGTGACCAAACCCCTTTCCTCAATAGAACTTTCTAGACATTATCAATAATGCAAATAATAATATGAATAACTTTGTCGTCTCAATTATTGACTTAATAATATAAAATATTGTGTAGATGAAACTGTGACAATAATTGAATCAATAATGTGAGATACTATGCAACAATTACTGTAACAATAATTGAGTATAACTAAGTGACTTCTCACGTAAGCATCAATAATCAATACTGTGTGCTACTATGCAACCATGCATAATACTGTACTTTTATCACCGGGTATTTCAACTGTTAATGGTAAAACTTTTGCCGTAATTGTTATAAAAAATTATTTCTGTCATTTTCTAACTCCGACAGTAATTTTGTAGCGGGGTCCACTAATGATTGTGTCGTCGTACGAATATTCCCTGATAAAATGAATATTACCCGACCAATCGAATATTTTATAACAACTTTCTTACTTTGAAAAATTTATAAATACTACACACAACTATAACATTATATCAAGTCCACAGCATAATATTCAAAAATATATTTCGAGAAAAATTAAACTTTATTCATAAAAGTCGGGGTCTTACAACCTCCACTTCTTATGAAATTTCATCCTCGAAATTGGGGTGCGTACCTGGTATATCGAAGAGGTGAAGATAGATTGATTTTATTTCAGATTCTAACTCCCAAGTCATTTCCTCAGCATCATGGTTTCTCCACAAAACTTTGACTTGAGGTATAACCTTAGAGCGTAGAATATGTTCCTTCTTATCCAAGATTTTAACAGGTACCTCTTCATATTATTTAAATCTTTCGTTATCTTGTCTGGTTCTAACTCAATAATGTGGTTAGGGTCTTCCACATATTTGCGTAACATAGATATATGAAAAATGGTATGAATACGAGACATACTTGGTGGTAAAGTGAGTCTATAGGCCACAGTTCCTACTCGATCGAGGATTTCAAATGGACCAATAAATCGAGGATTGAGATTTCCTTTCTTCGTCGATTCTTGCTTCTAGAATAACGTCTTCTTGCACCTTCTTCTTCACATTCATCAGCTCTGAGTCTGTAGCTTGAGCGGCTTTAACTTTATCGATTAAATTCGGTTTTAATCGTATATTCGCTATCTTCACGTATGTTCTTGGAGTCTTTAACTCTTTCTCCATCTTTTGTAAGTTATACGAAACGGGTCTTTGTGTTAACAATATTGCACTCGTAAACGCATACGATCTTCTACTCAACGTGTTAGCTACCACGTTCGCTTTTCTAGGATGGTATTTGAATGGTATTATCGTAATCTCTTAACAGCTCGAGCCAATGTCTTTGGCGCATGTTACGTTCATTCTAGGTGAAGAAATATTTGAGGATTTTGAACCGGGTTCAAGGTAAACACAAAATTCGATTTCACACTCTGGGGGTAGGCTAGGAAGTCTTCAGGGAATACGTCAAGAACTTTATTAACAATAGAAATATCATTCAAAATTGTGACTCTCATCCAAGACTTGGATATCACATTACATTGATACATATCAACTTGTCACCGTTATTCACGGCGTCCCCTATAGAAAGTCTGGCTTCGGTGCATCCCACACAAGGAAGTCACCAGCGAAAGGCTTGGGGCTCTTTACTTATGGCTTAATATGATAGTGATTGACTTTAGTGGTTTGGTTGCTTGAATTCTCATAACATGTTGGTTAGGAATATGAAAGCTAACAACCTTACGGAAATAATCAACTTTAGCATGATGAGTAGTTAACCAGTCGATTCCTAAAATCACATCAAATGCAAAAATTTTCAAAGAGATAAGATCGACAGGTAACGTGAAAGTGTCCATTTGAATCAAACAAGATTTATAAACAGTGGAGGTAACAAAGGTTTCTCCCAAGGAAGTTTCAACAGATAAGTCAAAGTCTAATTTCTTCGAAGTTAAATTTAAACGTTGAGCGCAAGTAGGAGGAATAAAAGAATGGGTAGAACCGGTATCAAATAAGTTATAGACTTCGCAAGAGTTTATGATTATCTTACCCGTGATAACTGCATTCGGGTTCCTCGACAAACGCTCCACTTAAACTACCGGCTTTAACTTGTCTGGGACGGCCTTTGGTGTCTCCATCCCAGTTGGACTTGACTTCACTACACGACAAAATCAGGCTAGGTGACCTTCTATTGCGCAATTATAACATGCTTTGGACTGATGTGTCCCTCCCCTCCGCATTTGAAGCATACGATCGGTGGTCGTTCTCCTTCCTTGATAATAGGTGCTGGTGCTGCTGTCTTTCCATCATTGTTGAACCTTCTCTTCTTGAAATTTTCACTTCTATTATCTTGGCCATGATTACCACCGAAGTGGTTACCATTTATAGCATATTGATTCCCTTCACGTTTGTTGTCACCGCTTTGATGACTGCTACCACTGGTACTATCGATTTTTTGGCTATTCTCTCTAGGTTGGGTCGACTCATTATTGCGCTCCTATAAATGAGCCATATTCACAACATCTGAATACAGGCAAAGTTTGTGAGAAATGAGTTATTGGCGTATTTCGGGTTTCAAACCTCGTAGAAACATTCACATTATTCTCTCCTCATTATCTACCAAATGGGATGCAAATTGGGATAACTCCATAAATTTAGCCTCGTACTGCGATACGGTTATATTGTTTTGCTCCAGCTTGATGAACTCTACCTTCTTCATGTGATAAATACTTTTGGGAAAGTACTTGTCGTTGAACAATTCTTGGAACCTCTACCAAGACATTTTGAGTGCGGCAGGCTAAGTACGTTTTACTGATTTCCACCAGTAATCTGTCTCTCCTCTCAACATGAAGGTGGCAAAGGGAACCTTTTGTTCCTCAGAGCATCCCAAGACATCAAATATCTTGGTGATGTGCTTTATCCACGTTTCTGCCTTAAGTGGTTATGGCTTTCCCAAAAACTCCGGTGGTTCCAGCTACTTGAACTGCTTAGCAGTGACCATCCGAGAGTTGATAGTGTTTTCACCTACATTTTGAACATGAGTCTCTCTCGCCTGATGTTGCATGAATTGCATAAAGCCTTTGAACATCCCATCGTTCATCATTTGGTCGGTGTTGTTGTTTACCTGAGGATTATTTCCTTCCTGAAGCACATTATCTTGGGTATTAATCGTTGGTGACTCAACGGTCTCATGTGCTTCATTTCTTATCTGAACTTTTTCAAATGCCATTTTTAAATACTGCCACAAAACAAGGGTTAATTGACATGCCACATATTATCCCTATATTCTAACCGACCAATTAATTAACAAATAAGCTTAGGTAGGTCATACTAGCGAAGGATTTACCCGTCCCCCCCCCTCCTAGTTCTAGTCTCACATCTCAACCAGGGATCATATCCCTAAGCTTTGATACCAACTTTGATGCCCCTAAAAAAGATATACATCACCCATTCTGAGTTGTCAAATACACGGTACAAAATTGAATCAATAATGTGAGATACTATGCAGCAAATACTGTAGCAATAATTGAGTATAACTGAGTGACTTCTCACGTAAGCATCAACAATCAATACCGTGTGCTACTATGCAACCACGCGTATTACTGTACTTTTATCACCGGGTATTTTAACAGTTAACGGTAAAAAATTTGTCGTTATTTTTATAAAAAAATTATTTCTTTCATTTTCTAACTTTGACAGTAATTTTGTAGTGGGGTGCACAAAAGATTGTGCCATCGTACGAATATTCCCTGATAAAATGAATATTCCCTTACCAATCGAATATTTTATGACAACTTGCTTACTTTGCAAAATTTATAAATACTATCCACAACTATAACATTATATCAAATCCACACCATAATATTCAAAAATATATTTTGAGAAAAATTAATCTTTATACATAAAAGTTGAGGTCTTACAGTTGGGACCGCCAGAGTTTTTGGAAAGCCAGAGCCACTTAAGGCAGAGGCATGGATTAAGTAGATTACCAAGATATTTGATGTCTTGGGATGCACTGAAGAGAAAAAGGTTCCCTTCTCCACCTTCATGTTGCGCGGAGAGGCAGATTACTGATGGAAATTTGTAAAACGTACCCATCTGTCCACACTTAAGATGTCTTGGGAGAAGTTCCAAGAATTATTAAACGACAAGTACTTTCCATAAAGTATTCGTCACATGAAGGAGGTGGAATTTATCAAACTGGAACAGAACAATATGACTGTATTGGAATACGAAGCCAAGTTTACAGAGTTATCCCGGTTTGCATCTCATTTGGTTGATAATAAGGAGCGAATGACAAGAATGTTTCTGAGAGGGTTGAAACCCAAAATTCATCAACATATCATCTCTCATAAACTTTGTGTGTATTCAGATGTTGTGAATAAAGTGCAATTATTTGAGCTGGATTATGAGTCAGCTCAACCAAAAGACATCAACCGGCAGCACGATAATAGTCATACCAGTGGCAACTGTCATCAAAGCAATGGTAACCAACGTACCAGAAATGGTAACCACTTCGGTGGTAATCATGGCCAAGATAATAGGAGAGGTGAGTCAAGTGGAAATTTCAAAAAGAGAAGATTCAGCAATGATGGGAAGACATCGGCAGCATCACTAGCACCAACAACCATTTCTAGGGAGGATAACAACTGCTAGTTAGATGGTTTCAGTTGTGGAAAGGACGGTAACACAACCCGATTTTGTTCGGTAGCGAAGTCAAGTCCAGCTGGGACGGTGGCACCAAAGGCGGCTACAGATAAAACAAAGTCGGTGGTTCAAGGGAGAGTGTTTGTCGTAACGTCCCAAAAGGCGAGGAACCCGAACGAAGTTATCATGGGTAAGCTAATTATAAACTCTTGCGAATTCTATACCTTATTAGATACCGGTTCTACCCATTCTTTTATTTCACCTACTTATGCTCAACGTTTGAACTTAACCCCTAAGAAATTAGAATTTGACTTATCTGTTGAAATACCGTTAGGAGAAAACTTCATTGCATCCATAGTTTATAAATCATACTTGATTCAAATTGGCAGCATCACATTACCTGTTGATCTCATCCCTTTGAAAATACTTTCATTTGATGTGATTTTACGGATTGATTGGTTAACTACTCATCATGCTAAAATTGATTGTTTTTGTAAGGTCGTTAGTTTTCATATTCCTAACCAACCTGTTATGTGAATTCAAGCAACCAAACAACTAAAGTCAATCACTATCATATCAAGCCATAAAGCCATTCGTTTATTAAAAAATGGATGTCAAGCTTTCTTAGACCATGTCATGGATTTAAACAAAAATACGTCAGATTTGAATAATATTTTCGTTGTTAATGAATTACCTGACGTGTTTCTTGAAGAACTTCCTGGCCTACCCCTAGAGCGTGAAATCAAATTTTGTATTAACCTTGAACCCGGTACAAAATCCAATTCTAAAACCCCATATCGAATGGCTCCTATTGAACTTCAGGAGTTAAAAACCCAACTACAGGAATTGTTACACATTGGTTTCATTCGTCCTAGTACATCTTCTTGGGGTGCTCCTGTTTTATTCATAAAGAAGAAAAATGGAAGTATGTGACTTTGCATTGACTATCGGGAGTTGAACCATGTCACCATCAAAAATAGGTACTCGTTACCTCACATTGATGACCTATTTGACCAGTTTTAAGGGCCTAAATTCTTCTCAAAGATCGATCTTCATTCTGAATATCATCAATTAAAGATTAAAACTGATGACATTCCAAAGACTGCTTTCAGAACTCGGTACAGGCATTACAAATTCCTAGTTATGTCTTTTGAATTGTTTAATGTTCCTGCTACTTTCATGGATATGATGAACCGAGTATTCAAGGAATATTTGGATCATTTTGTGGTTGTCTTTATTGATGACATCCTCATTTACTCCAAAATCCATGAAGATCATGAGCAACACTTGAGGCTAATACTCCAAAAGCTTCGTGAAAACAAACTATATGCCAAGTTAAAGAAATGCGAGTTCTGGCTTGAGGAAGTAGCATTCCTTGGGCACGTGGTATCGAAGTATGGAATATCAGTTGACCCAGTGAAGATTAAAATAAGATAAAGTTGGGAAAACCTAAGCCAGTAACCGAAGTACGTAGCTTTCTGGGCTTAGTTGGTTATTATCGGAGATTTGTGGAAGGATTTTCTCGAATCGCCACTCCATTAACTTAGATGACTCGAAAAGATATAAAGTTCAGATGGAGCGAGGAATGTGAGAAGTGCTTCCAAGAACTCAAGAGGAGACTCATTTTAACACCTGTTCTGACAATACCATCAGGTTCGGAGGGATTTATCATCTATAGTGATGCTTCAGACAGAGGTTTAGGATGTGTTCTCATGCAACATGGGAAAGTCATAGCATATGCCTCAAGACAACTCAAAGAATATGAGAGGAATTATCCTACTCCTTATCTAGAGTTGGCAACAGTCGTTTTTCCACTAAAGATCTGGAGGCACTACATGTATGGGGAGAAAGTGGAGATCTATACAGATCATAAATACCTCAAATATTTCTTCACCCAAAAGAAACTCAACATGCGACAATGACGTTGGCTCGACCTGTCGAAAGATTACAATCATACCATTCAATACCATCCTAGAAAAGCAAACGTGGTAGCTGACGCGTTGAGTAGAAGATCTTATGCGGGTACGAGTGTGATGTTGTTAACACAAAGACCCATTTTGTATGACTTACAAAGGATGGAAATAGAGTTAAAGACTCCAAATATACGAGTAAAATCGACTTTAATCGATAAAGTTAAAGTTGCTCAAGCTACAGACATGGAGCTGATGAGTATGAAGAAGAAAGTACAAGAAGGTGCTATTCTAGAAGCAAGAATCGACGAAGAAAGAATACTTCGAGTCAACTCCAGACTTTGTGTTCCTAACGACTCTGAATTAAAGTATAAGATCATGATAGAAGCACACAACACACCGTTTGCAATCCATCCTGGAAGTACTAAAATGTATCGTGATCTTCAACAAACATTTTGAAAAGAGAGATCGTGGAGTTTATATCAAGGTGTTTAACGTGTTAACGTGTCAGGGCTGTGACGATTTGATTGTTTGAGTTGTGATTCTGGGGACAGAATCCTTGTAAGGAGGGAAGGATGTAACAATCAAAAATTTCAAATTGTAATATTAAATATTTATTGAATTATATAAATATTTATTTGATGTGTTTATTGTTGAAATGGATGAAATACATATTTTATTGATGTGGTTATTATTAGTATATATTTATGAATTAAATTTATTAGAAAACATTCTACATTAAATTAATTTATAATTTAGAGAGTTGTAATATAACATGAGATGTTATATTGTTGTGTTGAGTTAATAATTTAAAGGGTATATTAAATTATTAAATAAAATTATAATGAAATTATAATTTTGTGTTATTTATTTAAATGGTATATTTAATTAAAATATAGTATGATTGATTAATTTATTGATTAATGTTGGATATGGAAATCCGAATAAATAATATGTGATTATAAATTATAAACTAAATGGTTTATTAAAATAATTAAAGTAGTTTTAAATTGATTTTAACCAAACAAGGCTTAAATATGTTAAGTCTTTAAAATTTAAAGGGTTTTGTCAAACAAAACCTTGTGGCTTTTGGATTTTGATTTTTGAATTTAATTAAATAAATTAAATAATAAATATAATATATTTATAACAATTACGTTAGTTGGTAACTGATATTACAATTAGTAGTAGTATTAAGGTTATCCGTTTTATTTCTTACGCTTGATTATCAGTTTGGGTTTTTACGCATAACCTTAGTTGCCTAGGAATAACACTGAGAGTTCAGAGAGAGCTTGATAGAGCTTGACAGAGAGAATTGAGAGAGATTGAGAGGAAACCTAAGGATTTCACGATAATTCCAGTGTGTTTAGCAAGGATTTCTTTTAAGCAACCAAAGGTATGTTCTATAACCTTATTATACATATGTGGGTTTCACGGCAAAATTTTTTTTATGTCCTGTGAAATAAAATTGTTGAATTGTGGATATATATATATATATATATGTTGTAATTGTGATTATATGAGTTTATAATGCTAGAGTTTACGTTTAAACATGAATTGCATGCTAATTACAGTTAAAGGTAGGAGAGATAATTAGCAGTGTATGTTTGTGTGAATATTTTGTATATGCCTTATGTAAGTACCGAATTTAGTGGTTAGTTTGTATGTTAAACTGTAAATTGAGTCTTGTATATGTTAGTTCATTAACAAACGAAGATAACATAATTTGAAAGAAGCAATTTGGTCAAGAATTATGTTTACAGTGTTGATTTTTGTCTAAGGAACTCAAAAATGAAGTTTTATATGAAAATATGGAATTTGAGGAAATTAAACTAGTATAATTGTTGTTAAATTATTTTATGTTGAGGAATATGTTGGCAAACATGTTTATGATGGTTTTGTATCAATTGTACGTGTTAATATTACTGTTTAGTGGGTGAAATTCGTGTTTGTTGGGCTAAAGTCGGCTACTGTTCATAGCCATCTCTGCCTCTGTCTCACTACTTGTGTAGTACTTCTTATTTGGTGTTAAGGCTAAAAAATGCCTTGTTGTCTTGGTATGACCATTGCATGTGCATATGTAAGCGCAACAAGGCCACCTAATCGATCCGAGGCGAGAGACTTAATCTTTGCTGCGATTAAGGGGTAGCGACATACTTTGGTCTAATGATTGTAGACACTCGAAATTTTTGTTTCCTGTTACTAACCATGCAGGAGGGCAAAAACATCTTTTTCACACTCCAGAGATAACCCTGGAGAACCACAACATCAATTTTAACCCCGGAGATAGCCATACGAGATCCAGTTTCCAATCCCGGAGATAACCCCGGGAAAATAGTTTCCAACCCCGGAGATAACCCCGAGAAAGTCAGTTTCAACCCCGGAGATAGCCCCTGGGGATCAAGATCAAAGCCTGGAGATAGCCCCAGGAGGTCAAGCCAACCTCAGAGATAACCCTGAGGACATTCAAAGTCAACATCAAGTCAACCTCAGAGATAACCTTGAGAAAAGATCGCTATAATCATGCGAGGAGGCAGGAGATAACCGGGGAGGGCAAAAGGTCATTTTGCCAACTGAACACCAACTCACATCAAATCAAATCATTTCAACTCAAATTACTTCTATAGAAGTCCCACGAGAACCATATCTTAACTTTCGAGCGCAAACTACGCAAAACGGCTCAACGGACTACATGACAGAAACTCGGGAATGCCATTTCAGTCATGGACCCATCTTCCTAGAATCAAAAAAGGGTAAATCCTTTGTCATTGTGTAGCTCTCAGAAAGAGCTTTCCGGAATGGTATGGTACGCTTCCATCGGACTCCCGGATTGAAAGTTATGAACGACCGAGCGAACAGCGCGTTGTCTGAGTGTACGTACTTTGACACGGCGGGACCAACACTTCCTGGGGCACCATGGGTAGCCGCAGGTACACCTGCTGCTAACCGCAGGTACACCTGTGGCTCCCCCTCTATAAATAGAGAGCTTGGGGTGGCCATATTTGCAAGAGAAAAGGCGAGAAAGCCCTGTCAAATTTGCTTCGTACTCTCTCTATACTGAGTGCTTTCTCATTTTATACACTTGTGAGCTCACATATAGCTACTTTTGTACCGGCGGGAGCCGATTACTCATCCCTTTAAAGATATAGAAGTCTTCTTTGGCAGCCCACTGTAAGCCTTCTCACACACTTTAAAAGCCTTTCTCTTCATCTTTGCACACACCCTTCTTCACGTTTAGAGTCGTGTTGTGTGTGTTTGCCCGGACTTCGGTCCGTGATTTTATTTCAGTTTGTATATACATATATATATATATATATATATATATATTTATATATATATGGACTAACATTATCGAGTTATTCCTCGATTGAGCCTGAACTTGATGCAGGCGTTTATTTGCTTTTATATATATATATATATATATATATATATATATATATATATATATATGAATGTATGTGAACTTTGTTCGATGAGCCTAGAACTTGATGCGGAGGCGTTTACTACTTTACTATATATATATATATATATATATATATATATATATATATATGTGAAAAGGATCTTAAGCTCACCCTTATTGAGCTCTCTTGCCTTTTTTTTAAACAACTAATAAAAAATGTATAATAATTTTTGGAATTGAAAGTTTTTTTTAAAAAAGTGTTTTGGGTGTGATTTGGGTACATATAACAAAAGCAAGATTGTACAAACTTTTTTTAAAAAAAATTAATTCAAAAAATTATTATACATTTTTTATTAGTTATATTTTTTTTATAAAAAAAAAAATTGCGAGGTGAGCTAAAGGGTGAGCTTCAATAAGGGTGAGCCTAAGAAATGGATATATATATATATATATATATATATATATATATATATATATATATATATATATATATTAAGCGTGTGTATCGAGACTCATTCGATGAGCCTGGATTTTACATCAGTGCGTTTATCGCTATATATATATATATATATATATATATATATATATATATATATATATATATATATATTAAAGTAGTTTTTGTCCCACCTAGAGTTTACTTCGTGGTGGTTGATCGCTTTTACAGCTTTCTTTACGTTTCTTCCTGCCTGGAGTTTACTTCATGGCAGTTGATCGCTTTTACAACTTTATTTACGTTTCATCCTGTCTGTAGTTTCCTTCGTGGCGGTTGATAGCTTTTACAGCTTTATTTACATTTTCTGATCCCCCATGGAGGAGCTTCGTGGTGGCTGATCATGTATGTATATATATTTACAGCTTTTATATATATAGATGCTTACTGCTTTCATACAAATTGTGGTATCATGTGAGCCTAGGAATCATGTGATCACAGATTCAGCCTATTGGATCTAGATTCGGTTCCCGTGATGGACATTTTCAGCTATAAGCAGCTTGTAAATTATTCTGCGATGTCTGAATTTCCTCAGATGGTTTTCATACCCACGAGGAAACCGGCATTAATTTGTACATTATTTTCTTTTAGATGCTTCGCATCTCGAAAATAAAATCAATCAAGCCGAACACTTAATAAAATGGAAGTGTAAAAAGTCTCAATTACTATTGAGCACAAGGGTTTGAAAAACCTCTTTTATAAAACATCACTGCCATATCTTGCTAAAATTGAATTTTTACATAAATTCAAACCCTGTGTATATAGGTGCGAACGAGGCCTCGCACTACTTCCAAATAACAGCACATTAACCCACACACACAAACATTCATATAAAAGTTTTTTTGAAAAGTGGCGGTCACCGTGGTAACACGGATGTCGGGGGGTGCCTAACACCTTCCCTCCGCATAATCAAGCCCCCGCACCCTAATGAATCTCGATTTCACAGACCCGTTTAGCAGTGTCACATCATTGGGTCAATGTGCAAACCTTTTCCCGATTGTGTTGGTACAACTATATAAAAAACCAACTGGCGACTCTCATAGTCCAATCGTCGACATGATATATGTTAGACTTTTTTCACTTGTTTTTTCAAACAAATCTCACCTAACATGAGAACACCAAAGAACAAGTAACGAAACGGGACAAAAAAAATCCCGACGCGTCGATTGGTGGCGACTTCTCTTTGGGGACTCGAAGAAGAGGGCTTAAGTCATTATTACAATCTTTTTAAAACTGTTATATGCTTGTGTGTGGATGTTGCATTTAGATTTATGATGAATGTATACTAATGCATTTACTTACTGTACTTAGTGCTTCACA
Organism: Panax ginseng; assembly: GCA_020205605.1. NCBI lineage: Eukaryota > Viridiplantae > Streptophyta > Magnoliopsida > Apiales > Araliaceae > Panax > Panax ginseng. The sequence goes on along the minus strand of CM035140.1, from coordinate 111,743,903 downwards.
CCATATCTGCATGTGATATTAGTGCTTCGCACATGTCATCATTTCCATACGGTGAGACGCGATGTATGTGAATGTATGTCGTGTGGTCCCTCCACTAGGAGGCTATCCTGTTGGTGTTTGATTACTGGACTTGTAGGAAGACTAATTCCAACGAGGCTCAGGAAAGGCACCACCCAAATTCGCTCCAGTTAAAAAATCGAATTAACATCTCGTCAAGTAAATTGCGATGATTTGGGAACCTTCATGACAAAAAGCCGCGAGAGTAGCCTAAGATAGGTCAGCCTCTGATAAACCAAACGCGAAGGAAAGTCTCTTCATACTTTCATATTTCAATTACTTGTAATTTCATTTCTATGTAAATCTCAATGTAATGGAAAATATGAAGGAATATGTGTACATGCCTTCCCTTTATATCAAAACCTGACATGTTAACTTGTCAAACTGACATCCGTTTCGCAGGACGATACTCCTAAATGGACAAATTACGTAATATTTCTACTAAAGACTAAACTACATAAGTCTTTTTTGTAGGTATATAATTGGTCCATTAACCCGGTCAAAATCTAAAAAGGCCATTAGCCTACAACCCATTATGTCTTCATCTGACCAGATTGATCTTAATCCAGTTTCTCACAAAGATCTCGATGAATTACATAATAAATTGATAAAAGAAAAAAAAAGTTAAGGGTGATATATGAATTTTTTTCAAAAAAATACATGAAGTGGTTATAAAATATTCATTCATTGTTAATTGGGAATATTAGTTTGGTGGTGGAATATTCTTTACATTGTTTGGGAATAATAAATGCGACCCAATCTGTACCATTTGTGGGCCCATATTTGAGAATTACTATTCGGTCGGATGATAAAAAAAAAAGACAAATTAAAGTTTTTATAAATAAGTGGTTATAAAAGTTAGTTCTGAAGAATAACACTTTTGTTGGAATACCATTGGGGTGGGTAAAGTAAAATGTCTGGCGTTGTTTTTTTTGCGACGTAGTGTTATTACATTGGAATGTTAAAGTATTTTTGAATTATTGATTTTTGAATTATTGATTCTTACGTAAGAAGGCCTTTCTTGAATAATTATTACGATAATTCTTTATTCGATTATTATATTTTATTGATTCAATAATTCTTTGCGTTGATATTTTATATTCTTGTTGTTTCAATAATTGTCTACTACGGTATTTTCCATTATCAGACAATAATTCATATTATCTGAATAATATTATTAGATAACATTATTGGCAATGTCTAGAAAGTTACATCTAAGGAGAGGTTTGGTCACCTAATTGCTTGGCTTGATAAGGAGAAATCCTTATTGGAAAGCCCCCTCTTTCTGAGGAGCGCACTGGTTGTCATTATTGTGATTACGTAATATTATTTGTGAATAATTAATTATTGATTTATATGATAAGGAAAATATTCATTTTATATGGATATAGATGGAGAAAATTTTTAAAGTGACAATTGTTGAAAATCGATATTTTATCTTTTATGATAAAATAATATTTTATTATATTATTATAATATAATAATGATGATATTTTACAATGAATGTGGGATATATGAGTATATATGAGGAGGAAGAGTATTTTTTGTTGCAAAAGTTGTTTAAAACATATTAAACATATACGTGGGCCCATTTCTTGGTTGAAATTTGATTATGCTTTTTGTAAAATCGCTTGGTTTATGGATTTGGTCAATTTACATTTGGAATTTGGAAAAACTTTCTTACGCAAAGTTGTAGAGAATTGAATTTCCTATAAAAAATTCAGCGAGATTTGAATTTTACGATAAAAGGGCTATTTATTATGAATTATTGAAGTTAGGATTAATTAATTATTATTATTTGGAGTTTTAAATAAATTAATTGAGAAAAACGTTTTTTTTGATGGTTTTGGTTGTTGGAATGTGCTGAAATCAGTTGTCAAGAGGTTGGCGTGAAAATTTTAATAATAATAATATTTTATTAAATTTTACGCTTTGGTGTTTAAGCATTTTCCTATAAATAGGGTCTTAGGTTAGAATTAAAAATCACACGAAACTAAAGATTTTCTCTCTCTCTCTCTCTCTATTATATCAAGCGTATTTTGTGAGTATTTTAGTACTTTGAGTATTCTTTATATGGTGCAAGTTCTTTCGACCTTATATCCGATATTCGATCGAATCTTATTCTTTACGAGGTGAGGATTGTAAGGGATATTATTTTCTTCATAAATGATATTATTTCTTCAATATCATTATCTTTGAAATATTGGTTTGAATTTTTATCAAATTTGGAACTTTTTTTCATGTTGGGGTTACTTATTCATGAGTTCTTATTCATGAGTTACTATTCACGAGTTCTTATTCATGAGTTCTTATTCACGAGTTCTTATTCACGAGTACTATTCACGAAGCGTGATGATTTTTTTGTGAAATTTCTATCTTTTTTTGGTCGGAGATTCTTATTCACGTTACTATTCACGTATATCGACACTATTCACGAATCGACCTTTATTCAGAAAAATGAAATTTTTCTTTTTTGTCCAAAATATCTATTCTGGATACTAGCTTTGATTGTATCCATGTTTTGATCATTCTTGAATTTTACCCCACTCTGGTTATTTATGAAGTATTTTTGAATGGGAATTGTTTAAAGTACGAATCCTTAATATTTGTTCTTTTGCTTCATTGGATTCGTTTTCTTTAAAATATTTTTCATCATCCTCGGTCTAAATGATGATATAACGGAATATCTTTGGCATAGTGCAAAAAGATGAATGATTTCGATGAATATCTTTGGCCCGTAGTGCAAAGATGAACAGGTGTTTAGATGAACATGACCAACTGATGAATATCTTTGGCCTGTAGTGCAAAGATGACTTGTTGATGAATATCTTTGGCCTACTGTAGTGCAAAGATGACTTGTTGATGTATATCTTTGGCCGTAGTGCAAAGATGAATTTATTAGTAGGATTATGAACATAAGCTGTGATTTGGTATAACCATAATCTTTGATGTTTTGGTGATGAAAATTATCTTTGTCTGGATGAGGAAAGGAATTTAGAACAACAATTACGATTATGAGTTATACATGTGATTGTGGACGAGGAATTTTTGATTGATGTTACGAGGATAAAACATTGTTGGTGGACTTTTAACATGGAGAAGATAATAGATTTTATGGTCTATTTGACTCTTCTAATGGATTGCTCGTTCATTTGCAACTATGGTTGAAAAGTTTTATCATCTACCGTATATGTTCTAAATCTACGATTTATTCTTTGTTGAAGGCTATTGATAATTTATTTATCTTTAGTCATGATATTCTTTCTTGAGCTAGTTGTGCTCACCCTTTTGCTTCACAATTCCTTTTTAGGTAATAAAAAAGTGTATTTGGGTTGGCGGGGAATAACAAGGGAATAGAGCGGTGGTCTATAGATGTTGAGGGTGAGGTGAATTTAACTTGGAAGGGTGTTTTGCCACTATCATACAAGATGTCTAATGACATACAACCTCGTGTCATCATCAAGGCGGGGTTGTGCTCATCCACTTCTTTGAGTATATCTACCGGCACTTATCTATATGATCTTGGAGTCTATTTGAAATATAACTCTCAATTAGAGGCAGTGGAGATAATGATATGTCGAGAGAAGACTCGCCATTGGGAAGAATATGATAGTAATCTTCTCGTTTTTTCTTTGGGGTCTATTAGGTTGACCGAGGATAATTACGTGGCCATATGATATCTATAATAACCTAGGAAGCATGGCCTCCCAGTATACGAAGGTTTTCTTGAGCACTTCCCAAAGATTCTAATTTCTAAAGCAGTTTTCGACTATACCTTTATGTAAGGTGTCATTATGAGGTGTTGTCCACATGGTTGGGACATGAGTCGCGATTGATATATATTTGTATCAAACTCATGACATATGTGTTGTTGTATTTTGCACGACAATTGTTGTAATAAAGTTGTAGTTATTTTTCGTACCATGTATTTGGCGACTCAGAATGGGTTGGATGGAATGGACCTATTTTGGGGTTGTTACATTTGGTATCAGAGCTTAGGGATATGATCTCTGGCGGAGATCGGGATTAGAACTAGGAGGGGAGAGATGAGTAAATCCTTCGCTAGTGTGTCCTACCTAAGCTTAATTGTTGGTCGGTCATAATATACGGATATTATGTGATATGTTAATTTGCTTAATTAACCCTTGTTTTATGGCAGTATTTGAGAATGGCAGCTGAGAATGCTAACAATGGAGTGAATGAGACTGTGGGGATACCTCTAATCACTAACCATGATAATGTGATGTCAGACGAAGAAGGAATTAGAGATATCCATGTGGTGAGTGAAGAATTGATAGTTACACACAGAGAGATAGTCATGAGAGGTAACGGTGAGTGAGTGAAGAAGAGGAAGAAGAGGTACCTGAGGAGAGTTTATTAGAGGTATTATATGATCAAAATGTAGAATTTCAAAATCGTATTCATGAGTTAGAAGAAGCGAAATTTGAAGAGCGGCGGTGATCGTGGAGCAAAAGGATGCAACAATTCAAGCTTGTGTTACCCGATATGTGATGCTTGCTTGAGCGAAGCATTCTTTGGCGAGTATAAGATGATAAAGATGGAATCTGAAATTTGAAAAAGAAAAAAAAAGCGAGCAGTGAGAATAAGTGATGCATGGGCAAAAGCGAGCGACACGTGGATATTGTGGAAAGAGATGTGTAGATCTAAGAAGGCTAAAATAGATGATATGAATTTCTCTTTTTGGAAAGCAATTGGGAGAACCCAACATCGAGTTTTGAATTACCACAGCAAAGCGGTCGACTGAATTCGATATGGATCGAAGATTGATGATTCGGATCATGAATCGAGAATCTGTGAAGGTAGTTGAGGAGGAATATGCCTATAGAAAAGTATATTCAACGGTAGTGATGGCCTTAAAATCTTTGCCCCCAGACAAGTCAAAAGCCAAGAGTAGTTCGAGGGATAGCGGTTGTCATGACTTCCCAACAAGTGAGGAACCCAAATGAAGTTATCACGGGAGATGAGCAATGGAGAAATCATGATGACCGGAGATAGAATCTGAAATGAAAGCAAGGTATTCTCAACTTTTTGAAATACGAGTGCGTAAATTTGGGGGGATGAAATTTCATAAGGAGGGAGATTGTAAGACCGAATTTTATGAAATAAAAGTATTCAATTTTTCTTATAATTACTATTAGGTAAATGGTTAAATTGATAAAAAAAAGTTAAGGGTGATATATGAATTTTTTTCAAAAAATACAAGTGGTTATAAAATATTCATTGTTGTTTGGGGAATATTCGTTTGGTCGTGGAATATTCTTTACGTTGGGGAATATTAAATGCTGACGGTATGACCATTTGTGGGCCCCATATGAGAATCTTTGTCGGATGAAGAAAAAGACAAATTAAAGTTTTTATAAATAACGGCGTAGTAGTTCACAATTATCTTTGTTGGAATACCGGGTGGGTAAAGTAAAATGTCTGGCGTTGTTGCGCGATAGTAGCATGCGGTATTGCGCAGTATTTTTGAATTATTGATTCTTACGTAAGAAGGCCTTCTTGAATAATTATTACGATAATTCTTTATTCGATTATTATATTTTATTGATTCAATAATTCTTTGCGTTGATATTTTATATTCTTGTTGTTTGATAATTGTCACTACTACGGTATTTTCCATTATCGAGCAATAATTCATATTATCTGAATAATATTATTAGATAACATTATTGGCAATGTCTAGAAAGTTACATCTAAGGAGAGGTTTGGTCACCTAATTGCTTGCGCCGATAAGGAGAAATCCTTATTGGAAAGCCCCCTCTTTCTGAGAAGCTTTGGTTGTCATTATTGTGATTACTATAATATTATTTGTGAATAATTAATTATTGATTTATATGATAAGGAAAATATTCATTTTATGTGGATATAGATGGAGAAAATTTTTAAAGTGACAATTGTTGAAAATCGATATTTTATCTTTTATGATAAAATAATATTTTATTATATTATTATAATATAATAATGATGATATTTTACAATGAATGTGGGATATATGAGTATATGAGGAGGAAGAGTATTTTTGTTGCAAAAGTTGTTTAAAACATATTAAACATATACGTGGGCCCATTTCTTGGTTGAAATTTGATTATAGCTTTGTAAAATCGTTGGTTTATGGATTTGGTCGATTTACATTTGGAATTTGGAAAAACTTTCTTACGCAAAGTTGTAGAATTGAATTTCCTATAAAAAAATTGCGAGATTGAATTTTTACGATAAAAGGGCTATTTATTATGAATTATTGAAGTTAGGATTAATTAATTATTATTATTTGGAGTTTTAAATAAATTAATTAAGAAAACGTTTTTTTGATGGTTTTGGTTGTTGGAATGTCTTTGAAATCGGTTGTTAAGAGGTTGGCGTGAAAATTTTATAATAATAATAATATTTTATTAAATTTTACGCTTTGGTGTTCTAAGCATTTTTTTCTATAAATAGGTCTTAGGTTAGAATTGAAAATCACACGAAACTAAAGTTTTTCTCTCTTTTTCTCTCTATTATATCGGCGTATTTTGTGAGTATTTTAGTACTTTGAGTATTCTTTATCTGGTTGCAAGTTCTTTCGACCTACTATATCGAGTATTCGATCGAAATCTTATTCTTTTACGAGGTAAGGGATTGTAAGGAGATTATTTTCTTCATAAATGATATTATTTCTTGATATCATTATCTTTGAAATATTGGTTTGAACTTTTTATCAAATTTGGAACTTTTTCATGTCGGGTTACTATTATTCTTATTCATGAGTTCTATTCATGAGTTCTATTATTGAGTTCTATTATGAGTTACTATTCACGAGTTCTTATTCACGAAGCGTGATGATGTTTTTTTGTGAAATTTCTATCTTTTGGTGTCGAGATTCTATTCACGTATCGGCCTTTATTCACGAATCTCGACTTTATTCACGAATAGACTTTATTGAAAAATGAAATTTCTTCTTTTTGTCCAAAATATCTAATACGGATACTAGCTTTGATTGTATCCATGTTTTGATCATTCTTGAATTTTACCCCACTCCGGTTATTTATGAAGTATTTTTGAATGGGAATTGTTTAAAGTACGAATCCTTAATATTTGTTCTTTTGCTTCACTGGATTCGTTTTCTTTAAAATATTTTCATCATCTCGGTCTAAATGATGATATAACGGAATATCTTTGGCTTTGTAGTGCAAAGATGAATGATTTCGATGAATATCTTTGGCGTAGTGCAAAGATGAACAGTGTTTAGATGAACATGACCAACTGATAAATATCTTTGGCCTGTAGTGCAAAGATGACTTGTTGATGAATATCTTTGGCCTGTAGTGCAAAGATGACTTGTTGATGAATATCTTTGGCCGTAGTGCAAAGATGAATTTATTAATAGGATTATGAACATAAACTGTGATTTGGTATAACCATAATCTTTGATGTTTCAGGTGATGAAAATTATCTTTGTCTGGATGAGGAAAGGAATTTAGAACAACAATTACGATTATGAGTTATACATGTGATTGTGGACATGAATTTTTGATTGATGTTCTGAGGATAAAACATTGTTGGTGGACTTTTAACATGGAGAAGATAATAGATTTTATGGTCTATTTGACTCTTCTAATGGATTGCTCGTTCATTTTGCAACTATGGTTGAAAAGTTTTATCATCTACCATATGTTCTAAATCTACGATTTATTCTTGTTGAAGGCTATTGATAATTTATTTATCTTTAGTCATGATATTCTTTCTTGAGCTAGTTGTGCTCACCTTTTTTGCTTCACAATTCCTTTCGGGTAATAAAAAAGTGTATTTGGGTGGGCGGGGAATAACAAGGGAATAGAGCGGTGGTCTATAGATGTTGAGGTGAGGTGAATTTAACTTGGAAGGGTGTTTTGCCCACTATCATACAAGATGTCTAATGACATACTGACCTCGTGTCATCATAAAGGCGAGGTTGTGCTCATCCACTTCTTTGAGTATATCTACCGGCACTATCTATATGATCTTGGAGTCTATTTGAAATATAACTCTCAATTAGAGGCGAGTGGAGATAATGATATGTCAAGAGAAGACTCGCCATTGGGAAGAATATGATAGTAATCTTCTCGTTTTTTTTTAGGGGTCTATTAGATTGACGAGGATAATTACGTGGCCATATGATATCTATAATAACCTAGAAGCATGGCCTCCCGTATACGAAGGTTTTCTTGAGCACTTCCCAAAGATTCTAATTTCTAAAAAAAGTTGTAATTTTGACTATACCTTTATCAAAAGGTGTCATTATGAGAGTTGAATTTGTCCATTATTTGGGACATGAGTCATGATTGATATATATTTGTATCAAACTCATGACATATACTTGTTGTTGTATTTTACCACGACAATTGTTGTAATAAAGTTGTAGTTGTTTTACGTACCATGTATTTGGCGACTCGAGAATGGGTTGGATGGAATGGACCTATTTTGGGGGAGGACTATGAGATACCTAAGGAGATCAAAGAATGGGTCGAAGACAAACCCAAGACAAATCTTGATCAACTCACCTCTTTTAAACCTCGGAACCTTAAAAAACCCCAAACAAATCCAGATTGCTACAGACCTCACTCCAAACCAAAGGAATGACATGGTTACTCTATTGACCCTATTCCAAGATGTTTTTGCATGGTCTCACGAAGACATGGTCAGTTTATCCACGGACATTATCATTCATCGCCTTCCCATAAAAGGGGGATTCAAGCTTGTCAGGTAGAAGCTAAGGCGATTAAAACCTGAGTGGAGGTTAAAAGTTAAAGAAGAAATTATGAAACAATTTCAAAGCTGGTATCATCATGGCATCAACATACCCAGAATGGCTATCCAACATAGTCCCCGTGCCGAAACCCGGAGGAGAGGTGCGAGTTTGTGTGGATTATAGTGATCTGAACAAAGCTTGTCTCACAGATATCTTTCCCGTCCCATTCATCTACATACTCTATGACAATACGACTTAGTATGACATATACTCCTTTGCGGATTGCTTTGCGGGGTACCATCAAATCATGGTTGCTGCATGCATCACTCCTCAAGGAACCTCTGCTACAGACGATTGTCATTCGGCCTCATCAATGCCGGAGCTACCTATCAGTGAGCCATATTGCTCTTTTCTACGATCGAATGCATAAAAAAAGAAAAAAAAATGAAGAAAGGAAAAAAAAATAAAAAGAAAAAAGAAAAACTCTTCAACGGGTTCTACAGTTGCTGCCTTACCATCGGCAGGTTCTACAGATGGCTTTGGGGTTTGAAGAAAAATCCTTCCTCGGAATAGGAATGATTTTGCGGATGCACTAACAACCTTGGCCTCCTTAATCAACATACATGACAATGAAGACATGCCAACCCTCACATTTGCCCAATAAAAGGCTCCAGCCTATATGAATTACATTGGAGAAGTATCAGATGACCTACCTCCCATCCAGCATCCTTGGTATCGGCACATCAAGGAGTACTTACGAGATGGATCTACCCCCGCTGAGGCGAGCCCGATTGAGAAAAGGCGGATCCATCGACTTGCTATAAAATTCTACCTAAGCAAAGATGCACTCTACAAAAGAGATGCAGAACGAGGTCTCCTCAGATGAAATCCATGGGGGAGTATGTGGCCCACATATGAGTGGCCCTCTACTTGTAAAGAAAATCCTGCAACAGAAAAGTCCGACTACGACAGTTCAAACAACACGACTTGATTTTGAAAAAGATCGTTGACAACCAAGCTCAGTCAAAAGGAAAATTCTCCCCAAACTGGGAAGGCCCGTTTATTGTCAAGGAGATATTGATAGGAGGTGCTCTCAGATTACAGGAAGTGGATGGCGATGAATTTCCACAGCTCATTAACTCAGACACCATGAAACGGTACCATGTCTGAGGTTACCATCAAACAAACATCTTGGTTTTGGATCATCAGATCACCAGTCATTTCAGGTTCTTTAACCCTCACTACATACAACTTTTCCTTTTTACCCATCTGTCCCTCAGGGAAAACACACTTTTCAAAGCAGCAGCCTGGTTTCACTTCATTTCATACAACTTCGGTATCCCACCAGGGATCAAACTTTTCACACCTTCAATTTATCTTATACATGGGATTAAAATTTTCATCTGCAATTCACCCTTTACATGGGCAAACTATGTCGACCTGATCTCCCCAAATACACAGGAGTATGTAGGCAGCCATGTTATATGGTCCGGTCTCACCACAGAAAAAACAAAAATAAACACACTCCTATTCATAGCCACATACAAAAATCAGTCCCAAGACACCAAAGATGGTAGGGAATACACACAGATCAACGATCTATTCTGAAAATCCTGAGACATCTCACTGTCCATCTATCAAGGAGGAGTTCAGAATACATCCAGATCACAAAGTCTTGGAGAAACAAGCAAATATCAAGCAAGTAACAAGGCACAACTAAAAGGGAAGTGAATCAACATATATTTCCTTGCCATATATAATGTTTTTTGATATATACAATGTGTACTGTACATGACAAAATGGCTAAGCTAGTCTGTGCAGGAAAATACAAGCCCATCTACAAATCAGTGTATATGCGGGCTATCAAGTCCAACATGGATTCCCTCTCAGAAGAAGGAGGTAACACGTGATCTCCCCGCCCAAGGGTTTCTACATCGAGCCAGCAGATCCACCGCTAACTACATGCGATATCTCGGGTAGATATAGCGTTATCCCGCTCAGCAACAGCGATATCCTTATGAGTTAGAGCATCATCTCTCTAACAAAGCGACATCTCTACTAGAAAGAGTTGTCAACATCAAAGCCCACGTCCACTACCTGTTCACCAGATGGTACAGAAGTAAAAGCCTCTTGCGATCTCGACGTCTTATCAGCTCATCTGTCAAAGCAACTATCCCAGACAACAAGCGAGACTGGGGAAATTTCAAAATTGGCGACAACCGGATATTTGGTCCCTTACAACAAGATTGGGGAAATCTCGGAAGCAGCGACAACTCAACACTGGGGCATTTATCAACCATCCTAAAGTAGAAAATGCACCAGTCAGGGCCATCAGCATGGTCCATCATCATCTCAATGGCGATTCAGATATTATTCACTCGCGATTTGATCAACAAAGAGAGTTCCTCATATGAATCCCCGACAAAAACATGTGAAAGGACTGGGGCATTTTCCAATTCCCGGAAAGAGAAGAAGTTTAAAGCGAGATAAAGCCTCTCATCAAAAGAAGGGGAAAATTCTTAAGAAAGAAGGTCAACGACGAAAGGCCTAGCGGATGAAATCTACACCATCAACATGCGTTAAGTCCTCACGAGTTGAGGCCTCTACACCGAAGTTCAAATCTGAGCAGCGAAAGAGCGAGTTTCACCATCCAGGGATGTCAGCGGCATTCAGGTCATCAATTCAGTCGGGTTGCGAATTAAACGCTCAAGAAAATGGGGCACAAGCACCCAACAGCGAAAGGAAACTCCAAAACCATCTAGTGGTTGTCATCAATCTAGCGTAGTATCAGGCAAAATCTAGTGAAGTAATCCATGGAATATTACTTTAGTGAAGGTATTGGAAGATCTAGTATTCTAAAACCATTGGCATCAATTCAGCGCGACATCAAAACAGTTTAGAGACGAAAGCTTCGTATACCACCGTTCGAGTGGGAACCGAATAAGTTTAGCGATCAGCAGGATATGCACTATTGCAAACTACCAGCGAATACATCAGGAGTTTCTGGTGATTTCAGAACATCATCCCCATCAGAGATATAGAAAACATCTCAACTTATCTTCATCAAACAAGCATCAGCGATTAAAGGCCAAAACATTGGAGTCAACACCAGCATAGGCATCGGCAATGATCGGTAAAGGTAAAGCGATTTGCGAAAATATTTTAACATTCATCATAACATTCATTACATTGCGAAATGCGAAATGCGATGTGCGAGTTGCGATGTGCGATTTGCCCAAATGCGAAAAGCGAAGAGCAAAGTGCGAAATACGACGTGCAATTTGCGAACTGCGATTTGCAAAAACATTTTAACATTCATCATAAACATTTATTACATTGAGATTTGCATCATTAGAAATAGCTTGTCATATTTTCAAGTGTCTACTAATCTTTATCATGTCCATTCCATTGCATTGCATGAACATGATAAAGAGGGGCATCTGTAGACACTCGAAATTTTCTTTTCCTGTTATTAACCATGTAGGAGGGCAAAAACATCTTTTTCACACTCCAGAGATAACCTTGGAGGACCACAACATCAATTTTAACCCCGGAGATAGCCATACGAGATCCAGTTTCTAACCTCGGAGATAACCCTTGGAAAATAGTTTCTGACCCCGGAGTTAACCCCAGGAAAGTCAGTTTCAACCCCGGAGATAGCCCCGGGGGATCAAGATCAAAGCCTGGAGATAGCCCCAAGAGGTCAAGCAAACCTCAGAGATAACCCCGAGGACATTCAAAGTCAACATCAAGTCAACCTCAGAGATAACCTTGAGAAAAGACTGCTACAACTTTGAGGAAACCGGAGATAATCCCGGGAGGGGCAAAAAGGTCATTTTACCAACTCAACTTCAAATCACATCAAATCAAATCATTTTAACTCAAATTACTTCAATAGAAGTCCCACGAGAATCTAACTTTCGAGCGCAAACTACGCAAAATGGCTCAATAGATTACATGACGGAAACCCGTGAATGCCATTTTGGTCATGGACCCATCTTCCTGGAATTAAAAAAAGGGCAAATCCTTTGTCATTGTGTATCTCTTGGAAAGAGATTTCTGGAATGGTATGGCACGCTTCCATCGGACTCCTGGATTGAAAGTTATGAAATGACCGAGCGAACAGCGCGTTATCCGAGTGTACGTACTTCGACACGGTGGGACCCACACTGCCAGGGGCACCCTGGGCAGCCGCAGGTACACCTGCTGCTCTCCCCTCTATAAATATAGGACTTGGGGTGGCCATATTTGCAAGAAAAAAGGCGAGGAAGCCCTATCAAATTTGCTCTATACTCTCTCTCTATACTAGTGCTTTCTAATTTTATACACTTGTGAGCTCACATATAGCTACTTTTGTACCAGCGGGAGCCAATTACTCATCCCTTTAAAGATATAGAAGTCTTCTTTGGCATCCCACTGTAAGCCTTCTCACACACTTTAAAGCCTTTATCTTCATCTTTGCACACACCCTTCTTCACGTTGAGAGTCGTGTTGTGTGTGTTTGCCCGGACTTCGGTTCGTGGTTTTATTTTAGTTTGTATATACATATATATTTATATATATGGACTAACATTATCGAGTTATGCCTCGATTGAGCCTAGACTTTGGTCTGGAGCATTTATTTACTTTTATATATATATATATACTTATATATATATGAACTGTATGTCGAACTTTTTTCGATGAGCCTAGACTTTGGTCCGAGCATTTATTGCATTAATATATATATATATATATATATATATATATATATATATATATATATATATATATATATATACCGTGTGTGTCGGACTACATTCGATGAGCCTCGATTTTACATCAGAATGCGTTTATCGCTTTTTATATATATATATATATATATTTCCGTCCCACCTGGAGTTTACTTCATGGTGGTTGTAACAACCCCAAAATTCATACCATTTAAATCTCCACTTCGGTCGTTAACCATACATTAAATCTCTAATTTTACATCATTATTCGATATTAAAAACACTAAATTTGCGGAATATTTAAAATGTTTATATATTTCCTTCTTTCTTGCCCTGAATCGCAACCTTTACATTACATCTCTTTGATTCAATCTTATATCATGAATCATTACAACAAAATGACTATACAAAGTCTTGCATCATAACTAAATATCCATATATATTGGATAGCTCAACTTACAATTCAACAACATGTTACGTTCAAAATATGAAATACATTTCTCATAAAACATAAGTAATCTTCGTCAATATAGATCTCTATAACTCACTTAGCACATATCTTTACCTTAAAATATTGACCTGCAAAAGTAGTTATTTGCAAGAGTGAGCTCGACAGACCAGCAAAGTCTAATAGTTTTCATGCATCACATAGCACATAATAACATGCTCGATATACATCTCATTAAAGTAACATGGCATACATGCTTTTAATTCACATAGCAAATATAAAGATTGAGTTCCTTACTCAATTATCATTACATAGCAAAAACAATGCAGTCATATATTGACTTTAACTTTTCATGATTTCAACATGCATAACATATCATGCAATTTAAAATAGTTCATCAAGTCCACGTAGAAAATTGGAACTTAAAGACTTGCCTTGATCGTTGTTTACCAATAATAGATTAACAGCTTACAGTTATCTGCACTTCACGTGCCCTACACAATTATATAATCATACACATCAACTATTAGTCACATAACAACACATAGTAATTGTAATGTAAACTCTACTCCACTTCTCATAATCTTTCCTATTAATTAGCACACAATGTTCAATTAGATTGTGTTAACTTTCAACTTATATCTCACTATATTTCATAATCGAAGTACATTCAAGTGCTTAAGTCTTGCTAGGACTACTTATTGGTTTTATATTAAACCCATTTCATATCCTATAATATTCATTTCAATTGAATTGAAGCACTTTTTAAGTTCATTAACACTTGGCACGGCGTTTCGACGTTCATTCGTCACACGCTCGATTTGTCTCTCTTTTGTATGCGTACTATGCTTGTATAACTTATCTAATACATCATTTATTAATGTTAAACATCATTATATTTACTAATATTCAAGTTTTATAACTTAGAACATCATCTTTTATCGTCAAGAGCATTACACATGCATATGTGCATGCCCGACACCCTCCGATTGCCCCCGAAAACAGAATAGTCCTAAAGATGACCATTTGACTACTGTTACAGACCTCAAATTGAAAAATGTGAAGCACGAAAGTTGTAGGTCTACTCGTCCTCGTTCCGGATCATCTTGAATCACCTCAATTGGAGTTCGTATGAGGAAGGTATGACCGTTTTACTACAGGAGGTCAAAACTGTCCGACTCAGACTTTTGTTCCGGCTCCGCGGCGCGAGAACTAAGTCATACAGTGGCGCCGTAGAGCGAGATTGGTGCTGGGGTGCGAATTTCAGCACTGGGGCGCCGAAAACTAACAGAACCGAGCACGAAGACCATTTTTGGTCTGTTTAAGAAATTCTAGCAACTAATTACATACATATAATTGATGTAATTTACACATAACCTCACCAAGCATACATATATTAACTTAAAACTACTGAACAACAAATTTAGAAAGACTAAATCCGTAAAAACAATGTTTTAAAATTAAAACTCCATGTTTGACATTTGTTAAACACAGTGAACATGGTAACCAAAATTTATAAACTCCTTGAGACTACGATTCTCTGAAATTCATATCCAATTAACATACATGACGTTTAATTTCATAAATAGCATACAATCACCTACTAACTTTGTTATCATACAAAACATACACTCATACATGTTTTCACGTTTTCACTGTAAAACCAATTCTTCTTTCTCTGTGAATGCTAGCATACTTCTCATATATACATACATGTACTAATATAACAATTATAGTTACAAATACCCGTAATATCATACGTAATTATAAAAACATGATTTCCATACAATTTTTGTAAAACTTTATAACATACACAGTGATATTCAATAAAATTATACCGTAATATATTTTAAGTTTTATATAACATACCTTCACTTGCTTGACCACCACTTGTTAAAACTCAGAACTTTCTCTCCAACCCTTGACAGTCTCTCTCAAAACTCTCTTGTCACTAAGTTTTTTCTCTGACAAAACTTCTTCTCTTTTCTTACTTAGGCTTTAGCCAAAAAGAATATATATAAAACTAATTTGATAACAATTATGCGTAAACTAAAAAACTGATATGGCCTAATTAATAATCATCATAACTATTATCAGTTACCAAAATAATAAGCGTGTATTCATTATAAATATATTTTATTTATATATTATTTATTTAATTGGTTTTATTATTAATTCAAAACTTAA
Organism: Panax ginseng; assembly: GCA_020205605.1. Taxonomy (NCBI): domain Eukaryota; kingdom Viridiplantae; phylum Streptophyta; class Magnoliopsida; order Apiales; family Araliaceae; genus Panax; species Panax ginseng. The sequence goes on along the minus strand of CM035140.1, from coordinate 111,727,774 downwards.
AAACCAAAAGCCATAGGGCTTCGTTTGGCAAAATAATTTAAAGCTTAAAGACTTAATATACATAAGCCTTGTTTGACAAAACTAAATTAAAATTACTTTAATTTATTTTAATAACTCATTATAATATAGTTATTTGTCACACTTCTTTTAATTAAGTTTTCATACTTAATCTAATTAATACCAATAACAATTTATCAATTAAATCATTAAATCACTAAACTCAATACAAATAATTACCCATCAAAAATAAAATATCAATATAATAATTCATTTAATCAATATAAACTCTCTAATTTAATTATTAAATTAAACTAGAACATTATCCCGTAATTATAAATTTCTTTAACTCATTAATTAGTTATTAAACAAATAATTAACCAAATCAAATCAAATCAATTAAACAAATATTTATTCAACGATAAACACATCCATTAAATATTTATATAATTCAATAAATATTTAAATATTATAATTAAAAATCTGGATTGTTACATCATTCCCTCCTTACTAGGTTTCTGTCCTCAGAATGACAACTCAAACCACTCATTCGTTACAATCTTCCCTACTTACAAATATTCTGTCCCCAAAATCGAAGACACAAATTAAACAAATAACTCAAAGTAATCTTTCATCATTTTATCTAAATATAGATTTTATATTTCCTACTACATTCATTACTTTAACAAATTGTAGGTTTCATTTCATAACTTTCACTTGAACTCAATATATTCTGAGTATTATATATCTTTTAACCCATTCATTTTCTTTTCTAAGGATCGTTATCATAAACACTCGGGATATTACATTCACCCTTTCTTCTAAGAATTTCGTCCTCGAAATTTTATTTATTAATCTTTATTCATTCAATCTATCAAAGTATATTTTTACGTCACTACTATATTCATTCCTTGGGTTTTATAACCACTTTTTTTCACAAAGATTTTTCTACAATTGTGACACCCCCAAATCCGGGTACTTCAATTCCACGGGATTTGGTGTTCACTGTACAAATATCATCTATCTATCTACCCATAATAAATGCAAACCATGCAATAGATAGAAATAATAATAAATCTCCCCTTATGGGGTTACATCAACTACATAATAAATACAATCCCAGGTTACTCTAACCTTAAACATCTGTGCGAAATCATAAATAATTAAGTCTTAAACAACATCATTAACTTAAGTCTTAAACAAATACATCATCATATAAAACAACAAGTCTTCATGACTTGTTAACCTTTCCCTTGCCTTTACTAGTAGAAGGTTCGTCGGTTCTTTCGTTCTTAACTGCAATGTTATTATTACGCAAGAGTGAGCACAAATGCCCACAAGTATAACAATGAAATAACAGTATAATAACACGCGAGTGAATCAAAGGCATCTGAATAAAAGCTCAACTTTTGAATCAAGAATGAATAACAAGAATCAAAAGATTTCTGAGGGTCATAAGACCTTGAACTATGTCCTAGGTTATCAAGGGTTACACTTGAAACCTTTAATGATCATAAGACTATGGACCTTTCTACTCGTACTTGGGGGATCAGCCCTTAGTACCATCATCTTGCACAATATCTTAACGCTAACGCATAAGTAAATCCCTTTGCAGGGTTGTTCATCTCAGTTTGACATTCGAGTCCGCACCAAAGGAAGTTTGGTTTGGACAATTCATCAAGGGTTCGAAAATTTAGAACGCTCATCAACTATGGACTAGTCGAATCAATAATGGTTCGCTAGTCTAATAAGGTTCAATAATAATGATATTCAAATTGAATAATAATCTCAGGAAGTATACAATATGACAATTATTGTATAACTGAATCATGCTTTGAAAAGATAATCAATCTTTAATATAACATTTGAACATGAATAATAATAATGATAATTTACTCGAGGTAATTAATAAACTTAAACAATAATGATAAGTAGGGTTAGGAAACTTGCCTCGTGCGTAGGCTAAACGATTACTACTTCCGTTCACCACAAATCCTACACACAAACCATATGTATTCACGACATTCATTAGTTACATTTTCACTTAATTATTTAATATAAACTCCACTTTATTTAACAAATCATTACCCTTCTAATTTAATTACTTAATTAAATTAGAATATTTTCATTCTCTTACCATTATTACACTCGAATAAATTATTTCATAATAATTTCCATCGAATATTTATTTTATTCCATAAATATCTCAATTAAAATATTTAATTTATTTTATAAATATTTTAATAATAATTTTCATCGAATATTTATTTTATTCCATAATATCTCAATTAAAATATTTAATTTATTTTATAAATATTTTAATAATAATTTTCATCGAATATTTATTTTATTCCATAAATATCTTAATTAAAATATTTAATTTATTTTATAAATATTTTAATAATAATTTTCATCGAATATTTATTTTATTCCAATACTATCTCAATTAAAATATTTAATTTATTTTATAAATATTTTAATAATAATTTTTATCAAATATTTATTTTTTATTTTTTTATTTTTTTTAATTTTATTTTGGGGGCGGGGTTACCCAGGCTCATTTTCTGCAGTTCTGCAGTTCTGTAGTTCGCGAACATAACAAGGCCAAATTAGGCCAAAAATCAATCACACGTAAAATTATACATGAATATGGCCATAACGTCTAATTAGTTATTTTACACGAATTTAGACTTACTCAATCATTGTAATACATATATAATCATTACTTAACCCATCTAGCATGATTTTTAACAAGTTACAACACATAATTTGCAAAATCAACACATTTACTTTCACTGTTCTTAATGTTCTTGAAGGTTTTGAAAATAAAACATGAAAATTGTCACTACGGATTCGTTATAACACCGAATCCGTTTATTTAAACTTTGGTCTCTTCATATCAACATGCATAATAATATACGAGTGTAAAATTTAGGGATAACATACGATCAATACATAAAATATCACGTATAAGGCCATAAGGCCAAAACCCATACTCTATAATTTTTGAAATAGCAATTCATAGTATTATGAAACTGATGACTTGATAATTCACATAATATATATATATATATATATATAATCAAATACGATTTGATACATCTTAACCCATATATAAACTCATAATCAAACCCTTTCTCAATTACAGAGATTTTACAAAATGTATGAAAGCCATTTTTATAAAAACTAATGACGTGAAATTTAGAATTTGGAAAGAGGAGATTACCCTGAGAATAAGTATAGATTAGTAGGGAATAATTTCTTCTCAACTCTTCTTCAATCAAAATTCTTTCTCAACACTTCTCAATCTCTCTCTGAAACTCTCTCTGTTTCTATTTTTCTAGACTTAGGAAAAATAAAGAAAGAAAAGAAGACGTATGATATAATAAGAGAACTGACGCACTGAGTGGTCAGTTAACCCAATAATGGGTAACTGTTCCAACTCCCCATAGGGCCTTGTTTGGCTAGCAAAATAGATTTTAAAAAACATTTAATTTAATAAAACTTTATCATATAGTTTAATTAATGTCACATTACTTCATAAAATAAATCAATATCTTATTTAATTTATTTTAAATAAAATATAATAATTTCTTATAATTTCACATAGTCACATTATTAATTCTCTCATTAATAAATAATGTCAAATTATTAACTCTCTAATTAATAATTAAATTAATTAAATAACATCATGCTTAATTAAATATTTCATTTAATTCGATAAGCTCACATAATTACATATTTGAATAATAATTATTCTCTACATTAATTTAATAAATGTAACACATAATTAAATTAATCTACCACAATTGCATCAAATAATTATTTAATCCAATTATTAAATCATCAAAAAATATTTATTTAATTCAATAAATATTAAAATTAATTTACAAAAATCTCATTCGTCACATCTTTCCCCCCTTAAAAGGATTCTGTCCCCAGAATCACGACTCAATAAATTCGACCCGTTACATTCTCCCCACCTTAAAAAGATTCTGTCCCCAGAATCGCTTACACATAATTTAAGTAAATAAATGAGGGTAATTCTTCATCATATTCTCTTCCCACGTAGCTTCTTCAGCGTTGTGGTTCCTCCAAATTACCTTAACAGAAGGTATAACTTTATTTCTGAGAACTTGTTCTTTTCGATCGATAATTTGGACAGGAATTTCTTCGTAAGACAAGTCTTTCTCAAAATGCAAGGGTTCGTATTCAATTAATTGCTTGTAATCAGCTTTGTATGGTCGTAATACAGAAACATGGAAGACGTTGTGGACATTCTCGAGTGCTGGAGGTAAGGTTACCTCGTACGCAACTTCTCTGATTCTTCTCAATACTTCAAAGGGTCCAATGAATCTTGGGCTCAATTTCCCTTTCTTTCCGAACCTGATCTTCCCCTTCCAGGGAGAGACCTTCAAGAAAACATAACTACCTGATTGAAACTCGATATTTTTACGATGTGGATCAACGTATTTCTTCTGTCGATCTTGAGCCGCTACTAGTCGCGGCTCGGATCACTTTGACTATTTTCGCCATCTCTTTGTACCAATTCGCCCTAGCAATTGTCTTTCACCAACTTCATCCCAAAGAAAGCGGAGTTTCGCGACTTTCATCAGTATATAACGCTTCGTGGTAAGCATGCCTATACTAGCGTGGTAAGCTGTTGTTGTAGCCAAACTCTACTAATGGTAGGTGATCATCCCAATTTCCTTTAAAGTCCATCACATGTGCTCTTAGCATATCCTCTAATGTCCAATCGTTTCTCTCACTCGTCCATCTATTTGAGGGTGGTAAGTCGTACTCATTCGCAATCAATGCACTCCATGCATTCCTCAAGACGTTTCGGAAATTTGATGTGAAGTGCGGATCCCTATCTCAAACAATTGATACCGGAACTCCGTGCCTCGAAAAAATCTCTTTTACGATAGCCTCGCCTAACCCGATCTAAGTTGAATCTTATTTTGATCGGAAGGAAGTGTGCAGATTTCGTCGATTAATCAACGATAACCCATCTTGTGTCGTAGCCTTTTCCGAGTCGTCGGAAGGCCAACCACGAAGTCCATTGTAATATGTTCCCATTTCCACTCTGGGATCTCTAACGGTTGTAGCAATCCACTCGGTCTCTGATGTTCCGCTTTCACTTTCTGACATGTCAGACACTTGGCAACACATTCTGCAACATCACGCTTCAAATTTGGCCACCAGAAATGTTGTCTAAGATCTTGGTACATCTTGGTACTACCAGCATGAATCAAATATCGTGAACTATGAGCCTCTCTTAAAATATCTTCCTTAATCTCTTGAACTGGCGGTACCCAAATTCTATTATCAAATCTCAGTATTCCTTCCTTATCCATCTTAAATCTTGGTTCGGTTCCTTCAGATATCTTCTTTGTCACATTTTTACATTCTTCGATCTGGTCGAGCCTCCTTTACTTTATCTAGTAGAGTTGTGCATTGCATCCGAAATAGCTTCTCATCAATCTCCATAGGATACTTCACTTCCAACTCCGATTTCTCCATTTCGTAATTAGCTCCTCCGAGCGATTAACATCATCAATTTATCACGACCCTTTCTACTTAAGGCGCCTAAGCAACCACATTCGCCTTTACCCGGATGGTATAAAATCTCACAATCGTAGTCCTTAATTAACTCCAACCACCTTCTTTGACGCATATTCAAGTCCTTCTGCGTGAAAATATATTTGCACTCTTATGGTCCCAGTATATATTTCACACTTCTCCCCGTAGAGATAGTGCCTCCAAATTTTCAAAACAAAAACAATCGCAGCCTAACTCCAAGTCATGGGTCGATATCCCTTCTCGTAATCCTTCAATTGTCGTGATGCATACTAATGAATGACTTTGCCGCTTTTGCATCAAAGACACAACCAAGTCCTTTATGCGATGCATCACTATAAACAACAAAATTTCATGTATCATCCGGAAGAGATAACATGTGGGTCAGACTCAACCTCTTCTTCAATTCTTGAAAACTTTCCTCACACTTATCCGCCCAAACAAATTTTTTACAAACTTTTCGAGTTAAATTCATTAATCTGAGTTGCGATCTTGGAAAAGTCTTGTATGAACTTTCTATAATATCCCGCCAATCCAAGAAAACTTCGTGATTTCCGATTTGGCGCCCTCACTGATCCCGATTAATCACGGCCGACTTTGGATGGATCTACCAAAATTCCATTTTATCGATCACGTGCCCAAGAAATTGCACTCGCTCAATCCAAAATTCGTGATTTTGAAAACTTAGCATACAACTTTTCCTTCTCAATACTTCCAACGTTAATCTCAAATGCTCTTCGTGTTCTTCTTTGGTTTTCGAATAGACCAAAATGTCATCTATAAATACCACTACGAACTTGTCCAAAAACGGCTTGAACACACCATTCATTAGTCCCATAAATGCTACAGGAGCATTCGTAAGACCAAACGACATTACTAAAAATTCAGAGGATCAGATCACGCTTTTGAACGCAGTCTTTGGTACATCCTCCGGCCTCACCTTCAATTGATGATAACCGCTTCTCAAGTCTATCTTGGAAAAGTATCTCGCTCCCTTCAATTCATCAAACAGGTCGTCGATCCTCGGTAATGGATATCTGTTCTTAATTGTGACCTTATTCAGTTCTCTGTAGTCAATGCAGAGTCGCATCGATCCATCCTTCTTTTTTCACAAACAACACCGGCGCTCCCCACGGCGATACGCTCGATTGAATGTACTTCTTTTCCAACAATTCTTGTAGTTGTACCATTAATTCCTTCATCTCTACTGGTGCCATTCGGTATGGTGCCTTCGATATTTGAGCAGTTTTGGGCGCCAAATCGATTACGAAATCTACCTCTCTATCTGGTGGAAGTCCTGGTAAATCGTCTTGAAATACGTCGACGAAGTCCCTCACAATCGGTATTTCTTCTACCTTCGGATTCTCTTTTTGACTATCGACTATGTAAGCTAAGTATCCTACACAGCCTTGTCTCAATAACTTCCTGGCCTGCATTATTGTCAGACAAATCGCTTGTCTAGGCGACTTGCTACCATAAAATACAACCTTTGATGGAGTCATAAGGTTAATATGCTTCTTTTGGCAATCAATTATAGCCCCGTAATTGAATAACCAGTCCATTCCTAAAATAACGTCAAATTCCCCAAGTCGAATAGGGATAAGATCTACGTTCATGATATTACCCTTAATATCCACTCTACAGTTCTTAAACACGTACTTAACAGGAATTATCTCTCTATTCGCAATTTCTATATTCATGGGATATTCCAACTCATCCATAAGCAAATCTAAACTATTAGCAAAGTCTTCGGATATAAAGGAATAAGTAGCACCCGAATTAAATAAAACATAAGCATTAATTTCATTGATCGGAATGATACCTGACACCACATCACGAGACTGGATTGCATCCTGCACCGTCATATTGAAAGTCCGAGCGGTCGGTCGGTTTGTTGCGGTTGGTCCGGTGATGGTTAAGGCATTTCCACTGTTATTTCCCCGGTTTCCTCCTGATCCTGACCCTCCCGATCTCTTCTTGGGACAACTCTTTCCAGATGGTCCTTCGAACCACAAGTAAAACAAGCACCCTTCTTTGGGTTTGAACAGTTTGGTGCTATGTGGCCTTCCTGTCCACAATTGTAACACACTCTTTTTCCTTTCATACAAACTCCCAGATGGGCTTTCTCGCAAGTCGGGCATGCTTCGATTCTTTTCTTCTGACTACCTTGCCGATTCCCCGATGATGAGTCGTTGCTCCACCTTTTCTTCTCGATTGAAATTTCCACCTCCTGTGCCACTTCCAATCGACCTTGTTATTACCTTCACCTTCACTCTTCTTCTTCTTTTGATCTTGATTGTACTTGGTCACCGCATCGCTTCCTCCTTTAGTGAGGATGGCCTTTTCCAGTACTCCAGCAAACGTGTTTAGCTGAAACATTGATACCTTATTGTACACCCAAGGCTTTAGTCTTTGCTCAAACCGTCTCGCCTTCCTCTCATCCGTGTGAACTTGATACGGGGCAAACCTTGCCAATTCGTTGAATTTAGCCGCATAGTCAGCACGCCATATTTCCCGCTTCAACTCTAGAAATTGAACCTCCATCCGGTTACGTGAACTAGTTGGGAAATACATTTCAAAAACATCTCTTTAAATCTCTCCCACGTAATTATACCTTCACCTCCTCGCACTTTTGTTTGCTTGCCACGAAAGAGCTAGCCTCGAGACTTCAAAGATAAACATTGCAAAAGCGGTCTTTCGGTCTTCTTCTAACCCTAGCAACGCCGAAAACCTTCTCCATTTCCATAATCCATGTTTGAGCTGGATTGGATTCATGGAACCTTTGAACTCTGGCGGTCCCACCGCCTTTGAAGTCCTTAAACGTTGTGTTTGGTGGAGCTTGAGGTTGGTTATTCATGGCTCCGGTCAAGAAGTTCACCAATCGCCGCGGGATTATTGTTAGCATAATTATTATTATTGGTTGACTCTTTCGAGTAGGTTGACATTGTTGTCTTCTCTTGGCGGCATTTTTTCGTTAAATAAACGCTTTATTAGAACTTTATTTATTTCTCTAAATAGTTAAGGCATTACTCAACAATTTAACATATCACTTAACACATCCTCTCAAACAACTTGATATATTTGCATTCAAATCAAAGTTTTAACATTAAACAATAGCATAACTGCTATTTACATCAACTATCCTGGAATAAAGAATCCACAGGATTTAAAAAATTCAAATATTCTTTCGTTCATAAACACGTCAGAATTTACATATAAAAACTAATTAATTCTTTTACATAATTAAACAAATTCTATCACTGTCTGTCAAGGTGTTGAATAGCCTTGCCACACTCCTCATCTATGATACGAGACATCGTTCTGCGATCCAGCATATACGATGGAAGTCCTTCGAACTGAATGGGGTACCTCAAAACTCGATCTTGGGCCTCATCCATTGCATGATTAAGTGTAGAATATGTCTCTTCAAGCTTTTGCCTTTCGTGCACGACTATCATCATCGCACGATCATCACCGACGCGATTCTCTTTCCCATCCCTCTTCTACTATGTTCATCTTTTCAGAGGTTTCCTTGGTTCCTTCTTCAGCTTTTCTATCTCCTCGGTCTTATCTTCAGTTTGTCCCTTCTCATGGACCAAATCCCATTCCACATTTGCCAGTCGAGAGTGAAGAGTCGAAATCTCCTCTCCTTCTCCCCCAGAGTAATATCTTTGAATAACCGCCGCTTCCGGTCAAAACTCGGACCTCGTCCTCGTAACTCCATGTTACTACCAGATAACGTGTCATACATCTCCGCATCAATGGTGTACCGTGGTAACTCTTCTTCTTCCTCTTCCTCTTCCTCAACAAATTCCTCTTTAGGATCCTCCTCAGGATCGGCCTCCTGCTCATGCTCCCGACCAACAACGGTGATCAATGGAGATGACTCCCCTCTGCATCAATTTGCTCCTAACGACATGAATGTCTCTGGGGCTCCTCCTCCGTCTTGTATTATAGGTACACGGGTTCTTCCTCCCCAAACTTGACTAGCTTCTCTAACATTCGACATCCTAACAACAAAATTTTAAGTTTTAGTTACTAAGTCGTATCATCTAACGATACTTTAACACATAAACACATAAGGTCTTTTATTATCTTCAATGAATTACATAAATTCATTTCTTATAACTCGATAAGAGTTTTCCATCACTATCTTCTTTCGATAAGGCTACTACCTAAGGTTGTTCCCCACCTAAGGTTCATAACCTACATCGACTTTGATACCAACTTGTGACACCCCCAACTGGGTACTTCAATTCCACTTGGATTTGGTGTTCATCAGATAAATATCATCTATCTATCTACCCATAATAAATGCAAACCATGCAATAGATAGAAATAATAATAAATCTCCCCTTATGGGGTTACATCAACTACATAATAAAAACAATCCCAGGTTACTCTAACCTTAAACATCTGTGCGGAATCATAAACAATTAAGTCTTAAACAACATCATTAACTTAAGTCTTAAATAAATACATCATCATAGAAAACAACAAGTCTTCATCACTTATTAACCTTGCCCTTGCCTTTACTAGTAGAAGGTTCGTCGGTTCTTTCGTTCTTAACTGCAATGTTATTATTACGCAAGAGTGAGCACAAATGCCCACAAGTATAACAATGAAATAACAGTATAATAACATGCGAGTGAATCAAAGACATCTAAATAAAAGCTCAACTTTTGAATCAAGAATGAATAACAAGAATCAAAAGATTTCTGAGGGTCATAAGACCTTGAACTATGTCCTAGGTTATCAAGGGTTATACTTGAAACCTTTAAATATCATAAGACTATGGACCTTTCTACTGCGTACTTAGGGGATCAAACTTAGTACCATCGCGTGCACAATATCTTAACGCTAACACATAAGTAAATCCCTTTGCAGGGTTGTTCATCTCAGTTTGACATTCGAGTCCGCACCAAAGGAAGTTTGGTTTGGACAATTCATCAAGGGTTCGGAAATTTAGAACGCTCATCAACTATGGACTAGTCGAATCAATAAGGGTTCGCTAGTCTAATAAGGTTCAATAATAATGATATTCAAATTGAATAATAATCTCAGGAAGTATACAATAGGACAATTATTGTATAACTGAATCATGCTTTGAAAAGATAATCAATCTTTAATATAACATTTGAACATGAATAATAATAATGGTAATTTACTCATGGTAATTAATAAACTTGAACAATAATGACAAGTAGGGTTATGAAACTTGCCTCGCAAGCGTAGAAGGCTAAAACGATTACTACTTAGTTCACCACAAATCCTACACACATACCATATGTATTCACAACATTCATTAGTTACATTTTCACTTAATTATTTAATATAAACTCCACTTTATTTAACAAATCATAACCCTTCTAATTTAATTACTTAATTAAATTAGAATATTTTCATTCTCTTACTATTATTACACTCTAATAAATTATTTCATAATAATTTCCATCGAATATTTATTTTATTCCATAAATATCTCAATTAAAATATTTAATTTATTTTATAAATATTTTAATAATAATTTTCATCGAATATTTATTTTATTCCATAATATCTCAATTGAAATATTTAATTTATTTTATAAATATTTTAATAATAATTTTCATCGAATATTTATTTTATTCCATAATATCTCAATTGAAATATTTAATTTATTTTATAAATATTTTAATAATAATTTTCATCGAATATTTATTTTATTCCATAAATATCTCAATTAAAATATTTAATTTATTTTATAAATATTTTAATAATAATTTTCATCAAATATTTATTTTTTATTTATTTTTTATTTTATTTTTTTTATTTATTTTTATTTATTTAATTTTTTCGATTTCGCGTAGGAAGTGGTAATTTAGTTTGGTAACATTACTACCAAGTAAGGGTTACCAGAGCTCATTTTCTCAGTAGTTTTCAAGGTCATAGTTCATGAACATAACAAGGCCAAATTAGGCCAAAAAAAATCAATCACACGTAAAAATTATACATGAATATGGCCATAACTTCCAATTAGTTATTTTACACGAATTTAGACTTACCCAATCATTGTAATACATATATAATCATTACTTAACCCATCTAGCATGATTTTTAACAAGTTACAACACATAATTTGTAAAATCAACACATTTACTTTCACTGTTCTTGATGTTCTTGAAGGTTTTGAAAATAAAACATGAAAATTATCACTACGGATTCGTTATAACACCGAATCCGTTTATTTAAACTTTGGTCTCTTCGTATCAACATGCATAATAATATACGAGTGTAAAATTTAGGGATAACATACGATCAATACATAAAATATCACGTATAAGGCCATAAGCCCAAAACCCAAACTCTATAATTTTTGAAATAGCAATTCATAGTATTATGAAACTGATGACATGATAATTCACATAATATATATATATATATAATCAAATACGATTTGATACATCTTAACCCATATATAAACTCATAATCAAACCCTTTCTCAATTACAGAGATTTTACAAAATGTATGAAAGCCATTTTTATAAAAACTAATGACGTGAAATTTAGAATTTGGGAAGAGGAGATTACCCTAAGAATAAGTATAGATTAGTAGGGAATGATTTCTTCTCAACTCTTCTTCAATCAAAATTCTTTCTCAACACTTCTCAATCTCTCTCTGAAACTCTCTCTGTTTCTACTTTTCTAGACTTAGGAAAAATGAAGAAAGAAAAGAAGACGTATGATATAATAAGAGAATCGCGGCGCGATCGAGTGGTGGGTTAACCCAATAATGGGTAACTGTTCCAACTCCCCATAGGGCCATGTTTGGCTAGCAAAATAGATTTAAAAAAAATATTTAATTTAATAAAACTTTATCATATAGTTTAATTAATGTCACACTCCTTCATAAAAAAAATTAATATCTTATTTAATTTATTTTAAATAAAATATAATAATTTCTCATAATTTCACATAGTCACATTATTAATTCTCTCATTAATAAATAATGTCAAATTATTAACTCTCTAATTAATAATTAAATTAATTAAATAACATCATGCTTAATTAAATATTTCATTTAATTCGATAAGCTCACATAATTACATATTTGAATAATAATTATTCTCTACATTAATTTAATAAATGTAACACATAATTAAATTAATCTAGCACAATTGCATCAAATAATTATTTAATCCAATAATTAAATCTTCGAAAAATATTTATTTAATTCAATAAATATTAAAATTAATTTACAAAAATCTCACAACAATTATTAACTTTTCTATTAAATGTTTTACATTATTCTTTGATAACTCATATCCTTCTCACTTCAAAATCTCTTTTCTCACTTATTCAACATATTCATCATTCAGTGTCGCATTCTACGACTCACTTCTTTCTAAGGAATATCATCCTTACCACATTCACCTTTTAGAATATCAAGAATCTTCCACAATTGCTCAATAATTGGGAAGCGATATGAATAATGTGAATTTAAAAGATTCCAAATCATGCCGAGGGTCATAAGACCCACGAACTATGTCCACAGATTGCAAGTAATCTTTCAACTTCAACTTTAATGATCATAAGACTATAAGGACCCCTGCACTTAGGGTGTTAAGCCCCCTTAAAGACGATGTATTGTGCATAAACATTTAAACGCTTATGCGTATGTCCATAGTTATAAGTAATCTTTCAACTTAAACTTTAATACAAATATAAGACTATAGGACTCCTCGTACTTAGGGTGATCAAATTTCTTCGCACAATGTATTGTGCACAAACATCTCAACGCATCCACGTAATCCCCTATAAAAGGGTTGTTCATCTCAGCTTTTCAACATCTGAATCCGCACCAAAACAATTTGGTTTGGCATAAATTCTCAAGAAACGCATGCATTTCATGAACATCTTTCAATATTCGTCTAGCTGAATCAAATAGCATAGACCTCTATAACAATTCTGACATCAACCGAAATATACATATACATACATACATATGTATCCTCATATCTTAAAGAAATCTCAAAAATCTTTTTATGACGTCATGATACCACACTGTATTTACAGTCCATTGAGGATTCCGTCATTTGGTGATTTTATCATACTACATCATATCATAGTGGGCTGGCGATCCTTAGATCACATCCAACACTAGGTAATACTGCATTGATGACTCCATCATTTTTATCATCTTTGCACTAGGTTACATGATGCATTAATGATATAAAATACATTTTGATATATTGCAAATCATTTTTGTCTAGCCGAAGCAATTAGCATAGACATACGAATAATAGTATTGGTGTTAAAACTCATTGGTTCCATCATTGATCCAATGTTTTTTAAGAAAATAAAAGTGTAAACATCAGCACGAAGTCAATAAATTTCGAAATACTAGCATAGCTAGTAGATTTAGAATACCTATGCTTCCACCATCAACTCCACTTTCTATAATGATCCATTACTTAATAGGTCTATCTATTCCTATCATCCTCAATACTCCATTCACACTTATCTATACATAGTTTGTCAAACTTACCACACTTTATGAGTTCAGGAACTTGCCACAATCATATGAGTTTAAGAACTTATCCTAGTCAGACTATAGGCATCCATTCGCTGAGGGGTTCAAAAACATACCATATAATTATGAGTCACGAACCTACCATAAGTATGAGTTTTAAGAACTCGCACTTAACCTTATAATATTCTCTAACTATACTCTACCTATCTGTTATACACATGAGAAAAGAATCACCTTCTCAATGAGGTATATAGCAAATAGCGACACAAACATTCCAATGATTATCAATGTGATAAACTGAGTGCAAGCACAAAACCCTCGCCCATACAAAGGTTTGTATAACTCAGCCATCACATGAGTCCTCAATTGAAATCCCTTCTAACTCTATCTTGCTGATAACTTGCTCTTTGCTCGATACGAATTCCTCTTATCACATTATCTATAACTCCTCATGAGTTTATCTTGTACTATATCATAGTACATTACCTTCATAGCATCAAGCTATAATCATTCAAACATTACAAACCATCTTCCTTTTATAACTTAAACAGATCACGTCGTGATCTTATTCTATAATCATCTCCCTTAAAATTATTTTCTTAACTCGTGATCGTTTTGTTTTACGATCCTCTTTCTTTCCCTTTTTTCATCATTTACGACATTATTCGTTATCTTGGCTATTAGAGTTAGGAAACTCCCATTTCTCATCTTTATATCTCTTCAAGATTCTTCTTTGAATCTACTTGTTTATATAACAATTCTTCCTTTAAGAATTTCTAACTTCATTTACATTGCTCAACATTCCATTTAAGGTCTACACTTTCATCACACGTATCCATTTACTAAACTTGGTACACATCGAGTCTCTAACAGTTTCAATATGGTACGCTGAGTGGTTTCCCACAAACAACTAACAAACTAGGTTTCGAGTTACTAGTTCGTATATACCTCCGCTCTATAAAGGAATCGTTTAGCCCAGATACCATACATTAACTACTAAAGAGTACAATTGCACCATATTCTCTATTCTTAACTTCTTTATCATTCTTTTCTTATAGACATTGTCTATTTATTATCACCTTACATCCTTATTATTGGGCTTGGGTAACCCCATATTCATATTCCTTATAACTCTGCGAGATTCTTCTTTCCTTTCATGCAAGTTTTAATCCTTTATTGTTCAAACTCTATTTGAGCTTATTCGTTCATTATCTTCACATCTCATCTCAAAGGTTATAGCCTAAGGTACTCTTACCTAAGGTTTCTAACGTACAGCTCTGATACCAACTGTAACGACCCCAAAATTCATACCATTTAAATCTCCACTTTGGTCGTTAACCATACATTAAATCTCTAATTTTACATCATTATTCGATATTAAAAACACTAAATTTGCGGAATATTTAAAATGTTTATATATTTCCTTCTTTCTTGCCCTGAATCGCAACCTTTACATTACATCTCTTTGATTCAATCTTATATCATGAATCATTACAACAAAATGACTATACAAAGTCTTACATCATAACTAAATATCCATATACATTGGATATCTCAACATACAATTTAACAACATGTTACGTTCAAAATATGAAATACATTTCTCATAAAACATATATAAGTAATCTTCGTGAATATAGATCTCTATAACTCACTTAGCACATATCTTTACCTTAAAATCTTGACCTGCAAAAGTAGTTATTTGCAAGAGTGAGCTCGACAGCCCAGCAAAGTCTAATAGTTTTCATGCATCACATAACACATAATAACATGCTCGATATACATCTCATTAAAATAACATGGCATACATGCTTTTAATTCACATAGCAAATATAAAGATTGAGTTCCTTACTCAGTCATCATTACTTAGTCAAAACAATGCAGTCATATATTGACTTTAACATTTCATGATTTCAACATGCATAACATATCATGCAATTTAAAACAGTTCATCAAGTCCACGTAGAAAATAGGAACTGAAAGACTTGCCTTGATCGTTGTTTACCAATAATAGATTAACAACTTACAGTTATCTGCACTTCACGTGCTCTACACAATTATATAATCATACACATCAACTATTAGTCACATAACAATACATAGTAATTGTAATGTAAACTCTACTCCACATCTCATAATCTTTCCTATTAATTAGCACACAATGTTCAATTAGATTGTGTTAACTTTCAAGGCATATCTCACTATATTTCACAATCGAAGTTCATTCAAGTGCTTAAGTCTTGCTAGGACTACTTATTGGTTTTATATTAAACCCATTTCATATCCTATAATATTCATTTCAATTGAATTGAAACACTTTTTAAGTTCATTAACACTTGGCACGGTGTTTCGACGATCATTCGTCACGCGCTCGATTTGCCTCTCTTGTGTATGCGTATTATGCTTGTATAACTTATCTAATACATCATTTATTAATGTTAAACATCATTATATTTACTAATATTCAAGTTTTATAACTTAGAACATCATCTTTTATAGTCAGGAGCATTACACATGCATATGTACATGCCCGACACCCTCCGATTGCTCCCGAAAACATAACAGTCCTAAAGATCACCATTTTAACTACTGTTGTAGACCTCAAATTGAAAAACTTAAAGTACAAAGTTGTTGGTCTACTCGTTCTCGTTCCGGATAATCTTGAATCACCTCAATCGGAGTTCGTATGAGGAAGTTATGGCCGTTTTACTACAGGAGGCCAAAACTGTCCGACTCAGACTTTTTGTTTTCAGCCATGGCACATGAGAACTAAGTCATGATGGTGCCATAATGCGAGATTGGCGCTAGGGAGCGAATTTCAGCACTTGGGCACGAACTTCCGGCACTGGGGCGCGAATTTTGGCGCTTGGGCTCCATTTTTTGGCATTGGGGGGCCGAAAACTAACAGAACCAAGCACGAAGACCATTTTTGGTCTGTTTAAGAAATTCTAGCAACTAATTACATACATATAATTGATGTAATTTACACATAACCTCACCAAGCATATATATATTAACTTAAAACTACTGAACAACAAATTTAGAAAGACTAAATCCGTAAAAACAATGTTTTAAAATTAAAACTCCATGTTTGACATTTGTTAAACACAGTGAACATGGTAACCAAAATTTATAAACTAATTTGATTCCTTGAGACTAAGATTCTCTGAAATTCATATCCAATTAACATACATGACGTTTAATTTCATAAATAGCATACAATCACCTACTAACTTTGTTATCATACAAAACATACACTCATACATGTTTTCACGTTTTCACTGTAAAACCAATTCTTCTTTCTTTGTGAATGCTAGCATACTTCTCATATATACATACATGTGCTAATATAACAATTACAGTTACAAATACCCGTAATATTATACGTAATTATAAAAACATGATTTCCATACAATTTTTGTAAAACTTTATAACATACACAGTGATATTCAATAAAATTATACCATAATATGTTTTAAGTTTTATATAGCATACCTTCACTTGCTTGACCTCCACTTGTTAAAATCTCAAAACTTTCTCTCCAACCCTTGACAGACTCTCTCAAAACTCTCTTGTCACTAAGTTTTTTCTCTGACAAAACTTCTTCTCTTTTCATACTTAGGCTTTAGCCAAATAGAATATACATAAAACTAAACTGATAACAATTATGCGTAAACTAAAAAACTGATATGGCCTAATTAATAATCACCATAACTATTATCAGTTACCAAAATAATAAGCGTATATTCATTATAAATATATTTTATTTATATATTATTTATTTAATTAGTTTTATTATTAATTCAAAATTTAAAAACCAAAAGCCATAGGGCTTCGTTTGGAAAAGTAATTTAAAGCTTAAAGACTTAATATACATAAGCCTTGTTTGGCAAAACTAAATTAAAATTACTTTAATTTATTTTAATAACTCATTATAATATAGTTTTAATTAAGTTTTCATACTTAATCTAATTAATACCAATAATAATTTATCAATTAAATCATTAAATCACTAAACTCAATACAAATAATTACCCATCAAAATGAAATATCAATATAATAATTCATTTAATCAATATAAACTCTCTAATTTAATTATTAAATTAAACTAGAACATTATCCCGTAATTATAAATTTCTTTAACTCATTAATTATTTATTAAACAAATAATTAACCAAATCAAATCAAATCAATTAAACAAATATTTATTCAACGATAAACACATCCATTAAGTATTTATATAATTCAATAAATATTTAAATATTATAATTAAAAATCTGGAATTGTTACATCATTCTTTCCTTACAAGTATTCTGTCCTCAGAATCACAACTCAAACCACTCATTCGTTACAATCTTCCCTACTTACAAAGATTCTATCCCTAGAATCGAAGACACAAATTAAACAAATAACTGAGAGTAATCTTTCATCATTTTATCTAAATATAGATTTTATATTTCCTACTACATTCATTACTTTAACAAATTGTAGGTTTCATTTCATAACTTTCACTTGAACTCAATATATTCTGAGTATTATATATCTTTTAACCCATTCATTTCCTTTTCTAAGGATCGTTATCATAAACACTCGGGATATTATAGTGGTTGATCGCTTTTACAGCTTTCTTTACGTTTTGTCCTACCTGGAGTTTACTTCATGGCAGTTGATCGCTTTTACAACTTTATTTATGTTTCATCCCGCCTGGAGTTTCCTCCATGGTGGTTGATAGCTTTTACAACTTTATTTACATTTTTTGATCCCCCATGGAGGTGCTTCGTGTTGGCTGATCATGTCTATATATATATTTACATGTTATATATATATACATGCTTACTGCTTTCATACAAATTGCGGTATCATGTGAGCCTAGGAATCATGTGATCACAGATTCAGCCTATTGGATCTAGATTCGGTTCCCGTGATGGACATTTTAAGTTGTAAGCAGCTTGTAAATTATTTTGCGGTGTTTGAATTTCCTCAGATGATTTTCATACCCACGAGGAAATAGGCATTAATTTATACATTATTTTCTTATAGATGCTTCGCATCTCGAAAATAAAATCAATCAAGCCGAACACTTAATAAAATGGAAGTGTAAAAGGTCTCAATTACTATTGAGCACAAGGGTTTGAAAAACCTCTGTTATAAAACATCACTGCCATATCTTGCTAAAATTGAATTTTTACATAAATTCAAAACTTATGTATATAGGTGCGAACGAGGCCTCGCACTACTTCCAAATAACAGCACATTGACCCACACACACAAATATTCATATAACAGTTTTTTTGAAAAGTGGCGGTCACCGTGGTAACACGGATGTCGGGGGGTGCCTAACACCGTCCCTCCGCATAATCAAGGCCCCGCACCCTAATGAATCTCGGTTTCACAGACCCGTTTAGCAGTGTCACATCATTGGGTCAATGTGCAAACCTTTTCCTGGCTGTGTTGGTACAACCATATAAAAAACCAACTGGTGACTCTCATAGTCCAATCGTCGACATGATACATGTCGGACCTTTTTCACTTGTTTTTTCAAACAAATCTCATCTAACATGAGAACACCAAAGAGCAAGTAACGAAAAGGGACAAATAAAAATCTCGACATCGACAATGATGTGTTAGTATAATAAACATGTAATAATATAGTTAAAACAGAATCGTGCTATGTGGTTAGTAGTTTCAAATTTTCAAATGGTTAGCAAGTGATGAACGTTGTATATTAGAACTTAGTGAGCATGATGAATAGTAAACAGGTGATGTGAAGGTTAACACTTGTAATTTCTGATAATTGTATGTTAGCTTAAGACTTGTGCTAAAATAATAAGTCTAACTAGAAATGCATGTTATGTTGGAATGTGAATGTTAGTATATCTAATAGATGGTGGTTCTAAACCTATTTGTAGGTGAACGTGAGTTTAATATTATAGCTTACGCTCGAGGCAAGTTCTTTAACTCTACTTTTATAATGATTGTGCAAGTTTATTCTTATGATTGAGCAAGTTCCTGTATTGTTTATGATTTCTAAATCTTATTCTGATATTGAGCAAGTTATTCTTGTCTTTAACTTGTTACTTAGCAAGCAAGTTATATAATCTGATATATAGATGTTGAATAGTTTTATTGTTCAAATTGCTATTCGTTATGCATGCATAATATTCAATTCTAAATAACCTTGGCTTAATATTGTTCAAGCAAGGTATGTTATAGTTATTCAATATTTATGCTCTTAGATTATTCCTAAAGCATAACTTTAATATACAATGTTAATTCACTTATGATTCATTCCATATCATAATGTGATTACCTTTTATTCAATTAATCTTTAGTTGATGTTTGTTGAATTCCAAATTACCTTGAAATGTATCCAAATCAAACTTACTTTGGTGCGGACTTGTAATCTAAATACTAAGATGAACAACCCTATTATTAGGGGTTTACGCTTAGCGTTGAAATGTTTGTGCACAATATATTATACGAAGGGCTGATCCCCCTAAGTACGTGGAGACCTTATAGTCTTATGACTGTTAAAGTTTAAGTTGAAAGAGTACTTATAACTGTGGACATGGTTCGTGGTCATTAGACCATCAGTTGTATAATTCAGAATGTTAATAGAAACATTGTTCAGTTCTATTGAGCCTATTGTTTGGCAGTTAATGTAAAGCTTTATTCAATTTCATTTCAAGTGAGCCTTGTTTGCTCATTCATGCTTATATAACTATTACAGCTAAGGATGAAAATGTCGTTGTACCTAACACCAGTAATGGAAAGGGAAAGATGAACAAGTACTGAAGACTTGTAATCATTTTATATCTTATTGTCAGACTTTGGTTTGAATGATTGTAATGAAGTTTATTTATTTTCCGCATTTGAATGATTGTATGTGAAGGTTAGATAACCTGGGAGATTTTATTAATGTAATCCCTTAAGGGAAGGTTTATTATTTAATTTTTATTATGATTGGGTAGTTAGACATGAATGTTTTGTAAAGTGAACACCGAATCTTGAGGTAATGAAGTACCTGGATTTGGGGGTGTTATAAGTTGGTATTAAAGCCTTAGGTTATGAACCTTAGGTGGGGGGAAAGCCTTAAGAAGTAACCTTTGAAAAGATAGTGGTAATAAACTCTTATCGAGTTTTAAGGAAGAAGTAATAAAACACTTATGTGCTCGTGAGTGTCGAGTAGTAATAATTAATAATTAAAACTTAAAATTTTGTTGTCAGGATGCCTAATGTCGAAGAATCCAGTCAGGCTAGGGAGGAAGGACCACATATGCGTATAGAGGAGGAGTCTCGTGATATACAGGTGGTTTGGGAATAACTACTGCCACGGGAGTCAGCCCCGTTGGTCACAGTGGTTGAAGATGAGGATGATGATGTGGAAACGGATGAGGAGGATCCCGTTGAGCTGCCACAGTCAAATGAGGATGACGAGGACGAGGAGGAAGAGATTCCACTGAACTCAATAGCTGCTCGTATGTATGATGAAGTCTACGACCGCAACGTGGAACTTCAGGATACTGTCGAGGAGTTGCAGGAGATAGTAGTTGAACAACAAACTTCGATGGCATAGAAGGATGATGGGATCCAGGATCGAGATGAACGTCTGACTAATGTCGAAGAGAAGCTGGTTCACACTGAAGGAGAGAAAGAATAACTGATCGAGGAGGTCGCAGAACTGAAGAACAAGCTGAAGGAAGAAGTTACTAAGAGGGAAAGAGCCGAAGACGCATATGAAGAAGCGTTTCAACGAGCCGGGATAGCAGTGAAAGACGCACAAGCAAAGAGAATGAAGATGGAAGAGATGAATAGTGTATTCAACACCGTGATTAATCGAGCTCAAGATCGGGTCATGGGTTATCCGATTCAGTTCAGGACGCTGCCATCATACGTATTAGATTGCAGAACAATGTTCCGGATCATGGAGGAAGAACGTAGTAAGGCTAAGAAGTATCTTAGTAGAACATCATAGTTGTTATGCGATTAATAAAATGTTAAATAATTAATAAATTCCAAGTGTTATGTAACCTATGGGATATGATGATGATGTTATCCTGAAACTTTTGTAGTTCAGGAAAGTAATGTAGATAGCAGTGATGCTATTATTATGATGTTTTCAACAAGATTATAAATGAATAAAAGTTATTATTTTATTTTATTCAAAGGGTTATGTGATAATTTCTTTTATGAGATGTAAGTTAAGTAAAAATTACTTAAAAGAGTTGAATAATAATCTAATGAGTGTATTTTTAACAGAAAATGCCTCCAAGACATCAACCACCACGATAGAGAACCACTGAAGGAACCAATAACGACAATGTTGATGCTAACCCCGTTCCACAGCTAGTAACGTTACTAACAGGAGAGTTGCAGAATCAACCTCAAAATTAAGGTACAACGTTTAAGGATTTCAAGGCGGTTGGACCACCTTAATTTCATGGGTCCATGAATCCCATGGAGGCACAGACATGGATCATGGAAATAGAGAAGGTATTCGATGTCGCTAGGGTAGGGGATGATCAGAAGATTGCTTTTCCAACATTCATGTTGAAAGAAGAGGCTTGTTATTGGAGGTAGGCCAATAA
Source organism: Panax ginseng (assembly GCA_020205605.1). Taxonomy (NCBI): domain Eukaryota; kingdom Viridiplantae; phylum Streptophyta; class Magnoliopsida; order Apiales; family Araliaceae; genus Panax; species Panax ginseng. The sequence continues at coordinate 111,705,098 of CM035140.1, read as the reverse complement.
AACTCGAGAAGGGCCAGGGGTGATTACCTGGGATAGGTTTAAGGAGATATTCTTCGAGACCTATTTCCCAGAGAGTTTAAAGAGTCAGCTAAAAGTGCAGTTTTTAGAACTAAAGTAGGGAACAATGACGGTGTCTGAGTATGCCACGAAATTCAACAAGTTGGCAAGGTTTGTGCCATATCAAATCAGTACAGATGAACGCAAGGCGAAGAGGTTTGAACAGGGACTGAAGCCCTGGTTGTACAGTAGGGTCTCCCTATTCCAACTGAAGACATTTGCAGCAGTTATGGAGATGGTAATTCTCATTGAAGGTGGAGGCGAGGCGATAACAAAGTTCAATCAAGAACAGAAAAAGAAGAAGAATGAAGTGGAAGTTAAGAACGGTGGTGGTGGTAGTGGAAACGACAACAACAATTTGAAGAGGAAATGGAACGGAAATGTGGGTGCTGGAAACCAGCAGGGTAACCAACAAAATAAGAAGTTTAAAGCATATGCTACATGCGGGAAGTTTCACAAGGGTATGTGCTTGATGGGGAAACGAGTATGCTTCAACTGTGGCAAGGAGGGTCACATCGCCCCAAATTGCACTCAACCTAAGAAGAACGTTTGCTTCACATGCAGATCCAAGGATCACTTTACTCGTGAATGCCCTAAGAAGAAGGCTGGAGATACAGCAAGAAGCAAGGGAGGTATCAGTGGAGGTACATGGGCCATTGCTAGACCAACAGTATCAAACAAACCCACAACCAGAACCTTCAACATGACTGTGCAAGATGTTGTGCAATCAAAAGATGTGGTGTTAGGTATTATCCCAATCAATGATATAAATGCTTATGTATTATTTGATTCGGGTGCTACTTGCTCGTTTATATCTAATGAATTTGCTAAGAAGTTAGAAATACCTAGTGAAGAATTGAATTTCCCTTTAAACATAGAAATTATGAATAAGGAGGTAATTCCTGTTAGGTTCATATACAAGAATTGTAGGGTGAATATTAAGGGGAATATCATGATGCATGGTAGATCTGATTCTGATTAGACTTGGAGAATTTGATGTTATTTTGGGAATGGATTGGATGTTCAATTATGTAGCGGTAATTGATTGCCAAAAGAAATGTGTAAACCTTATGACTCCATCAAAGGTAGTTTTCTATAGTAGCAAATCGCCTAGACAAATGAGATGTCTGACGATTATGCAGGCCAAGAAGTTGTTGAGTCAAGGCTATATGAGTTATTTAGCTTACATAATCGATACTCAGAAGAAAGGTGTGAAATTGGAAGAGATACCAGTGGTTACGTAATTTGTGGATGTGTTTCCGGAGGATTTGCTAGGACTTCCACCTGACAGAGAGATTGAGTTCGTGATAGACTTAGCGCCGGGAACAACACCGATATCGAAGGCCCCGTACAGAATGGCTCCGATAGAGATGAAGGAACTGATGTTACAATTGCAAGAACTGTTAGATAAGAAGTATATTCAACCAAGCGTATCACCGTGGGGAGCGCCGGTGTTATTCTTGAAGAAGAAGGATGGGTCGATGTGTCTTTGCATTGATTATAGGGAATTGAACAAAGTCACTATTAAAAACAAATATCCGTTGCCAAGAATAGATGACTTGTTTGATCAATTAAAGGGTGCTAAATACTTCTCAAAAATAGATTTGAGAAGTGGATATCACCAATTGATGGTAAGAAAGGAGGATATACCTAGAACGACATTCAAAACTCAGTATGGACATTATGAGTTTCTGGTTATGTCTTTTGGTTTGACAAATGCCCCTACTGCATTCATGGATTTGATGAACGATGTGTTTAAACCATTCTTAGACAAGTTTGTAGTGGTATTTATCGAGGACATTCTGGTGTATTCCAAAACTTAAGAAGAACACGTGGAACACTTAAGTTTGACGTTGGAAACACTAAGAAAGGAAAAGTTGTAAGCAAAATTCTCTAAGTGCGAATTTGGCTAGATTGTGTACAATTTCTTGGGCATGTGATTGACAAAGATGGGATTTCAGTGGATCCATCAAAAGTGGAAGTTGTAATAAATTGGGAACAACCAAGAACACCGTCGGAAGTGAGGAGTTTCTTGGGACTGGCCGGTTATTATAGAAGATTTATTCAAGATTTTTCCAAGATAGCCACTCCGCTAACAAATTTGACAAGGAAAGCGGTAAAATTTGTTTGGACGGAGAAATGTGAAGAGAGTTTTCAAGATTTGAAGAAGAAATTAAGTGTAGCACCAATGTTGTCATTACCAGATAATACGGGAAACTTTGTGGTGTATAATGATGCCTCACATAAAGGATTGGGTTGTGTTCTTATGCAGAACGACAAGGTTATTGCATATGCATCAAGACAGTTGAAAGACTACGAGAAAGGGTATCCGACTCATGATTTAGAGTTGGCGGCGGTTGTGTTTGCTCTGAAGATATGGAGACACTATCTCTATGGAGAAAAATATGAGATCTAAACAGACCATAAAAGTCTAAAGTATATTTTCACACAGAAGGACCTAAATATGCGTTAAAGAAGATGGATGGAATTGATAAAAGATTACGATTGTGAGATCTTTTATCATCCAGGCAAAGCGAATGTGGTTGCAGATGCTTTAAGAAGAAAATGTCGGGAAAAGTTGATGTTGTTAACCAACCAGTAAGAGCTTATTTCAGCGATGGCAAGGCTAGAGTTGGAAATCAAATTTCCAAAAGAAACCGACGAAAAATTATACCAGATAGAAGCTAGTCCAACTTTGGTGGACAGATTGAAGAATGCAAAATGATCAAAGAGAAAGTGGTTGAGGGTAGTGATGGAAAATACAAGATCAATACCGAAGGGTTACTGAGGTTCGAGGGAAGAGTTTGGGTTCCAGCAGTACCGGAGATTAAAGACGAAATCTTGACAGAAGCTCATAGCTCAAGATATTCAATTCATCCGGGGAATACGAAAATGTATCAAGATTTGCGGCGACATTTTTGGTGGCCAAATATGAAAAGAGACATTGCAGAATGCGTTGCAAGGTGCTTGACATGTCAGAGAGTGAAGGTCGAGCATCAAAAACCAAGCGGATTACTTCAACCATTGGAAATACCGGAATGGAAGTTAGAGCATATCATAATGAACTTTGTGGTAGGTCTTCCAACAACTTAGAAAGGGTACGATGCAATTTGGGTGGTGGTGGATAGACTAACGAAATCAGCACACTTTTTGCTAATAAAGATTAAGTTCAATCTTGATAAGTTGGCAAGATTGTATGATAAAGAGATCGTCTCCAGACATGGAGTGCCAGTATCAATTGTGTCAGATAAAGATCTGCGATTCACGTCAAATTTCTGGAAGAGACTACAAGAGTGTTTGGGAACACAATTGCGAATGAGCACAACATACCATCCACAAACAGATGGCCAAAGCGAACGAACAATCCAAACGTTGAAAGATATGCTGAGAGCATGCATCATGGATTTCAAAGGGAGCTGGAAAGAACATTACCGTTGGTGGAATTTGCCTATAACAATAGTTACCACGCGAGCATCGGCATGCCGCCTTATGAGGCATTATACAGCAGAAAGTACAGAACTCCATTGTGCTGGGATGAAGTCGGTGAATGCCAACTATTGGGACCAAAACTGGTTCAACAAACTGCTGAGGTTGTCAAAATCATCAGGACAAGATTGGTAGTAGCCCAAGACAGACAGAAAAAATATGCCGATCAACACAGGCAGAATCGCGAATTTGAAGTAGAAAATTTTATTTTCCTAAAAGTTTCTCCTTGGAAGGGGAAAATTCATTTTGGCAAGAAAAGAAAGCTCAACCCAAGGTTTATTGGACCTTTCGAGATACTACGAAGAGTGGGGGAAGTGGCTTATGAGGTAGCTCTACCTCTAGAGTTGGAAAACGTTCATAATATTTTTCACATTTCAGTGTAACGACCGTATAAACCCTATTACAAGCATGTGATCGAGTATGAACCGTTGCAATTCAGTAAGGAATTGTCTTATGAAGAGATTCATATTCAGATAGTCGACAGGAAAGAACAAGTGCTCAGAAATAAAGTGATACCTTCTATGAAGGTGATATAGAGAAACCACAATGTCGAAGAGGCAACGTGGGAACTCGAAGCTGAAATGATGAAAAATTACCCTGAGTTATTTGTTTAATCTATATCTTCGATTCTGGGGACAGAATATTTATAAGAAGGGAATAATATGACGATTTGATTGTTTGAGTTGTGATTCTGGGGACAGAATCCTTGTAAGGAGGGAATGATGTAACAATCCGGAATTTTAAATTGTAATATTAAATATTTATTGAATTATATAAATATTTATTTGATGTGTTTATTGTTGAAATGGATGAAATAAATATTTTATTGATGTGGTTATTATTAGTAAATACTTATGAATTAAATTTATTAGATAATATTCTAAATTAAATTAATTTATAATTTAGAAAGTTGTAATATAACATGAGATGTTATATTGTTGTGTTGAGATAATAATTTAAAGGGTATATTAAATTATTAAATAAAATTATAATGAAATTATAATTTATGTTATTTATTTAAATGGTATATTTAATTAAAATATAGTATGGTTGATTAATTTATTGATTAATGTTGGATATGGAAATCCAAATAAATAATATGTGATTATAAATTATAAACTAAATGGTTTATTAAAATAATTAAAGTAGTTTTAAATTTATTTGAACCAAACAAGGCTTAAATATGTTAAGTCTTTAAATTTTAAAGGGTTTTGCCAAACAAAGCCTTGTGGCTTTCGGATTTTGATTTTTGAATTTAAATAATATAAATAAAAAAAATTAAATAAATTAAATAATAAATATAATATATTTATAACATATACGTTAGTTGGTAACTGATATTACAATTAGTAGTAGTATTAAGGTTATTCGTTTTATTTCTTACGCTTGGTTATCAGTTTGGGTTTTTACGCATAACCTTAGTTGCCTAGGAAGAACACTGAGAGTTCAGAGAGACCTTGACAGAGAGAATTGAGAGAGATTGAGAGGAAACCTAAGGATTTCACGAAAATTCCAGTGTGTTTAGCAAGGATTTCTTTTAAGCAACCACAGGTATGGTTTATAACCTTATTATACATATGTGGGTTTCACGACAAAAATTTTCTTATGTCCTGTGAAATAAAATTGTTGAATTGTGGATATATATAGTTGGTAATTGTGATTATACGTGTTTATATTGCTAGAGTTTACGTTTAAACATGAATTGCATGTTAATTACAGTTAAAGGTAGGAGAGATAATTAGCTGTGTATGTTTGTGTGAATATTTTGTATATGGCTTATGTAAGTACCGAATTTAGTGGTTAGTTTATATGTTAAACTACAAATTGAGTCTTGTATATGTTAGTTCATTAAGAAACGAAGATAACATAATTTGAAAGAAGCATTTGGTCAAGAATTGTGTTTACAGTGCTGATTTTTGTCTAAGGAACTCAAAAATGAAGTTTTATATGAAAATAGGGAATTTGAGGAAATTAAACTAGTATAATTGTTGTTAAATTGTTCTATGTTGAGGAATATGTTGGAAAACATGTTTATGATGGTTTTGTATCAATTGTACGTGTTAATATTACTGTTTAGTGGGTGAAATTCGTGTTTGTTGGGCTAAAGTTCGCCATCGCTCATAGTAAATCTCTGCCTCTCATCTCTCTCGCACCAGTCTTGTTGTCTTTGAGTGCCAAGGCTAAAAAAGCTAGCTAGCCACGCAGCCTATATAATCGATCCGAGGCAAAGACTTATGCTATCGCTGCATAGATTACGGGGTAGCGACATACTTTGGTCTAATGATGTGTTAGTATAATAAAATTGTAATAATATAGTTAAAACAGAATCGTGCTACGTGGTTAGTAGTTTCAAAATTTCAAATGGTTAATAAGTGATGAACGTGGTATATTAGAACTTATTGAGCATGATGAATAGTAAACACGTGTTGTGAAGGTTAACACTTGTAATTTCTAATAATTGTATGGTAACTTAAGACTTGTGCTAAAATAATAATTCTAACTAGAAATGCATGTTATGTTTGAATATGAATGTTAGTATATCTAATAGATGGTGGTTCTAAACCTATATGTAGGTGAACGTGAGTTTAATATTATAGCTTACGCTCGAGGCAAGTTCTTTAACTCTACTTTTATAATGATTGTGCAAGTTTATTTTTACGATTAAGCAAGTTCTTGTATTGTTTATGATTTCTAAATCTTATTCTTATATTGAGCAAGTTATTGTTGTCTTTAACTTGTTAATTAGCATGCAAGTTATATAATCTGATATACTGATGTTGAATAGTTTTATTGTTCAAATTGCTATTTGTTATGCATGCTTAATATTCAATTCTAAATAACATTGGCTTAATATTGTTCAAGCAAGGTATGTTATAGTTATTCAATATTTATGCTCTTAGATTATTCCTAAAGCATAACTTTAATATACAATGTTAATTCACTTATGATTCGTTGATGTTCGTTGAATTCCAAATAACCTTGAAATGTATCCAAACCAAACTTACTTTGGTGCGGACTTGTAATCTAAATACTGAGATGAACAACCCTATTAGGGGTTTACGCTTAGCGTTGAAATGTTTGTGCACAATACATTATATGAAGGGTTGATCCCCCTAAGTACTTGGATTTCTTATAGTCTTATGACTGTTAAAGTTTAAGTTGAAAGAGTACTTATAACTGTGGACATGGTTCGTGGTCATTAGACCCTCAGTTGTATAATTTAGAATGTTAATAGAACACATTGTTCAGTTCTATTGAGCCTATTGTTTGGCAGTTAATGTAAAGCTTTACTCAATTTCATTTCAAGTGAGCCTTTTTTTGCTCACTCTTGTTTATATAACTATTAAAGCTAAGGATGAGAAGGTCGATGTACCTAACACAAGTAAGGGAAAGGGAAAGATGAACAAGTACTGAAGACTTGTAATCATTTTATATCTTATTGTCAGACTTTAGTTTAAATGATTGTAATGAAGTTTATTTATTTTCTGCATTTGAATGATTGTATGTGAAGGTTAGATAACCTGGGAGATTTTATTTATGCAATCCCTTAACGGAAGGTTTATTATTCAATTTTTATTATGATTGGGTAGTTAGACATGAATGTTTTGTAAAGTGAACACCGAATCTTGAGGTAATGAGGTACAGGGATTTGGGGGTGTTACAAAGGCGGAGCATCAAGTACCAAAAGGTCAATTGCAACCACTTGAAATTCTAGAATGGAAGTGGGAGCACATCAACATGGATTTCGTTACTGGTCTTCCCAAGGTTTCTCAAGGCATAGATGCAATTTGGGTCATTATCGATAGATTAACCAAGTCTGCTCATTTCTTGCCTATACGAGGAACTTATTCACTTGAACGTCTTACTCGTATGTACATAAATGAGATTGTGATATTGCATGGTAAGCCAGTATCTATAGTTTCTGATTGAGACCCAAGATTCACTTCACAACTTTGGGTCAGATGGGCACTGATTTACGATTCAGTTCTGCATATCATCCCCAGACGGACGGATAATTAGAAAGGACTATTCAAACTCTTGAAGATCTATTAAGACTTTGTGTTCTAGACTTCAAAGGAAGTTGGGACAAGTACTTTCCAATGGTGGAATTCTCCTACAACAATAGTTATCAAGAAAGTATAGGCATGACTCCATTCGAGGCGTTGTATGGACCAAAGTGTCGTTCTCCAGTATGCTAGGACGAGGTGGGTGAAGCAACGCTGCTGGGACCAAAAATGGTACGCATGACTACGAAAAAGATTCAAATGATCCTGCAACGTATACAAACCTCACAAGATCGACAAAAGAGTTATGATGATCTTCATCTAAGGGGCGTGGAATTCAATGTTGGAGATCATGTATTGTTACGTGTTTCTCCATGGAAAGGAGTTATGAGATTCAAAATGAGAGGAAATCTCAACCCTCAATTCATTGGTCCACTGAAATCCTCGATCGAGTAAGAACTATGGCCTATAGACTCGCTTTACCGCCAAGTATGTCTCGTGTTCATAATATTTTCCACATATCCATGCTACGTAAATATGTGAAAGACCCGAACCACATTAGTGAATTAGAACCAGATGAGATAGCAGAAGATTTAACGTATGAAGATGTACCTGTTAAAATATTGGATAAGAAGGAACATATTATATGCTCAAAGGTTATATCTCAAGTCAAAGTTTTATGAAGAAACCACGATATTGAGAAATTAACTTGGGAGTTAAAATCTGAAATGAAAACAAGGTATCCCCACCTCTTCGACATACCAGGTACGTACACCAATTTCGAGAACGAAATTTCATAAGGAGGGGAGGTTGTAAGACCCCAACTTTTTATGAATAAAGATTTAATTTTCTCTAATTGTTTTTTGAATAATAAAGGTGGTGATTTGATATAATGCTATAGTTATGGATGATATATGCAAATTTTACAAAGTAAGCAAGTGGTCATAAAATATTCGTTTGGTCGGGAAATATTCTTTTTTTCGAGGAATATCCGTACGACGGCGCAATCATTGGTGGACCACATAATAGAATAACTGCCGGATATAGAAAGCGACAGAAATAACCTTTTTACAAAAATAACTGTAAAACTTTTACCGTTAAATTGTTGAAATACCCAGTGATAAAAGTAAATTAATATGCGTGGTTGCACAGTAGCACACGGTATTGCACAGTATCTCTGATTATTTATTCTTACATAAGAAGTCACTCAATAATTCATACAGGAAAATTGCACAGCCTTTCATATTATTGATGCAATAATTGTTATAGTGATAATTAAATATTATTTTACATTATTGCTTCAATAATTATCACGACACAGAAACTCATATTATTGAAATGATATTACTAGATATCATTATTGATAATTTCTAGAAAGTTCTGTTGAGGAAAGGGGTTAGGTTATATAATTGCGCGCCAGTAAGGAGAGATCCTTATCGAAAGCCTCATTTTTCCTGGGAACGATCTGGTTGTCAATATTGTGAATCTATAATATTAATTAGAAATAATTATTGAAGAATTGTGAATACTTGATGAATTTGGTAAGTAAATATTTCTTCAATTTTGATATAAATGGAGAAATTTTAGAATGAGACATTGGTCGAAGGTTTGTTATATTTTTTCGTGAAACCATAATTATCTTCTCCGATAATATATTTATATATTATTATAATATTACATTATACTAGCATAATGTGATAATATAATGGTATAATTTTTATAATTTAATGGTAATATTATTATAATAAATTTATGGTATAAGAATAAAATGAAGTGGAAGAGAGCAAATTGAATTTGGATTTCTTTTTAATAATTGTCAAAATTTTTAAACATATGAAATAAATGAGGGAATCCTCATTTTTAATTTGAACTCTCTTTTTCAAAAGGTGTGTGCTGCATTATTTTCAAAAACTAATGTGCGTATAAATTTTGTCAATCCTGGTGTGCTAGTATTTTCCTATAAATAGGTTGCTTAGCTAAACAATGAAACTCACACCAAAATTAGAAAATTCTCTCTCTATAGCAGTGAGCATATTTCTTGTGAGTATACGGATATTTTGAGTGTTGATAACAGTGCAAGATTTCCTCATCATAATCTCCATTATTCATGTCAGAATTACTTTCCTACTAAGGTAAAGGATATTATTTTTTTCTCATAAAGAATGTTATTTTCTTTCAATACTCGTAAATGGTATTATTTCCTTCCATACTCGTAAGGGATATCATTTTCTTTCATACTCCATATTACGTAAGCGATAATATTTCATCTCGTATTCCTAAATTTAAACTTACTATGGTAAGTATTACTTCTTTAATTCCTGAAATGATTAGAAATTTTTTAAGGATTGTGCTTCATCTAATATCATTTCACTAGAATATTGGTCTAAAATTTCTTATTAAATTTTAATCTTTTTCATGTCTGGGTACTATTTATAGGGTACTGTTCATGGGCACTATTCATACGATACTATTCATTGTACTGTTCACAACAGAATTTAATTTATTTTCTTTGTCCAAGTTTTCTTTTATGAATCTTATTCTTGAAGTTGAATCCAAGTTATGATCTCACTTCATTCATTCTTTATGTCATTATCATAATTCTCAAACTTAAATTATGTTGAAAGTTATCTTTTGCCCATAGTGCAAAGATGAACTGTTGATTGATGAATATCTTTGGCTCGTAGTGCAACGATGAACTGTTGATTGATATCTTTGGCCCGTAGTGCAAAGATGGACAGGTGTTTGGCATGATTATGACCACTGGTGATACAAACGATTATCTTTGGCATGTAGTGCATAGATAATTCATTGATTAGAAATAATTATTGATTGATGTGGCATTGATAAAATATTGATGATGGACTTTTAAATCATGGAAGATAGTAGACATCATGCTCTACTTGACTCTTCTAATGGATTGTTATTTCCGCTGCAGTTATTGATCAAAAACTTGTTATCTATTGTAGCAGTCCTCACTATTTTGTAAAATAGTGTATCAATAATTGTAATGAGAACTTTATTTGAGTTTGGATGTTGTCTACAAGACAATATTTGTATTAAAACTCACAGCATATGTGTTGTCGTATTTTGTGTGGCAGTTGTATTAATGAAGTTTGTATTTGGTTTCTGTATCATGTATTTGACGACTCAGAATGGGTTGTGTGGACCTATTTTGGGGGCGTTACATTTGTCCTCCCCATAGTATAACATGTAATCCTATTCACAAGCATCGATCTTCTCATATCTGAGATTCAACCCCTTAACCATTTTCTTCACTTCATAGTAATTCGCGGGCAAAGTATTATTCCTAGGTAAGAACTCGCTGAGAATATCAAGTAAATCATTGAATCATCTCTCACTACAGTCATGCTCATTCTTGAAATATAAAAGCTTCGTAACTGCAGAAAGCCTGGTGTGCTTGTCATTTCCAGGATACAATGGGACACCCGATTCAGATAGCAACTTGTAGAAAGCAGCTGTTGAATCATTTGGCTTTTGTTGAGCACTGCTTGATGCATGCTCGTTTTTAGCCCAGTTAATATTGGTAGGGCCATATGCATCAACCAACATCTGCACAACATCATTGTTATCTGATTGTGAATCCCCGTGAACAGATTGGTCTACAGGACTATCTGTAAGTTATCTAAACTCAGCTGATTCCCCGTGATGAATCTGTATTGAATACCCATCCATAAACCCACATGAATATAAGTCAAATTTAACTTCATCGGTAGTCTTCCATATAATGTTCTTACACTTGAAACACGGGCATCTAATCTTTCCGTTTGGATCATCAACGTGTTTTATTACTTTGTTCATATAATTGGACACCCCATCACGGTACGCATCAACTAATCCCCTCCCATCAATCTGTATCCCACGGTACATCCAACTCCGGTCGGTTGACATCTTTAATTGAAGGAAATACACAATTAGATCAAGAATAATCATGAATGTAGTCCATGCATGTATTTAGTTTACCTAGTATGTATATATATATATATATATATATCCACTCTATAGGGGTTAGGCTTCTATCCCGTTCCTAGATACGTCTCCTCACTAGTGCCAATCTTGAGCACGTTTCTTTTATTTTAAGAAAATTTCAACAGCACCTCTCCCCATGGTCTCCAATTACACAAAATAGACCAAGACAACGTAGTCTAAGTATGCACTCGGAGAACAAGTAGACACCAGCTAAAAAATTCTTAAAAGTTTATAAAAATACACACCTTGTGAATTAGCACCGACCTAAGTGAGAGACATAACATCTAGTAATAGTCCCAAACTAGGGACTATTCGACATTCACTCCTAATGAGTGAATGTCAAATGGGTTTCTAAGCTCCTACCTATAGTAAATATTTACAGGTTAATGGAATGATATATGTACTATAAAGTGTATAATCGTAATTGATTGTCAATTGAGTGTATTGAAGATTTAACAAATGACATTATTGAGTTTATTGAAAATTGTGGCAAACTAAGCTAATGCTACTTAGTTTATTTTACCAATAGAAAACTAAGTAAATATTACTAAGTTTATTGTAGTTTATTTTATTTACTGAATATGTAAGACCCCGAATTTTATAAAATAAAAGTATTCAATTTTCTTATAATTATTATTCTATTCAGTAAATGGTTAAATTGATAAAAGTTTAAAGTTAAGGGTGATATGTGAAAATTTTACAAAGTAAACAAGTGGATATAAAATATTTGTTGTGTCAAGGAATATTCTTTTTATCGGGAAATATCCATGTGACGGCACAATCATTGGTGGACCCCACAACAGAATTACTGTCAGAGTTAGAAAATGACATAAATAATTTTTCATAAAAATAACGGCAAAAGTTTACCGTTAACTGTTGAAATACCAGATGATAAAGAAAAAGAATACTGGCGTGGTTGCATAAGAGTACTACGGTGATTGATTATTGATGCTTACATGAGAAGTCACTCAGTTATACTCAATTATTACTACAGTAATTGTTGCATAGTATCTCACATTATTGATTCAATTATTGTCACAGTTTCATCTGCACAATATTTTATATTATTAAATCAATAATTGAGACGACAAAGTTATTCATATTATTATTTGCATTTTTTGACAATGTCTAAAAAGTTCTGTCGAGGAAAGGGGTTTGGTCACCTAATATTGCAGTATTTATGAATAAATCCCTATTGGAATGCCCCCTCTTTCCTGGGAATGATCTGGTTGTTAATATTGCAAGTTATATTATTGATGAATAAATGTTGTTAAAAATATTTCCATTGTGTTGGGATTATTAGTGTTAGTGGAAATTGACATTTATTTTGATAATAGTTGATTTATGGATGTTAAATTGACCAAACAAGTAATTAAATCGGATAAATGACTAATTAATTGCTATTAATTCACATGCAAATAACTATTTATTCACATGCATGTTCTATTAGGGGAGGTTGTGTGTGACCCCCCCAAATCCGGGTCTCTTCCAACCCGACATATAGTGCTCCACGGTGCTAAAGTTCACACAAACATTCAATTGAAATGCCTCAAAAAAATGAATATGTCTTATATATATTCCAAAACAATACTACTATTCCCCATGTTCTTTATAACCGTTACATTTGTTCTTGTTATAATATCAAATATTATCATTACAAACCTATACTATTACATAGGTAATCTATAATTTCGCTTTAGCCTTCCCTTTATCCTTGTCGAATCCTTTGGTACGTTCGGTCTAAGCTGCATTCATATGGTTCAAGCAAGAGTGAGCATAACAAGCTCAGCAAGTACAACAATTTCATTTAAAAAGCATGCTTGAACATAGGAATCGTATATCTTCAGTAACTGGATAATAGTTACGAAGTACTATTAATAACTTAAAATAACATTCATTTTCCTTCAAAACATTTTACCATAACAATATTCAGTAAAACACCAAATCTGGTCCAAGACCATGAGCGTTTCATAATTTCTTTGAAAAGGATAACCCGACACAAAGTCCGTAAGTTTGGCATATCTTACGAGCACTTCTAGGTGATCAGCCTATAGTACTCTATATTGATCAACACTACATCCATTAAACGTGTGTACGTTTAAGTTGTGGCAACCTCACGTGCCCATCGAATACTCTATGAAAATACATTTGTTTATTCATATTCAGGCTTACCTTGAATCCGTACCAATAATTGGCGTAGGATAGCGTTAGCAATTCTATATTGAAAGACTTGTAAATAAATCAATCAATCTATCAAGATTAGTCTAGTCGAGTTAAAATGGGCCTTGGCTCTTTATTTAAAACCATACATGCACTCATAACTTGAATCATTTAAAAACCTGGCTAACACGAAGGTTAGACAAGCGTTTAGAAAAAACATGCCTTCAGCGTCTACTACAGTATAATTACGTTTCCTTTGAGTCTTTACGGTCTCTACAACACATAATCACATAACATACCACATTAGGTCATGAATGAACATACTTGGTTCCTAAAGAATCTTACCCTTCTTCTCAATCTAATCATATATTAGATTTGTTATTTATTGGTTCCGGCTTGCCATCATTCTTTTATATCATTCTTACCCACTTTTTTCTCTTATATAACTTAATTGAAATTATTTCATTAACACAATTCGGTTTGAGTTAAACAACCTTCTTCACGGCTTATTAACGTCCTTACATTATTAATCGACACTCAATTGCCATTGGTTAAGTAAATTTATTGCATACCATTAATGTTCACATTCGACTTATCTTCAACCTTTAGTGTATTACTTAAGGTTTAATTATGTCTTAACAATGTTTCATTAAGATCCTTGATTAAGTGTTCATCAATTACCATTCATGTTTAACCTGTAAACATTCCTTATTATCTAAGTTATAAGGTTGGCTGCTACTGCTATTATCACTCTTGGTGTGTAACTATCACACATTAGTGCCCTGGTATTTGTGGTGCCGAGTCCTTTGTTATATCAACATTATTGGTTGAGAGTTTGGGACACACGCCACTTGGTTGCGATGTCGGTCATTTAGGCTTGGAGTTACTGTCGTACATGCACTGACTTTGATTATTTTGACATGATTTTTCAAATGGTGAGACGGGACTACGTAACTCTTCGTTATAAGTCCATTTAGGCTGGAGTCGCTAAATTCCAAACATGTTCATGTTCATGCAAGAATTTTTTCTATTCGACTTTGTTTGCTAAAAATTCACCTATTAGTCCATTTTTAACGAAAACGATAAATGTTCGTGAACGTTCAACGCTCGTTTCTTCGTTCTAAGTCAGAATCCGATCATTTTCGAGTTCGCAACTTTATAATGCCAAATAAGACTTGTCTCCATTGAAAACTAACGTTTCCAATCTCAAAATCAAAATTCGACTTCTATTCCGAGAATTTCACGAATTCGACGATTATCGTCCAATCGTGTGAATTCCGGCAAAACTTCGTTACTTAAGATTTGTTCATCGTTCTAAATGAATTCAATCCATTATATAGACATCTCCACTTACATATTACAACATCTTATTTTTATGTGAAGTCATTACATGTTCTTCATGAACATATTTACTTATGAAAGTATAACATACTTGATTTCATTGCTTATGACTTATTAATGAGTTAAGTCCTTTAATCACTATTCTTACATCTCATTAATCATACTAACATCTTGACATATATACTTCATTAACTTATAAACATGATAAGTTATTACGTGTTCTTTGTGAGTTTATTACTTATAAAAGTATAAACTACTTAAGACTTCTTTTCTCATGACTTATTATGGTTAATGACTTCTAACCATTATTCTTGCTTCTTGTTATCATACTAACTTCATTTGAGTAAACATGTTACAAGTTCATATACGTTCATAACTTATGTATGATTGAATTACTTATTCATGACTTATACGGCTTAAGTTCATTAAGTTGTTTATTCTCTTCATTTCTTAGCATACACATCCTACCACTACCCCATTCTCTAACAATGGAAGAGAAAGAAATCATGGTTTAGATTACTTACTCTTGAATAACACTTGCTTAATCTTTGATCTTCTTTTTGCTTCTTGAAATATGTAATCTAGCTTTCCTAGCTTTTGTAGCTTATTATCTCTAACCAATAAGCTCTCAACTTGTGGGAGGAAATGAACAACCCACAAATGAGCTATCTCTCCTTCTATTTATAGGAAATCCTAGATGAGGGCACAATGGTCAAAAGGCCATCCATCTCCTTACTATTCTTATCTTAGCCATCAAGTAAACTTGGCCTCCACAACACTTAGGCATTAAGTTAACTTGCTTAGAACAACTTTTATCCTTTGCTTGCTCACCACATTTTCTTAACCATTAAGTTATCTTGTTCCCCACTTTAATTACTTGGTCATTACATATCTTAGCCACTAATTTACTTGCTCATCACTTTGGATCACCCATGGGTTTCTCCATGGATCTTACCCATTGGATACTAACTTGGGCTTAGGTTTAATTAGCTTACTTAATCATTTGGGCTTCTAGCATAATTTTCTTAACTTATATATTGGGCTTGTAATTAAACAAACATTGGGCTTGTTTATTAATTCACATTGGACTTAACCATTTCCATACTTAGGCTAACATAATCCTTAACAAATCCTACAAGTCCAATACATTTGGCTTAAAGCCTTATAACGTATAATTTACGTATAAATCTCGTATTCTAACTTGTACACTTATTCAACATATAAGATATACCATCATCCATACTTACTCGTATAATACATCATATCATACTCGTATTTATTACTTCGTATAATACCTACGTATTATACGATAATCGCTTAATTCATTAATCGCATTACATTTCCTTCTCGTAAATCACTTTCCCTAAACGTTAGGTTTTAAGTCCACAGGCAAAATATTACGTTTTCCATAACTGAAATATTATTGGATATTCCATCTCATCTTGATATTATATCGTTACGTATTTCTCGGAAGTTCAAAAATAATTCCCGAGCAGAAATGCGTGAATGGTGTTTTTTAGAAAATTTCTCGGAAAGTTTTTATTTTCGTCTTGGAAATTCAAACACTTTAATTCTACCATGTAGCCAAAATACTACGACGTTATGATATGTTTAGGTCATAGAACAACCTTCAATTAGCATGCTCCCATAAATAATCAATTAATTGCATTTAATCCACATAATTAAATAAAATTTTAATTCACCTAAAAATCCGTTTTTCTCGGGCGTTACATTGTGCAAGATTGATAATACTTGAAGGACTAAATTAAAAATGGAGACAAAGATGAAGGTACTAAACTGTAATAAGTCGAGCCCCTAAACGTGCAATTATCGAAACTATGTTTTCCTATAAATAGAAGCTCATTTCTTCTTTCATTCTCACTGTAACAATCCAGAATTTTATTTATAATTTAAAATATTTATTAAATTAAATAAATATTTTATTGATGTGATTGTTGTTTGTAGATATTTGTGAATTTAATTTATGAGATAATACTCTAATTTAATTTAATAGTTAGAGAGTTGTTAAAGATTACATGAATTGCTATATATTGCTTTTTTTAATTTAATAATTAAAGTGATATGTTAATTTATTAAATAAAATTATAATGAGATTATAATTTTGTGGTAATTAGTTAAGTGAGAAATTTATTTAATATGTTGTAATTAGTTTATTTAACTAAGATTGGATATAAAAATCCAAATAAATAATATGGGACTATAAGCTATAGTATTAATTGTTTACTAAAATAAATTAAAGTAGTATTAAATGTATTTACCAAACAAAGCTTAAAGATATTAAGTCTTTCTTTTAAAAGTGTTTTGCCAAACAAAGCCTTATGGCTTTTGAATTTGAATTTGATTTTAAATAAATAAATAATAAAAACAAAAATATAAATATAAATAAAATATATTAAATTTTGTAACTGATATATATATAATTGTTATATTTAATAAAACATCGGTTTTAGACATTTGGGTGTTGTACGTTGGCTTTAGTTTATATTACGTAAAAGGTTTGGCCAAAGGTTGCAGAGAAAATTAGAGAGAGAGAGAGAGAGAGCTTGAGAAAGGAGAGAAAGAGTTTGTGATTTCAAAGCAAATCTTCAACTTACATTAAGGATTATCTCCATGTAATTGAAGGTATGACCTCTTAACCTTGAGTTTTACGCTTATAAAGAGTTTATGTTCATTTATGAGTTTCAAAATTTTCATTAATTGCATGTTTTATGAATTGGTGTTATACAAACTGATTTATGGTGTTTATTAACAAATTGTGATGTTAGAATTAGCATCTAGACTAGGAATTAGTGTGCTAATTACATTCAAAAGAAAGAAATTAAATAGTTTACAGTGACTATGTGTATGTATATGGCTTGTGAAAGTACAAAATTTGGTAGTTAGTTTGTGAACTAATCTGTAAATTGAGCCTTGAATATGTTAATTTAGTAAGAAACAAAGAGAACGCAATTTGAATGAGCTAAATTAGTGTAGTATAGGGACCTCAGTGTCATTTTTTGTCAAGGATGTCAAAAATGGAGGTTTTGTATAAAACATGGAATTTAAAGGATTTAAATTGGTTGTAGTTGTTATTTAATTGTTCTAAGTTGGTATATATGTGAGGAAAAATGTTTATATAGATTCTATATCATTTGGGTATGTTTAGTTTACTGTTTTCTGGATGTAATTCGTGAAAGTTGGGCTGAACATAGTAGTATTCAAAGCAGCATCATGCGTTGTTTTGTATATGTACTAATGCAAAATGCTACCGAGTGTCAAGGATGAAACCAACACAAATTGTAATGATCCTAGGCTTAAAATATATAAATCAATCATGCATGCCCGGACTGGAGGAAGTAATGCCTGCTGGTTAGGCCATCGGAACGTAGTATAATGAAACATTAATGTAATGAACATGTAATGAAGAAACTAAAACAGATTTTTATCATGTAGTTGGTAATTCCAAAGCTGTAAAATTAGTAAGTTGTGAAAATGTTATATTGTGATTTATTGAACACGTGAATTAGTAAATAAGTGTTTCAAATCTAATATTTATGACTTCTAAAGTGCATATGGTGTGAATGGAAACTTGTACTAAAGTAACAAGTTTAACTAAAAGTGAGTTCTGTTTTGAAAAGTGGATGTTAGTATATTTAATAGATATTGTGATTCTAATAATATGTGTAGGTGAACATAAGTTGTAATTTATAGCTTACGCACGAGGCAAGTTCCTTACCCTAAACTTTATTTGAGCAAGTTCTTTATTCCTAAACTTTATTTGAGCAAGCTCTAACCTTTATTATTATTCGAGCAAGCTTTGAACTCTAATCATTGCTTGATTTATCCTAACTTGTTTATAGTTAAGCAAGTTTTCTTAGTTCTATTCTTTTTATGATGAATGCAAGTTCTTGAACTCAAATCTCTAATTGAGTTATCCTGTGTCATTAACTTTACATAGCTCTAACCATTATTGTTATTTTGAGCAAGTTTCATTCTCAGCTTGTTATTCATTAATGCATGTTTAATAACTTAAATCTCTTATTTGACAAGATTATAGCCTTAGCTTAATATTGTTCAAGCAAGGTTTATTGTACTACACAATGCTTATGCTTTCTAGTTTATTTCTAAGCCTGACTTTGATATATAGTTGGTTCACCTATGTTTCCTAATTTTTCCATATTGTGTTGTTATTGATCAACCCTAGTGTTATCAAACTTTGTTGATTCAACTAATCCTTTAGTTGATGATCGTTAAACTCTAAATTACCCTTGAAACTTATCCAAACCAAACTTTCTTTGGTGCGGACTTGTACTCTAAAACTGAGAAGAACAACCCTATTATGGGGTACGCGATACGTTTAGATGTTTGTGCACAATACATGGTATGAAGGGCTGATCACCCTAATTAGTACGGTGAGTCCCTATAGTTATGACTGTTTAGGTTAAAGTTGAAAGATTACTTATAACCATGGACATAGTTCGTGGTCTTATGACCCTCAAATATATTTCATATTTTGATTCCAGTTTTTTGGTTATCATTGACAAAGTATTAGTCAGTTCTGATGAGATTATTCATTGGCAATTATTATACTATTGTTATTCATTGTAATTTCAAGTGGGCATTTGTTTTGCTCACTCTTGCATATATATAATTATTGCAGCTAAGGTTGAGAGGGTTGATGAACCTACCACTAGCAAAGGAAAAGGGAAAATGAACAAGCGTTGAAGGACTATTCTTTTATTTAATGTTATGATGATGGACTTTATTTTAATTATGTGATGTAATTAATTTATTTTCCGCACTTGATGTATGTTAAAGGTTAGATAACCTAGGAGACGTATTGGTTTAATGATGTAACTCTTTGTAATGGGAGGATTTATGGTTTAAATTTTAATATAATTGGGTAGTTAAATATGAATGAATGGAAAGTGAACACCAACTCTTGTGAGAATGAAGTACCAAGATTTGGGGGTGTCACAGGTTGTTATCAAAGCTTTAGGTTATGAACCTTAGGTGGGGGGAAAAAGCCTTAGGAAGTAACCTTATAGAAGATTTAAAAGATAGTGGTGATGAACTCTTATTGAGTTTTAAGAAAGAAGTAATAAAACACTTTATGTGCTTATGTGGTTGCAACCTATGTGCTCGTGAGTGTCGAGTAATGATGATTAGTAATTAAAACTTTAAATTTTGTTGTCAGGATGGATAATGTAGGTGAATCCAGTCAGGCTAGGGAGGAAGGACCACATATGCCTAGAGAAGAGGAACCCCAAGATATTCAGGTGGTCTTGGAGCAACTATTGCCAAGGGAGTCATCTATGTTGGTCACAGTGGTTGAGCAGGAGGGTTTACCTGATGAGGACGGTGAGGTAGAGACGAATGAGGAGGACCCTGTTGAGCTGCCACAGTCGGATGAGGATGACGAGGAGGAAGAGTTTCCACCAAACTCGATCATTACCCATATGTACGGCGAAGTATACGACCGCAATGTGGAGCTTCAGGATAGAGCAAGGAGGTGGAAGAGATAGTAGCTGAACGTCAGACTTCAATGGTGCAGAAGGACGATGAGATCCGAGATCTAGACGAGCGTCTGAGTAATGTCGAATGAAAGCTGATTCACACTGAAAGAGAGAACGAACAAATGACAGTGGGGATTGTGGAGCAGAAGAACAAATTGAAAGAAGAATCTACTAAGAGGGCAAGAGCCGAAGATGCGTATGAGGAAGCTTCTCAACGTGCAGGAGTAGCAGAGAGAGAAGTACAAGCAAAGAATATCAAGATGGAGAAGATGAATGGCGTTTTCAACACCGTGATCAATCGAGCTCAAGACCGAGTCATGTATTATCCGATCCAGTTCGAGACGCTGCCAGGGTACATGTTAGATTGTCGAACAATGTTCCATATTATGGAAGAGGAGCGTCGTAAGGTTCTGCATCATTTTAGTAGGTCGTCGTAAGAAATGTAATTATTGTGTGATTAATGAGTAAATAAGATATAAATCTCGGGTATTATATAACCAATGAAATATGATGATGAAGTTATCCTAAAACTTTTGTAGTTTAGGAAAGTGAACTAGATAGTAGGAATGCTATCATTATTATGTTTTAAAAGATTATGAATGAATAAAAGCTATTAATTATGCAAGATATTGTGTGTTACGTGATGATTTTTGTGATGTGCAAGTTAAGTAGATAATACTTAGAAGGTTGAACAATAATCTAATGAGTATATTTTAACAGAAAATGCCTCCAAGAGGTCAACCACGACAAACAAGCCTTGAGGGATTTACTAATAACAACAATGTTGAGGCTAACCCAGTTTAGCAGTTAGTGACGTTACTTACGGGAGCATTACAGAATCAGCGCGCAGAATCAAGTTGCGACATTTTAGGACTTTAAGGCAGTTGGGCCACCAGAATTCCGTGGGTCCATGAATCCGGTTGAGGCACAGACCTAGGTCATGGAGATAGAGAAAGTTTTTGACATTTCTAGAGTAGGTTAGAATTAGAAGACTGCTTTTGCAACATTTATGTTGAAAGTAGAGGCTAGCTATTGGTGGCAAGCCAATAAAACTCGAGGAGGTCAAGGAGTGCTGACTTGGGATACTAGGTTCAAGGAAATATTCTTCGAGACCTATTTTCCAGAGAGCTCGAAGAGTCAGATGGAAGTGCAATTTTTAGAGCTGAAGTAGGGCTCAATGATGGTGTCGGAGTATGTCGCAAAATTTAACGAGTTGGCGAGGTTTGTGTCATATCAAGTCAACACATATGAGCGCAAGGAAAAGAGGTTTGAACAGGGACTGAAACCCTGGTTGTATAGCAGGGTCTCCATGTTTCAGCTGAAGACATTTACAGCGGTGCTGGAAAAGGAAATTATAGTTGAGGGTGGAGGTGAGGTTGTAACGAAGTATAATCAAGAACAAAGAAAGAAGAAGAGTGAGAGTGAGGTTAAGAATGGTGGTGGTAGTGGTGGAAATGGTAGTAATAACCTGAAGAAAAAGTGTAATGCGAGTGTGGGTGCTGGAAGCCAACAGAGTAGCCAGTAAAAAAAGAAATTTGAAGCATGTGCTAAATTCGGATGGTATCACTCTGGCATGTGTTTAAGGGGGAAATGAGTATGCTTTAATTATGGCCAGGAGGGTCACATTGCCCCAAATTTCCATCAACCAAAGAAGAATGCTTGCTTCACATGCGGATCAAATTATCATTTTTCTCGTGAATGTCCTAAGAAGAAATATGGAAAGACTACAAGAAGCAAGGGGGGTAGCAGTGGAGGTACATTGACTATTGCTGGACCAACATTATCAAATAAGCCCACAGTCAGAACCTTCAACATGATAGTGCAAGACGCAGTGCAATCAAAAGATATCATGTCACGTATTATCCAAATCAATGATATAAATGCATATATTTTATTTGATTCGGGTGCTACTTGCTCGTTTATATCTGATGAATTTGCTAAGAGGTTAGAATTACCTAGTGAATAATTGAATTTCCCTTTAAACATAGAAATTGCGAATATGGAGGTGATTCCTGTTAAGTTCATATACAAGAATTATAGGGTGAATATTAAGGGGAATATTATGACAGTAGATTTAATCTCTATTAAACTTGGAGAATTTGATGTTATATTGGGAATTGATTGGCTATTCAATTATGGAGCAATAATTGACTCCCAAAAGAAATGCATAACCCTTTTGACTCCGTCAAAGGTAGTTTACTATGGTAGTAAATCGCCTAGACAAGCGAGATGTCTGACAATTATGTAGGCCAAGAAGTTGTTGAGTCAGGCTGTGTAGGATACCTAGCTTACATAGTCGATACTCAAAAGAAGAAGGGTGTGAAACTGGAGGAGATACCAGTGGTTAGGGATTTTATGTATGTATTTCTGAAAGATTTGCCAGGACTTCTGCCTGACAAAGAGATTGAGTTTGTGATCGACTTAGCGCCAGGAATTGCTCCAATAGCGAAGACCCCGTACAGAATGGCTCTAGTAGAGATGAAGGAACTGATGGTACAACTGCAAGAGCTATTAGATAAGAAGAATATTCAACTGAGCGTATCACCATGGGTAGCGTCGATGTTATTCCTGAAGAAGAAGGATGGGTCAATACGTCTTTGCATTGATTATAGGGAATTAAACAAAGTCACTATTAAGAATAAATATTCATTTCCAAGAATAGATGACTTGTTTGATCAATTGAAGGGTGCTAGATACTTCTCAAAAATAGATTTGAGAAGTGGGTATCATCAATTGAAAGTAAGGAAGGAGGATGTACTAAAGACGACATTCAGAACTCGGTATGGACATTAAGAGTTTCTGGTAATGTCTTTTGGTTTGACCAATGCTCCTGTTGCATTCATGGATTTGATGAACAAGGTGTTTAAACCATTTTTAGACAAGTTTGTGGTTGTATTTATCGATGATATTTTGGTGTAATCCAAATCTCAAGAAGAACACGTGGAACATTTACGTTTGATGCTGGAGACGTTAAGAAAAGAAAAGTTATACGCAAAATTATCTAAATGTGAATTTTGGCTAGAACGTGTACAATTTTTTTGGGCATGTAATTGACAAAGATAAGATTTCAGTGGATCCATCAAAAGTCGAAGCTGTGATAAATTGGGAACAACCAAGAACTCCATCAAAAGTGAGAAGTTTCTTGGGACTAATAGGCTATTACAGACGGTTTATTCAGGATTTTTCCAAGATTGCCACTCCATTGACAAATTTGACGAGAAAACCTGTAAAATTTGTTTGGACGGAAAAGTGCAAAGGGAGTTTTAAGGAATTAAAGAAGAGGCTTAGTGTGGCACCTGTGTTGTCATTACCAGATAACACAGGAAAATTTGTGGTGTATAGTGATGCATCACATAAAAGATTAGGTTGTGTCCTTATGCCGAACGACAAAGTCATTGCGTATGCATCAAGGCAACTGAAGGACTATGAGAAAAGATATCCGACTGATGATTTAGAATTGGATGCGGTTGTATTTGCTCTGAAGATATGGAGACACTATCTCTATGGAGAGAAATGTGAGATATACACAGACCATAAGAGTCTGAAGTATATTTTCACACAGAAGGACCTAAATATGCGTCAAAGGAGATGGATGGAATTAATAAAAGAATATGATTGTGAGATCTTTTATCATCTGGGCAAAGCAAATGTGGTTGCAGATGCCTTGAGTAGGAAGGGTCGTGAGAAGTTGATGTTGTTAACCAACCAGGAGGAGCTCATTTTAGCAATGACAAGGCTAGAGTTGGAAATAAAATTTCCAAAAGAATCTGATGAACGACTATTCTAGATAAAAGCTAGTCCAACTTTTGTGGACAAGGTAAAGAATGTTCAACTACAAGATGAAGAATACAAAAAAATAAAGGAAAGTATGGTCGAGGGTAGTGAGAAGAAGTACAAGGTTGATACCGAAGGAGTGCTAAGATTCGAAGGACGAATTTGGGTTCCAGCAGTACCAGATATTAAAGAAGAAATCTTGACATAAGCTCATAACTCAAGATATTCAATTTATTCGGGAAGTACGATAATGTATCAAGATTTGCGATGACATTTTTGGTGGCCAAATATAAAAAGAGACGTTGCAGAATGTGTTGTGAAATGTTTGACATGTCAAAGAGTAAAGGCCAAGCATCAGAGACCAAGTGGATTACTTCAACCGTTGGACATACCAGAATGGAAGTGGGAGCATAGCACAATGGATTTTGTGGTAGGTCTTCCAACAACTCAGAAAGGATATGATGCGATATGGGTAATAGTGGATAGATTAATGAAATCATCACACCTTTTGACGATAAAGATTAGATTTAATCTTGATCAGGTAGAAAAATTGTACGCCAAAGAGATCGTTTTAAGACATGGAGTTCTAGTGTCAATTATATCAGATAGAGATCCGAGATTCACATCAAACTTCTAGAAAAGACTACAAGAATGCATGGGAACATAATTGAAAATGAGTACGGCATACCATCCGCAAACCGATGGTCAAAGCGAACGAACAATCTAGACGTTAGAAGATATGCTTAGAGCATGCATCATGGATTTCAAAGGGAACTGGGACGATCACCTACCGTTGGTAGAATTCTTTTACAACAACAGTTACCACACAAGCATTGGCATGCCGCCATACGAGGCATTATACGACAGGAAATGCAGAACTCCACTGTGTTAGGACGAAGTTGGTGAACGTCAACTGTTAGGACCGAAACTGGTACAACAGACCGCTGAAGTGATCAAACTCATCAGAACAAGACTAGTAGCTGCTCAAAACAGACAGAAGAACTATGATGATCAACATAGACAAGATCGCGAATTCAACGTAGGAAATGTTGTCTTCCTAAAAGTTTCTCCTTGGAAGAGAAAGATTCATTTTGGAAAGAAAGGAAAGTTAAGCCCGAGGTTTATTGGATCCTTCGAGATACTACGAAGAGTGGAAGAAATGGATTCTGAGGTAGCTCTACCACCAGAATTAGAACATGACGACAACGTTTTTCATGTATCGGTGTTGTGACCATATAAACCCGACTACAGGCATGTGATCGAGTATGAACCGTTACAGTTCAATAAGGATTTATCTTATGAGGAGATTCCTATTCAGATAGTTGACAGGAAATAACAAGTGCTCAGGAATAAGGTGATACCTTCTGTGAAGGTGAAATGGAGAAACCACAATGTCAAAGAGGCTACGTGGGAACTCAAAGATAAAATGATGAAGAACTACCCTGAGTTATTTGTTTAATCTATGTCTTCAATTCTGGGGACAGAATCTTTTTAAGGAGGGAAGAATGTGACGAATGAATTGTTTGAGGTGTGATTCTGGGGACAGAATCCTTGTAAGGAGGGAATGATGTAACAATCCAGAATTTTATTTATATTTTAAAATATTTATTAATTTAAATAAATATTTTATTGATGTGATTGTTGTTTGTAGATATTTTTGAATTTAATTTATGAGATAATACTCTAATTTAATTTAATAGTTAGAGAGTTATTAAAGATTAAATAAATTACTATATTGTTGTTTTAATTTAATAATTAAAGTGATATGTTAATTTATTAAATAAAATTATAATGAGGATATAATTTTGTGGTAATTGGTTAAGAGGAAAATTTATTTAAAATGTTGTAATTAATTTATTTAACTAAGATTGGATATGGAAATCCAAATAAAAAATGGGACTATAAGCTATAGTATAAATTGTTTACTAAAATAAATTAAAGTAGTTTTAAATGGATTTACCAAACAAGGCTTACATATATTAAGTCTTTATTTTAAAAGTGTTTTGCCAAACAAAGCCTTATGGCTTTTGAATTTGAATTTAATTTTAAATAAATAAATAATAAAAACAAAAATATTAATAAAAAATATTAAATTTTGTAACTGATATATATAATTGTTATATTTAATAAAACGTCGATTTTAGACGTTTGGGTGTTGTACGTTGGCTTTAGTTTATATTACGTAAAAGGTTTGGCCAAAGGTTACAAAGAAAATTAGAGAGAGTTTGAGAGAGAGAGAGAGAGTGCTTGAGAAAGGAGAGAAAGAGTTTGTGATTTTAAAGGAAATCTTCATCTTACATTAAGGATTATCTCCAAGTAATTGAAGGTATAACCTCTCAACCTTGAGTTTTACGTTAATAAAGAGTTTATGTTCATTCATGAGTTTCAAATTTTTTTGTAATTACATGTTTTTATGAATTGTTGTTATACAAACTGATTTATGGTGTTTATTAACAAATTGTGATGTTAGAATTAGCATCTAGACTAGGAATTAGTGTGTTAATTACATTCAAAATAGTTTACAGTGACTACGTGTATGTATATGGCTTGTGAAAGTACAAAATTTGGTAGTTAGTTTATGAACTAATTTGTAAATTGAGCCTTGAATATGTTAATCCAGTAAAAAAACAAAAAGAACGCAATTTGAATGAGCTAAATTTGTGTAGTATAGAGACCTCAGTGTCAATTTTTGTCAAGGATGTCAAAAATGGAGTTTTTGTATAAAACACGGAATTTAAAGGATTAAAATTGGTTGTAGTTATTGTTTAATTGTTCTAAGTTGGTATATATATGAGAAACAATGTTTGTATAGACTCTATATCATTTGGGTATGTTTAGTTTACTTTTTTTGGGATGTAATTCATGAAAGTTGGGTTGAACAAAGTAT
This sequence comes from Panax ginseng, assembly GCA_020205605.1. Taxonomy (NCBI): domain Eukaryota; kingdom Viridiplantae; phylum Streptophyta; class Magnoliopsida; order Apiales; family Araliaceae; genus Panax; species Panax ginseng. The sequence continues at coordinate 111,677,886 of CM035140.1, read as the reverse complement.
TTCTAAATAGACTGCGTAGTTTTTTTGTTCGTGTACCAACAAGAATGCGCTTAGTGTCAAGGCTGAAATAAAGAATGCATTGCTTTAGATCGAGCTTAAATATGGCGCAGCTGCGTCATGCCCAGACCAGAGGCAGTAATGCCTGCTAGTTACGCAGACCTTAGAAAACTCATCGGGGTTTCATCTTTATGTAATCACAATTTGTAATCAAAAGTTGTAATCACGAAGTTATGTATGCCCGTTTGGAGAAGTTATGTTGTGAAAATGTATTAGTAAATTTTGTTAATTGTACACTATTAATCTCTTTTATGAATACCTACATATTTTATACTAAAAGTTTGCTCATCTTTATTTAATACTCAACGTTTATTCATTTTCTCCTAGGTAATGTGATATCCAACTACATGTTTACAATCTTGGGCAATGGTTGCCTACTTATATATAGACTCCATCTCTTTCTAAAACTGAACTGAAAAGAGAAAAGAGATAAGCTGAGCTCTGGGTCTTCTAATCTTCGATCTTTGAAGCGGTGAAATAAGCTCTCTCACTTTTAAAATTATTTTTTTTCTTGCAATGGCGGTGGATTCAAGGGAAAAGGTGAGATTTATTACTCAATTCTACCTTGATTTCTCTAATTCTAAGCTGCATTTTAGTGTTTCTTCGTACCCATCAACAAAGGAAGTTTATTCCCTGATTCAACAAATCTCTTTGTATTTATCTTAAAAATCGTTCTGCTTTATTTATTTAGAAAATAAATAAGAATAGTTAGAATAATATTCCCTCTGTCCCACAAAAAAAATCATATTTGCAAAATTTGCAAACTTTAAGCATATTTGCAACATAAAGGATTTTTTTAAGAACGGAATGGTAAACACTATTTACTATTTTTGGTTGAATTTTGTGGGAAAGTATGGTTTTGGTGCCACAGGACAATTTGTTCTTAGTGAATCTATTTTTGCTGAAGGAATGGAGAATGATAGGATTTGTTTGGATTGGTTCTAAAATAATGACATTATTTTATGTAGTACATTGAGACTCCACAAGATTTGTATGTGGGCAAGATTTGTTTTTCCCTTTTCTATCCTTATATCTTTGTAAAGTGACCCTCTTATTTTCTTTTTCTTTCTTTTTTTATTTATTTATTTGTTTTGGTGGTTTATAGGCAAGTTAAGAGTATTTTCTTATGTTTTTCTCCTTTATCCTTCTAATAGTGGCATTGCTTCTGTAAAATATAATGAAGCAATCCCCATAATCACCCATCCATGTATTGAAGCAAATGGTTATATTGTGTTGTTTGGCATCATGGAGCTGCAAAACATGTTTGAAATTGGTATTTTCTATTTGAGTAATAAAGAAGATTGAAAGTGTTACCTGTTTTTTACAATTCTGTGGGTTTGTTATAGTGCAACCGATTTTTGTGATTTGAAGAATTTACTTAAGCTCAGCTCAGTCCATATGCCTTGGAGAATACACAACAAATTTATAGTTAATTTCTCAATTGAATTCTATTTTAGTTCCACTGTTTGAGAATCACTACACATGGCTAATTAACAATGAGAATGACAACCTAAGCTGCTATAACAAGGTAGATCAGGAACAATATTTCACAATAGTACACATTGCATAAAGATCGCTAGATCCCTTAATAGGGAGAGAATTAAGACTAAAGTGCCAAGTAGTGAGAGAAATCCTTACTATATATAAATTATACAAGAATTACAATCAATTTAAATTATACAAGAATTACGATCAATCTATATTATACAAGAATTACGATCAATCTATATTATATCAAGCATACATCCCAAACAACAACAAAATGCCAAGATGTTTTGGTATATATCTTCTATTTGGTTGATGAGAATATGTAGTAAAGATTCTAAATTAGAGTTAGATATAATGGAAGATGTTTTTATATATAATAAAGTTAGATCTTCTGTTTGGTTCATGATATATAATTGTACAGAAGATGTTTTTATACATAATAAAATGGTTGTAATATATATTTGTAGTATATGATTTGATCTTTCTTGATTAGTTAGCATCATGCTAAAGTGTGTTACTTATGAACTGATTTGTTGTACCAACTTCATAGCCATATTTTCCTTAGATTAGTGTGATCTAAGGAAATAGAAGCAATGATTTCAGTTGATTCTAATTCTCACACTTGATATAACTTCCTGAACCACCACATGTTGTCCTTGCACCCACTTCAATATTAAATTTAGAAGAGCATGTATCTCAACCAACAACCTTAAATCCTGAAGTAGTAAGAAAAGACTCGAATTTTCAAGAAGAAATACTCCAATAAGTAAGATATGAAAGCAAAATATTAAAAAATATTATGCTATAAACTTAGTGAACCCAAACATTAATAGCACCCATCCCAACCAGCCAACCTTCATTCTCTAGGTGGATTAGCATAAATATAAAATTTACACTCATTGATCAACAAGAAGGATGTGACACCCCCAAATCCGGGTACTTCAATTCCACGGGATTTGGTGTTCATTGTACAAATATCATCTATCTATCTACCCATAATAAATGCAAACCATGCAATAGATAGAAATAAATCCTCCCCTTTTGGGGTTACAACATCTAAATAATAAATACAATCCCAGATCAAACTAACCTTAAATATCTGTGTGGAAACATAAACAAATAATAAGTCTTAAACAACATCAAGTCTTGACAATAACATTCATAAAATTAAATAACAAGTCTTCATCACTTATTAGCTTTGCCCTTGCCTTTGCTAGTAGAAGGCTCATCGTACCTTTCGTTCTTAACTGCAATGTTATTATTACGCAAGAGTGAGCATGATTGCCCACAAGTATAAAAATGAAATAACAATATATAATAACATGCGAGTGAATCAAAGACTTCTGAAATAAAAGCTCAATTTTTGAATCAAGAATGAATAACAAGAATTCAAAAGATTTCTGAGGGTCATAAGACCTTGAACTATGTCCTAGGTTATCAAGGGTTATACTTGAAACCTTTAACAGTCATAAGACTATGGACTCTTCTACTCGTACTTATGGGGATCAGCCCTTAGTACCATACTGTGCACAATATCTTAACGCTAATGCATAAGTAATCCCTATACAGGGTTGTTCATCTCAGATTGACATTTAGAACGTTCATCAAGTATGGACTAGTCGAATCAAATAAGGGTTCACTAGTCTAATAAGGTACAACAATAAATGATAAATAAATTGAATAACAATCTTAAAAGGTATACAATAAAACAAGTATTGTATAACAGAATCATACTTTGAAATGATAGATGATTTTTAATATAACAAACTGAACTTGATTTATAACTTGAATAATGATAGTAAGTAAGGTTAGGAAACTTGCCTCGTGCGTAGATTACACGTTAATTATACACGTTCTTCGATATAATCCTACATACCATTTCCATTCACAACTCTAGTTAATTATAATGTAACTAGTCATCATAACTTTATTTTTTTTGTCTAATTCGAATTATGACTATACTTAGTCAATTTATCATACTTATAGTTACACATTTTACACTTCGCGAATAATAAGCTAATTATGCATTCAATAATTCAATCCACATGCACTTATGTTATTGACATGTTACGAATCTTTTTTAACATCTTACTATACTTCTAACATATTTTTTTATGTTCATTAGATTAGGTTAATATCACATTCATGGACTTGAACACTTTAAAATTTTCAATTCTGGACATTCTGCAGAGTGGTATGCGCAATTTGGACTCTTAGCATGCATGTGGCATGGGTCTTAAAGCGTGGGATTGGCCATGACGCTTGGCGAACGAAGAATGATTCGCAATTCGTGAAAAATTACAAAACATGGCCAAAAATTCCAATTAATTTATTTTTACACGAAATTAGACATACCCAAACACTGTAATACTCATCTAATCATTACTCAACCCTTTTAGCATTATTTTAATAAGTTAAAACACATAATTAACAAAATCAATACATGTAATTTTATTGTTCTTGATGTTCTTGAAGGTTTTGAAAACAAAACTTGCAAATTAGTACTACGAGTTCGTTATAACACCGAATCCGTTCATTTGAAGTTTGGTCTCTTCGTTTTAATATACATAACCCATTACAAGCATAAATTTATGATATAACCTATGATAGACGTATCAAATTTGGTACGTAAGGCCATATTGTAATAACCCAATATTTTCTACGTAAATAAATAAGAAATTTTGCATATAATTTTTTTTTTTGAAGATGGGAATATGTGCCAAGTAATGTGTATGTATATATGTGATAAATAAAATTTATTTATTACATGAATAATTTCAAATAATTTTATTTTAGAATTATTGATCATTATAATGTATATACTTATAATAATTAATTTTATGGTAGAAATGTCTATATTATTTATTTTCTATGAAAATATAATTTTATATTATTTAAATAATATATGAAATGATTATTGGAATTATTATAATTACTATTTTATTATATGAATTTTAGTTGATTATTAAGTTAATTATTTTAACTTAATTAATAATGTTATACATGAAAGATAATCAGATATGGAATCCAAATCCTAATTTTGGATTTTGAGCTATGAATGAGAATAATAATATTATATGAAATATAATATTATTTTTCAGTGTTATAAATATATATTGTATGTGTTGGTCAATTATGGTGTTTAATGTCAAAACCTTATATCAATTTGTTAAAACCTATTTTGAAACTCAATTACGAGTTCAACACTATGTAGTAATGGTGTTATAGGATTTATGTTGCGTATTATAGAATTTCTGTTAATTAGGAAAAATCCTAATTAATATTTGAAAATCTTAATTTAAAATTAGAAACCCTAATTTGCTAATTAGGAACCCTAATTGCAAATTTTAGAAACCCAAATTATTATTTTAGAAAATTGAATTGTAAATTTGGGAATCCTAATGATGTTAAGGAACCCTAATTATTTAAACCCTAATTTTCTATTAAAAACCCTAATATTAAATTAGTGTGTTTAATTAAAATTTTATTACCCTTTAATTTTAATTTTTCAAAAACCCTAGTAATTATTTAGAAAACTTTAAGATGTAATATCTAATGAATAAATCCTAGATTCAAGCACCTTGGACAAGAATACCCTTAAAATTAAAATAAAATTAACAAAGTGCCCTTTTTGTCCCATTTGGTGTATTAATTCTAGACAAATCCTACCATATCTTGCAAGTCATCATTTCCCTAACTTAGATATGGGCTACAACACCAGCACATCAGCTATTAACATCCAAGTTCATTGAATCAATTTATTTGCATAGATTAAGAGAGAGAAAGTGTATTATTACCTCATTTGTGCAACCCACACTTAGCCATACTCTCTCAAGCTTAAACCCACGAATTCTTCTATCATTTCAGTCACTAAAATCAGCCCCACCAACTCATATAACAAATCAGTAACCAAGGAATCAAAATTTGCTCACTTAAAGGTATGAACCCTATTTTATAATCTGACCTTGATCAAAGTGTTAGATGTTAGTTTTTTTTGTTAAACGTGTAGTGTGTAGTATATAATGATGATCTGGGTTGCTAGATGTTAGATCTATAACATCTAGAGGTTCGGATTTGATGTTTTTAAAAATCTGGAAAACTTTATTTTTGTGTCTGACAAGCGAATGTTAGGTCTGATAGATCTCTGTCTGTTAATGATTTTTGTGTTTTGAAAGTTTGTGGTTGTTGTATGCTATGAGATATTTGATCTGAAACTGGAATCTAGCCCTGATCATGAACAGTTTAAACATTATAGCTGGTCAAACCTAGTTGACCGAGCATGACTTTCCAAATCTGGAAAAACCCAGATCGTTCCCAGAAGGCTCTAACAGGAAGTTTATGGGCTCAGATCTTTCAGTGATTTAACGATCTGTTATTGTTGCTGCATCTAAGTTATAGTATATTGAATTGACTTAATATGTATGCCTTATAATCTCTGAATCATCAAACTGAGTGAATATAGTGTCTGGTTAACGTAGGTAAAATGATCACGTTTTCTGTTTCTAGGTAACCCAGAAAACAGATGAACGCTGTCTCTGACAGACTTTGACCAGACTATATCTTCTTATTGTGTTGTTATTTTATTGATTTTATGTAATGGATATGTATTATTACATGTTGGCTACAACCTGGAATCGATAGATCACAAAAACATCACACGAACAACAAGTAGTGGATGTTCAAAAGTGGTCACTCGAAACTGTTCTTCATTTCTGGGTAACCCGGAAATGAAGAACATCTTTGATAGCCTTTTTAATGCCTTAGATCTTGCATCTTGATGACGTTTAGACTTGACCATGGATTGAAACATGTTCTCTGATAGTTTGTCTAGACAGCCCGACGAGCAAAAAACTTTTACCTGAAGCAGATTTCACGACAGAGGGTCATCCAAATCGCCGACCTACCACGACTTTATCTTCAGGCAATTTAAAAAACGTGAAGAACAACTTTGACAGCTTGTTCTTGAGCTTAGATCTTGTAGATGATGTATGTTATGACCACGTTTGTTGTTGGATCTTGTAGTACTACATGAGTACTATAACCTTTGATCAACAGCTAGTCTAGAAACATTGCAGATGGGAAATTAAGTTTGGTCAAAGTATACCTCACGATCACTGTCTATGAATGTTCTTGAGTCTCAAAAACACCTAAGGCGACACTTACTATCGCCAAAGGGCTTTAGCGACAGAAATATCAAAATTAATTAATTTAATTTCTAAAAATCATTTAAAAATAGTAAATAAATTCTAAAAATTACAAAAATAGTTTTAAAAATTATTTTAAGTTATAGAAATTAACTTTTAATAATTTGACATATTTTTCATAAATATTAATATTTATTTGGATATTATTGGTATTTAAATTATTTATTAAATGCATTAAATAAATTAATTAAAAATAATTTTATTGTATTAAAAATCATTTTAAATAATAATAAGGTATTAAATAATATTTTAAGTTATAAAACATAACTTTTAATATTTTAAGATAAGTTTCATTAATTATTAAATATTAATGATATTAGATTTATTTAGCATTTATATTAAATAAATTAATTAAAAATGATTTTAATATTATAAAAATCATTTTAAATGAAAATAAGTAGTTTAAAATATTTTTAAGTTATAAAATATAACTTTTGATATTTAAGGTAAATTTCATTAATAATTTAATATTAATGATATTAAGTTTATTTAATAATTATATTAAATAAATAGTTAAAAATGGTTTTATTAATTAAAAATCATTTAAAAAGGAAATAAATGAATTAAAAATATTTTAAGCTATAACTAATGACTTTTAATATTTTGATAAATAATAAATTAATATTCTAATATTAATGGTAATTATTTAAAATGATTTTCAATATTTTAAAAATCATTTAAGGGTAATATTAATACTTTAACAATATTTTGAGTTATTATAAATAACTTTAATATTTTGGCAATAGTTTCATTAATAGTTTAATATTAATGATAATAGAATTAGTTAATCTTTAAATCATTTAATAATGATTTGAGTGTTTGAAAATTCATGATAAATTATAATAATTATTTAAAAATTATTTTAAGGCTATGAAATATAATATGGTGATATTTAAAATATCTAAACGACTATTGAACTACGACGATGTAGTCTTAGACTCGATAATTACCGATAAAGTCGTTTATACACCAAGCATATATTTTAGAAATTGATCTAGACTTAGATAAATTGACTAGATATGTGTTTGTTAGTGAATCAATAACTGTTAAATATATGTGACAATATGATTAGGTTATATGCTGACTGCAATTAGCAGTATTATGTGATATGATATATTATTCTAATTGAACGAATGATCTTATTATTGATAGGTTGATGTATAAAAGATTAATCTAAGTTTCGTTATTGTAAGCAGCAGCTCAGGCAAGTATCTTACCTTTGTATTTACTTTATGCAATGGACATGAGTAAGAAAGTTTTAGAATTATATTATTATTGTGCCAGGTTATTAACTCTATTATTATTGATTATGTATCCAATCTTTGTATTCATACAAATTCTTACATTATCCGATCATTGTATTATTGTATAATTCAGATATTTATTATGTTCGTTAATTCGTATATAGGGTTAGACAAATGTCCTCACTTGGATAACCATTGTATTTAATCATATGTTGATACATACTTATTGATTTCGAATATGTATACGTTGACTTAAAAGCCGTCTAAGCTATTTGATTCAGCTAGACATAAAATTATTATTGAGCAAGATAGAACTTTATTGTATCCAACCAGATTGTTTTGGTTCGGATTCCCGACTAAGTATGAACATCCCGAACCTGGGAAAACTTTTGTGCACCTAAGGTGGATAGAGTGAACGATAATATCGTTCTTGTATGTAGTATTGATCAATACTGATGCATAATCAGGTGATCACTCCCGTTCGAAAGAAGTTATGACGGTTGTGAGATGAGTTTCATGTAACCTTTTGAAAATAGAAAACAATGTTCATAGTATGTTGATAGATCTCCAGTTATAGTCAATACGTAGTTTCAAAAATTTCATATGGAAGTGATATGTTGTTATTATTGGTTCAGCTTACTTCACAACTGTTGATTCATTGTAGAAGTGTCTTTCAAAGAAAACATTTAATTCTTTCAGCTAATATATATTGTTGTTATTACTTGTTGGGCACTAAAATGCTCACTCTTGCTTAAATTAAATGTTTTCAGTTAAGTATGATCAACCCGAAGGCTCAGGCAAGAACAAGGGGAAAGAAAAGATGTTCGAATGAGATTTATAAAATGTTGTGTAATAGTTAATGTTTATTAAGACAATGATAATTATTATCTATGATGTAATGAATGTTTAAAGGTCGCGTACTTGGGATTTAGACTTTGATATATGTAAATTAAGTTTGATAATTATATTATTGTTATTATTATTAGTATTATTTCGCACGTAGAAATAGTATCGTGAAGCACCGAGTTCGGGTTTCAAGTACCCGAATTTGGGGGCGTCACACATATGACCATATTTTATACTCTATAATTTTGTAGCAACAATATACGACATGTTTTATGCGATATGGTTTATACAATATATATAATCAAATACGATATGATAACATCTTATTACATAATCAACACATAATCGTTACTCCTTTTAACACTACAAAGCTTTTACAGAACATAAAAGCCATTTTTATGAAAAACTTAAATAATGTAAGAAAATTAAAGTTTAAGGGTTTACCCTTGATTGCTCTGCTTGGATTACACAAGGTTGATCACAACTTACAATCTCTCACAAACCTTCTCTTTTACTCTCAAAATTTCTAAATTCTCTCTCTAATTTTCTTTGAAAACTTAGGAAATAGGAAGAAGAATAATACGACGTATTAATAAAAGAACTGACGCGCAGAGTGGATGTCAGTTACCCAGTAATGGTTAACTGCTTTCAACCTCTACTATGGCCTCGTTTGGCAAGCCTTAAATGGCTCAAAATCATTTAATTTAATAACTCTTTTATCTTATAGTTTAATAATGTCACATCCAATTATAAAATAAATCAATTATCTTATTTACTTTACTTTAAATAAAATATGATAATTTGTCATTAATTCACATAGTCACATAATTAATTTCTTATTTATTAATTATGTCAAATTATTAAATCTCTAATGAATTATTACATTAATTAAAATAACATTATGCTTGTTAAATATTTCATTTAATTCAATAAGCTCACATAAATACATACTTTGAATAATAAATATTCTCCACATTAATTTAATAAATATAACACATAATTAAATTAATCTACCACAACTTCGTCAATTAATTATTTAATCTAATAATTAAATCATCGAAAATATTTATTTAATTCAATAAATATTAAAATTAAATTACAAAAATCTCGTTCGTCACATCTTTCCCCCTTAAAAGGATTCTGTCCCCAAAATCACGACTAAATAAATTTGATTCGTTACATTCTCTCCCCCCCCCCCCCTCCCTTACAAAGATTCTGTCCCCAGAATCGCTTCCACATAATTTAAGTAAATAAATGAGGGTAATTCTTCATCATATTCTCTTCGAGTTCCTACGTTGCTTCTTCAGCGTTGTGGTTCCTCTAAATTACCTTAACAGAAGGTATTACTTTATTTCTGAGAACTTGTTCTTTTCTGTCAACAATTTGAATAGGAATTTCTTTGTAAGATAAGTCTTTATCAAAATGTAGGGGTTTGTATTCAATTACATGCTTGTAATCGGGTTTGTAGGGTTATGTCTGAGAGACATGGAAGGCGTTGTGGACATTCTCGAAAGAGTCTTTGGAGGTAAGGCTACCTCATACGCAACTTCACCGATTCTTCGCAGTACTTCAAAGGGTCCAATGAATCTTGGGCTTAATTTCCCTTTCTTTCTGAACTTGTTCTTTCCCTTCCAGGGAGAGACCTTCAAGAAAATATAACTACCTGATTCAAACTCAATATTTTTATAATGTGGATCAACGTATTTCTTCTGTCTATCTTGAGCTGCTACCAGTCGTGTTCGGATCACTTTGACTATTTATGTTATCTGTTGTACCAATTCTGGGCCTAGCAATTGTCTTTCGACACCTTCATCCCAGTAAAGCGGAGTTCTGCACTTTCTTTCGTATAACGCTTCATAAGGCAACATGCCAATACTAGCGTGGTAACTGTTGTTGTAGCCGACCTCTACTGGCGGTAGGTGATCATCCCAATTTCCTTTAAAGTCCATCACGCATGCTCTTACCATATCTTCTAATGTCTGAATCGTTCTTTCGCTTCGTCCATCTGTCTGAGGGTGATATGTTGTACTCATTCGTAATTGCGTACCCATTCATTCCTGTAGACGTTTCCAGAAGTTCGATGTAAAGTGCAGATCCCTATCGGAAATAATTGACACCGGCACTCCGTGCCTCGAAACATTCTCCTTCACATATAACCTTGCCAACTGGTCTAAGTTGAATCTTATTTTGATCGGAAGGAAGTGTGCGGATTTCGTCAATCGGTCAACAATAACCCATACTGCGTCGTAGCCTTTCTGAGTTGTCGGAAGGCCAACCACGAAGTCCATCGTAATATGTTCCCATTTCCATTCTGGGATCTCCAACGGTTGTAGCAACCCATCTCGCTTTCGATGTTACGCTTTCACTTTTGTGAGTTAGACATTTGGCAACACACTGCAACATCTCGTTTCAAATTTGTCCACCAGAAATGTTGTCGAAGATCTTGGTACATCTTGGTACTACCAGGGTGAATCAAATATCGTGAACTATGAGCCTCGCTCAAAATTTCTTCCTTAATCTCTGGTACTGGCGGTACCCAAATTCTACTTTCAAATCTCAGTATTCCTTCCTTATCAATCTTAAATCTTGTTTCGGTTCCTTCGGATATCTTCTTTTTCACCTTTTTACATTCTTCGTCCTAAAGTTGAGCCTCCTTAACTTTATCTAGGAGGGTTATACTCGATTTCATCTGGAATAGCTTCTCATCTATTTCCATAGGATTCTTCACTTTCAACTCCAGTTTCTCCATTTCTGAAATTAGTTCCTCCTGAGCGGTCAACATCATTAATTTCTCCCGACCCTTTCTACTTAAGGCATCAGCAACCACATTTGCCTTACCCGGATGGTATAAATCTCAAAATCATAGTCCTTAATTAATTCCAACCACCTTCTTTGATGCATATTTAAGTCCTTCTGTGTAAAAATATATTTCAGACTCTTGTGGTCTGTATATATTTCACACTTCTCCCCGTAGAGATAGTGCCTCCAGATTTTCAAAGCAAAAACTACTGCAGCTAACTCCAAGTCGTGGGTCGGATACCCCTTCTCATAATCCTTCAATTGTCGTGACGCATACGCAATGACTCTGCCATTTTGCATAAGCACATAGCCAAGTCCTTTATGTGACGCATCACTAAAAACAACAAAATTTCTTGTATCATCCGGAAGAGATAACACAGGTGCCGTACTCAACCTCTTCTTCAATTCTTAAAAGCTTTCCTCACACTTCTCCGTCCAAACAAATTTCACAGCTTTTCGAGTTAAATTTGTTAACGGAGTTGCGATCTTGGAAAAGTCTTGAATGAATCTTCTGTAATATCTTGCCAATCCAAGAAAACTTCACGATTTCGACAAAAGCGTCCTCGATCGATCGCTTATTAACGGCAACCCGACTTTGGATGGATCTACCGAAACTCTAGTTTTATCGATCACATGCCCAAGAAATTGTACCCGCTCGATCCAGAATTCACATTTTAAAAACTTGGTGTAGACACTCGAAATTTTTTTCGTACTCATTATTATTAACATTCATAGGAGGATGATTCGTTTTAAGAGAGAACCACGAAAGACAATCCAAACCTATACTGGGATACTAGGAAGTTGAAGATCAAACCCCGGATCGCGATGCAGAGTAACCAAATCCAACCTTGGAGATAACCCCGAGGCCTGCAGATACAATACCGGAACACACACAGGAGAAGACCGATTAATCTTGGAGATAACCCCGAGGTATCCAGTCTCAGTCCCAACCATGGGAATAGCCACCAACCCTGGTGATAACCCCAAGGAATGCAGTTTCGGCGATAACCCCGAAAATGCTTGTTTCAAATGCGACTAGCTACAATCTTGGCGCTCACAACGAGATACACTGCACCAACCCGGCAATAACATCGGGAAGACAAGCACACCTCAAAGATGACAATGAGCACCTTCAACAATTGCAGCAGTCTAATCTCAGCGAAGTCTGAGCAACGTCTGCTTTATCAGTCCAATCCGACGATAACACCGGTGAGGGGTAACATCGTCATCTCTTCAAACACGATGCCACATCACGTCTCTACGCAACAATGTCCCACAAGGCTAACCAATCCCGAGTGACTATTGTGAGGGGTAACGAATGAAAGTTGATGCTTGAATACCGGAGGGCATCGTCCCATCTTTAATGACTTCGTACAAACTCTAATCCCATGCCATCGTACAACTCTCGACAACGGCGGTCCGAAATAGGTCATGTATACCTCAAACGGATGCCCGAATTGCACTTCTGAAAGTTCGAGTGGACATTATAGTGCCTTAGTGCACGTACTTCGAGACGACCCGACCCGACAAACCCGGGCTAACCCAGGTTGCCTCTGGTACACCTGTGGCTCAGCCGCAGGTACACCTACGGCTAATATGCCTATAAATAGAGGGCTTAGGGTGCTGATTTTCTAAGGAAAAAAGACGGAAACCTCGCACAATGCTGTCTGCTTTTCGCCCATCAGTGTATTTTCCCCTTTATTAAACACATGTGAGCTCATATATAGCCTCTTTTGTACCCACAAAAGCCAGTGTTTACCCACTCTAAAGATATAGAATCCTTTTTCAGCAGTCAGTTGTAAGCCTTCTATCACACTTTAGAGTTTTTCTCTCCATCTTTGCACACACCCTTCTACACGTTGAGAGTCGTGTTGCTTGCTTTTGCCCGAACTTGATTAGTGGTTTCATTCGATCTGTATATATATATATATATATATATATATATATATATATATATATATATTAACTAACATTATCGAGTTATGCCTCGAATGAGAATAGACTTGATGCGAGGCGTTTATTTGATTTTCTATATATATACCTTTATATATATATGAATGCGTGTCGAACTTTGTTCGATGAGCCTGAACTTGATGCGAGGCGTTATTGCTTTAATATATATATATATATATATATATATATATATATATAATCGTGTGTCGAACTCATTCGATGAGCACGGATTTTATATCGGTGCATTTATTCGCTTTTATATATATATTTATACTTATATATATATAAAATGTGGCCTGACTCATTCGATGAGCACTGGATTTTACATTCGATGCGTTTAATGCTTTTATATATATATATATATATATATATATATATATATATATATATATATATATATATATTTATTTATTTTTATTTTAAATCTTTGCCTGAGTTTCTTTCGTGGCGATTGATCGCTCTTACTGGCTTTATTTACATTTCGATCCCCATGGAGGTGCTTCGTGGTTGGTGATTATGTTCAGATATATATATATATATATATATATATATATATATATATCTGCTATCGCTTTCATACAAATTGCAAGATTTACATGCGCTTTAGGAATCATGTGATCACAGATTCATCCCATTGGATCTAGATTCGGTTCCCGTGATGGACATTTTCGATTTATGGCGACTTGTAAATTATTCTGCGGTGTCGAATTTCCTCGAGATGGTTTCCATACCCACGAGGAAGTCGGCATTATTTTTGTATATTATTTTAAATGACGGATGCCTCAGCATCCCGTCAAATAAAATCAATCCGACCTATCACGTAATAAAAATGGGAGTGTAAAAGGTCTCAATTCCTATTGAGCATCAGGGTTTGAAAAAACCTTTTTTATAAAACATCACTGCCATATCTTGCTAAAAACTGAATTTTTACATAAATTCAAACCCTGTGTATATATGTTCGAACGAGGCCTCGCACAACTTCCATATAACAGCACATTGACCCACACACACACACACATTCAGATAATAGTTTCTTGAAAAGAGGCAATCACCGTGGTAACACGGATGTCGGGGGGTGCCTAACACAAGATCCAGGACCTAATAGACAACGGGGAGATCGTAGTCACCAAACCCGATCAGCCTCATGTTCAAGACAACCCTCTTCCTCAACACAAAGAAGAAGAGGTCAACATGATTAATTGGAGCAAATGGGATGAGTTCCAATTTCAATTTGTGATTCCTCCTGACCATCAAAGACGGTGATGACAGATGGGATTATGCCAAGTTCCAGTTCACAATGGAACGAAAGATGAAAGCTCTCTGCAAACAAATTGAGCAATTGGCAGAATTGGTGACTTATCAGCATCAAGTGACTCGTCAGTTAATCAGCCAGGAGCATGCTAGTCTCCTACCTATTGTCATGAATATTCTCTCTTCACTTTTAGAAAATGAAATGCTGGAAGACAAAGTGACAAAGAGAGCAAATGCCAAAGCCCGCCGGGATTTCTCCAATAAAAGGGAATTCACCTATCTGGGCCAACCTATGGAGGAAATCCTTCATATGTTAATCAATGAAGGAAGGATCAGTTCCCTTCTACCCCCAATAAACCCCCGTTCGGGACGATACAACTCTGATGGAGTATGTCAATATCACTCCCAGTCTCGCGGTCACAGCACAGAAGAATGTTGGGCACTCCGCCACCTTATTTAAAATCTAATCGACAGCGGTGGTGTCTGCGCTAGTGTATTTGGCGACAACGTGTGTTTCGTGCAAGTGAGAATGCAGGCCCTACAAAGTGGAAAAGTGTGGTAGCAGTCATATCCACTGAAACTGATGGGATTAATACCTTACTCATAATGCCAATAATTCAACTCAAGGGAGGAAACAATCCTTTGAAAGTGGCCGCTCCCGAGCCAATCATTTGCCATGCAGAGCACAATATCCTATTGTTAGCTTGCGCAAGGTTCCGTGGAATTATGGAGAAGGTGAAGGATCCACCTCACATACAACTGATGCAGTGTTGAAGGAAAATCCACTATATCTCCCCCATCGGGTGATGAAGTCTACCACCAAATCGAAGGGGAAAATACCCATGGAGAAGATTGAAAAATTCCTCCGCGCTATGGGTCATAATGAAGCTACGGTGGGTTTAAGCTTGAAAGAAGCTCCACAACAAATATCAATTTTGGACTTGGTCCTAACTTTCGAGAATCACCGAAAGGTCTTGTTAAAGGTTTTGGAAGAAGCCTATCTCCTGACATCAGTGGATACGGAAAAGTTTCAACATCTGGTTGATCACATTTTCAACAACAATGTGATATCCTTCACTGATAATGACATACCGCCCGAAGGAACCGGTCATTACAAACCGTTGCACATTGCGGTCTTGTCCTCCGGATATATGGTAGCTAGAGTCTTAATAGATAGAGGTTCCTCTCTGAATATCTGCCCATATGCTACCTTGGTGAAGATGAATATCAATCTCAACAAAATTCAGAGTAGCCATACTATCATCAAAGCTTTTGATGGAGCCCGCCGTAACTCGGTCGGAGTAATTGAGCTGTCAATTGAAATTGATCCTCATACATTCTGTGTGTCTTTCCATGTACTCAAGATAGACTCGGGATACAACCTTCTCCTGGGACGACCATGGATTCACATGGCAGGGGCAGTCCCCTCCACTCTTCATCAATAGTTGAAATACATCATCAACAATAGCCTGGTCACAGTCAACGCTGAACCGGAGATTCCTCAGCATGGGGACATGCCGTTCATCAATGCCAATGAGGATGTTGAGCCAATTAGTTTTCATACTTTGGAAATAAGCAATATCCAATACCATGCTATTGGAACGCCACTACCCGAACCCCAGATTTCTGCCAAGGTGATGTCAGCTACTCAAGAAATGATGTCGTTGGGTCATAAGATGGGACAAGGGTTGGGTAAAGATTTCCATGGTATCAAGTATCATATTCGCTTAACTAAGCAAGTTGGAACCGCTGGACTAGGCTATTCTGTCAGCTCTAGTCACAGGAATCCTCATAAGCATCAGCAGATTCCTTCAGCTTCAACCATGTGGCATTTAGCTTCGCCTTCAAAGTCTGAGTCCGCACAACCTCCCGTAAAGGTGCCAACCAATGTAATGGCTATGTTATGTCCCAAGCCGGTACCGGTTAAGGGGAAAGAGGCCTTTGTTCCAAATCTCACAGTGGAAGAAGAGGAACGAAGAATCAAACAAGACGTCATATGGATGATGTCCGGTATACGCATCATCGTTCATGATGAACATACCAACAGATACACCCCAGACGATGATTGCCCAGATGTAATGGCCATCATTCGGGACAGGGAGGATGATGACAATCCCTCCATCACTGTGGTCCTCCCAGACTTTACCCTTGCCAATTGGAACAACATTCCTTGCTTTGGTCGACGAGGGTAAAGCGGACAAAAAACTTTACGCCTGTAGATATAATAATTGCTTATTTTTACATACGATGATTAGCAGTTTATTTTGCCAGTATATGGTAACACTGTGTATGATCAACGCATTTTATATATACTAAGTGAAAGCATATTTTGTTTCAGGACTATGAATTTAGATGTGCCTGTACTTGCAGATACGATGCCTCTCCTACACAGGGATTGTACCTTTGATGTAGAGATGAATTTAGCCTTGATGGATATACAGGATGACATTGAGGTGCCTCCAGAAATTTAAGAATGGGTCAAAGGCAAACCCAAACCCAAACCTAACCTTGATCAAACCACTTCTTTCAATCTCGGAACCTTAGAAAGCCCTAAATTAATCTAGATTGGTTCAGACCTTACCCCAAACCAACAGAATGACATGGTTACGCTATTAACCCAATTCCAGGATGTGTTTGCATGGTCTCATGAAGACATGGTGGGTTTATCCACTGACATTGTCCTTCATCGCCTTCCCATTAAAAAGGGATTTAAGCCAGTCAAGCAGAAACTCAGGCGATTGAAACCTGAGTGGAGTTTAAAGGTGAAAGAAGAAATTGTGAAACAATTTCAAGCTGGCATCATAATGGTGTCTACATATCCTGAGTGGATATCCAACATTGTGCCCGTACCTAAACCTGGAGGGAAGGTGCGAGTTTGCGTAGATTACCGGGACTTAAATAAAGCTTGCTTAAAAGACAGCTTTTCCGTGCCATTTATCTACATTCTCATTGACAACAATCATGCTAATATGACATGTACTCCTTTCTTTGATTGCTTTATGGGTACCATCGGATCATGGTTGCCGAGGAAGATCGTGAGAAGACTGCTTTCATCACTCCTTCGGGAACTTTTTTCTATAGACGGTTGTCATTTGGCCTCATCAATGCCGGAGCTACCTATCAACGAGCTATGATGGCTCTTTTCCATGACTTAATGCATAAAGAGATTGAGATCTACGTGGATGACATCATTGTCAAGTCTCGGAAGGAGGATGACCATATAGACCATCTTAAAAAGTTGTTCAACAGGTTGCGTAAGTACAACTTGAAGTTGAATCCAGCTAAGTGCGCCTTTAGCATTAAATCAGGCAAGTTGCTAGGATTTCTAGTCAGCCACAAATGGATAGAGCTGGATCCTGCCAAAATCCAAGCCATCACTGAAATGCCCATTCCTCAGACAGAGAAGGAAATACGGGGATTTTTGGGAAGAATCAACTTCATTAGCAGGTTTATCTCCCAACTCACAGCAACCTGTGAGCCAATCTTCAAACTATTAAGGAAGAACTCCTCCATGAAATGGAATGATGAGTGTCAAAAGGCCTTCCTTACAATCAAGAAACAGCTAATCAAAGCTCCCGTTTTGGTACCACCCAGGGATGATGTTCCCCTATTTATGTACCTGTCCATAAGTGACAATGCCATGGGCTGCATGCTGGGACAGAAAGACGATAGAGGCCAAGAACGAGCTATCTATTACCTCAGCAAAAGGTTCAGCAGCAGTGAACACAAGTACACTCTGATCGAAAAGACGTGTTGTGCTTTAGCATGGGCTTCCATGAGATTACAACATTACCTCCATGGTCACATAACCCATCTCATATCCCGTGTGGATCCTCTCAAGTATGTGTTCAATAAACCCATGTTAAATTGTCGGCTGTCCAGATGGCAGTTGATCATACAACAGTTTGACATCGTATATGTGACTCAAAAGTCCATCAAAGGGCAAGGAATTGCGGATCAACTGGCCGCCACACCTTCAGGGGATTTCAAACCCTTGGAAACATATTTCCTTGATGAAAGAGTAATGACAGTGCAGCAACACCATTAGTACGGTACGCGCCAATCATGGAAGATGTATTTTGATGGAGCTGTTAATATGGAAGGTTACGAGTCGGGAGCGGTTATAATATCGTCACGGGGAGCAGATCCCATCGCCATCAAATTACGGTTTATCGGCACCAACAATACAATGAAAAGTAGTATGAAGGTCGCCTCATGGGGCTAAAACTTTCCGTTCAATGGGCATCAAAGTTTAGCTGTCTTTGGAGATTCGGAGTTGGTAATCGGACAATCCAC
Organism: Panax ginseng; assembly: GCA_020205605.1. Classification (NCBI taxonomy): domain Eukaryota; kingdom Viridiplantae; phylum Streptophyta; class Magnoliopsida; order Apiales; family Araliaceae; genus Panax; species Panax ginseng. The sequence continues at coordinate 111,658,748 of CM035140.1, read as the reverse complement.
CGGAATCTATCAAACCAAGGAACTACATTTTACGCCTTACCATCGGCGGAGTTTTGAAGATGGCTTTGGAGTTGAAGAAATCTCCTTTCTACACATTCCTCCTAATGAGAATGACTTTATGAGACAGCGTTAGCAACTTTGGCTCCTTTATTCACATATCAGATAAGGAAAACTTGTCAAGCGTCACAATTTCCCTGCACAAGGCCCCAGCCTATGGGAATTACATTGGAGAAGTATCGGATTAGCTACCTCCCATCCATCATCCTTGGTATCAGCATATCAAGGAATATCTACGAGATGTATCTACTACACCGAGGCGGCAGAGCCCGACCGAGAAAAGCGGATCCATCGACTTCTTTATGAAATTCTATCTCGAGTGGAGATGCGCTCTACAAAAGAGATGCAGGATTAGGTCTCCTCAGATGTTTAGTCAAAGATCAATGTAAGACCCCGAATTTTATGAAATAAAAGTATTCAATTTTTCTTATAATTACTATTCAGTAAATGGTTAAATTGATAAAAGTTAAAGTTAAGGGTGATATATGAAAAAAAATTTCAAAATACACAAGTGGTTATAAAATATTCATTGTTGTCGGGGAATATTCGTTTGGTCATGGAATATTCTTTACGTCTGGGAATATTAAATGCGACCAGTAGTGACCATTTGTGGGCCCCATAAGAATAAGCATCGGATGAAGAAAACAACAAAATTAAGTTTTTATAAATAACGAGCGTAATGTCGTTCAAGATTAACATTTGTTGGAATACCCGGTGGTTAAAATATAGTAATACTGGCGTGTTTGCATAAAGAATAATACTGCTTTTTTACAGTATTTTTGAATTATTGATCCTTACATAAGAAGGCACTACTCAATAATTGTTACAGTAATTACTGTTCAATATTTTATTTTATTGATTCATTAATTTCTGCGTTGATATTTTGTATTATTGTTGTTTCAATAATTATCACTGCACAATATTTCTCATTATCAGATCAATAATTCATATTATTTGAATAATATTATTAGATAGCATTATTGGCAATGTCTAGAAAGTTCTGTCAAGGAGAGGTTTGGTCACCTAATTGCGCGCCAGTAAGGAGAAATTCTTATTGGAAAGCCCCCTCTTTCTTGGCAATGGCCTGGTTGTCATAATTGTGATTCTGTAATATTAATTGTGAATAATTAATTATTGATTTATATGATAAGGAAATATTTATTTGATGTGGATATAAATGATGGATTTATTTATGTGGTTATAAATGAGAGAATTAATGTTGAGGTATTTTATCAGTATTTTTGTCGGAATGAAGGTATTAAAAATTAAACCAGTGTTTTTGAGATATATTGCGTGAGTTATAATTTTTAATCCGACCGTTGAATCGTTGTAATTTTTGATATGTTATACATATATAAGTTGAGTATATGTCCACAAATTTTGAACCGTTAAAAATGAACGTATGATTTGTTATGAATTTTAAGAGGTGAATGGTTCAGAAATTGTTGAAGTATCCGAAATTAGCATTTTGGTGGAAAATTCTAGAATTGAGTGGGCCCCACTTGTGGTTGGTGAAGAAATATGATGAATTTTATTTTAAATGTGGTGGGTGGGAATAGTAGCAGGTAAAGCCATCAGGTTGCAGGTCAAGTCTACTAACATTTTCCTATAAATAGAGGGCTAAGTTAGAATTGAAAATCACACCAGAATTCATAAGTTTTCTCTCTTTTTCTCTCTAGATTATTGAGTGTATTTTGTGACTATTTAGATACTTGGTGAGTTGATATTCATCAGTGTAAGTTTCCTTCAGCGTCATATCCGATATCCAGTCAGAAGTGTTGCTCTTTTGAGGTAAGGGATAGTAAGGGATTTTAAAGGTTGTTATGTTTTTCATGTTTCGTAACTTTTCAGACCTTCAAAAATTCTGAAAAAAAATTTGAAATGATATTTTGATGAGTTTTATTGATTGTGTCCAAAAATGTTGATTTTTTGGTATATATATTAAGAGTTATGAATTTTATGAGAAAAGACTATTTTAAAAGTAATCGCTTATAACTCCTTGTGGTTAACTCTAAAATTGATGAAATTTTTATTGGGAGTACATCTATATAATATCAGTGTACTCTGTGAATTTCAGAATTTTTGGATAAAAGTACAATTTATGATAAATGTCTAAATATTCGGCGATTTTGGCCATATGAAAAATAGTAAATGAATTTTAAAAATTCTGAGAAAAATATATGTTCAATAATGGACTATATTCTGCTAAATCCCAGAAAAGAAATATTTTTGGAACTGATTTGGTATTTTTCATGAAAATGGACTAGTTATGAGTAAATGAATTAAATATGTTATGTGAAGTAAGAAAATTGGAAAATATGATTTTATGGCTTGAGAATCATACATGAGTTATATGCAGATTTTTGATGAGGGTTTTGGTTATTGGTGATGAAATCTTATGAGTTTGGCATTTTAGAATGATTAAATGCATCATTTAGTAAAGTGTAAACAATTAAAATAAATTGTTTATAAGTTTAAGAAATGTTATTTCAATATCATCATACCGAAATATTGGTATGGATTTTATTGTGGAATTTTTACCTTTTTGTGTCGAGTTTACTATTCATGAGTTACTATTCACGAGTTACTATTCATGAGTTACTATTTACAAAGTTACTATTCATGGATTACTATTCATGACAAAATTGGTTTCTTTTTCTAACCAAATTATAGTTGATTTATGAATATTACTCTGGAGATTAAAACTATATATTGATTATATTAATTTTTTTATCATATATAATATTTTTATAACCACGATGTTGAAATTCTCTTTCACCGGAGTGTAAAGATGAGTAGATTATTGGTATGATCATGACTAGGGTTCTCTTTGGCGAAGAAGTGAAAAGTTGAATTGTGATTTGGTATGATCATGACCATTGAATTTATAATTGAATATCTTTAGCTTAAGTACAAAGGTGAATTGATCAACATGGTTATAATTATTGTTTATATAAATTTCGAAATGATTATATATTTCTTTGAGATATTAATATATTTGGCTGTAATGCAAAATATGTCTTTGTTGATGAATATATTTGGCTCAGTAGTGCAAATATGAATCTGTTGAGGAATATCTTTGGCTGTAGTGCAAAGATGAATTGTTGATGAATATCTTTGGCCAGTAGTGCAAAGATGAACTGTTAATGAATATCTTTGGCCCGTAGTGCAAAGATGACCTGTTGTTGAATATTTTTGGCCAGTGGTGCGAAGATGAACTGTGGATGAATATCTATGGCCCGTAGTGCAAAGATGAAGTTATTAGTATGATTATGAACAGGAAATGTGATTTGGTGTAACCATGATCTTTGATGTTTCAGGTAAAGATAGGTGATGAAAATTATCTTCGTCCTGGATGAGAAGAGGAATTTAGAACTACAATTATGATTATGAGTTATTCATATGATTGTGGTCCGTAATTGTTGATTGATGTTCTGAGGATAAAACATTGTTGGTGGATTTTTAACATGGAGAAGATAATAGACTTCATAGTCTATTTGACTCTTCTAATGGATTGCTTTCGTTCATTTGCAACTATGGTTGAAATTTTATCATCTACCATATGTTCTAAATCTATGATTTATTACTGATGAAGGCTATTGATAATTTAATTATCTTTAGTCATGATATTCTTTACTGAGCTAGTTGTACTCACCCTTTTGTTTCACAATTCCTTTCGTGTAATAAAAGTGTAATTTGGGTCGAGTGGGGATAATGAGGGGAATAAGCGGTGGTCTATAGCTGTTGAGGGTGAGGCGAACCCAACGTTGGAAGGGTGTTTTGTCATTATCATACAAGATGTCTAATGACATACAACCTTGTATCATCATAAGACAAGAATGTGCTCATCCACTTGCTGAGTATATATACGAGCACTACCTATATAATCTTGGTGTTTGTTTGAAGTATAATTCTCAATTAGAGACAATGGAGATAATGATATGTCAAGAGAAGACTTACCATTGGGAAGAATATGATAGTAATCTTCTTGTTTTTCTTTGGGGTCTATTGGGTCAACCAAGGATAATTCTATGGCCATATGATATCTATCATAACCTAGACGCATGGCCTCCCATGTATGAAGGTTTCCTTGAGCATTTCCCAAAGATTTTAGTTTCTAAAACAGTTTTTGACTATACATTTATGTAAGGTGTCACTGTGAGGTGTTGTCCACGGTTGGGAGATGTGTCACATTTGGTATATATTTGTATCCAAACTCACAGCATATGTGTTGTTGTATTTTGTACGACAATTGTTGTAATAAAGTTGTAGTTGTTTTCTGTACCATGTATTTGGCGACTTAGAATAGGTTGGATGGAATGGACCTATTTTGGGGGTGTCACAATCAAGCCCAAAGGCTTATGCATGAAATCTATGGCGGAGTCTGTGGACCCCACATGAGTGGCTCCCTCCTTGTCAAAAAAGTCCTCAGGACGGGACATTATTGGCTATCCCTCAAAGCTGATTGCAATGACCATGTCAAAAGATGCTATCAGTGCCAAATTCATGGAAATTCTATACACGCCCCTCCACGTGAACTCCACAATATGAGTTCACCTTGGCCCTTCTCAATGTGGAGAATGGACGTTATCGGGCCCATCGAGCCTAAACCCAGTAATGGTCACTGATTTATCTTCACCATGATCGACTACTTCACCAAGTGGGTAGAAATAGCCTCCTTCCCCAAAGTCACTAAAAAAGTCATCATTGCTTTCATCAGAAACAATGTCGTTTGTCGATATGGACAACCAGAGGTGATTGTGTCAAACAATGCCAAAAACCTCAACAACAAAATGATGGAGGAATTATGCAGTAAATTCCACATCAAACATCTTAACTCGTCATATCTATCGTCCAGAAGATGAAGCGGTCTTTATTGAAGCGGCTAACAAAAACATCAAGAAGATTATGCAAAAAATGTCCGCCAACCACAAAGATTGGCCTGACCTATTGCCTCTGACTCTGTTAGCCTACAGAACCTAGATGCGCACTTCAACTGGGGCAACCCCCTACGCTTTAACCTATAGGATGGAAGCAGTGCTCCCCATAGAAGTGGAAATGGAATCCCTCAGAGTGTTGATAGACGCTCAGCTGGATGAAGACCAATGGGTACAAGACTGGTATCACCAATTGTCTCTGATAGACGAAAGGCGAACCGCGGCTATCTTCCATGGTCAATTATATCGCAAAGGATCGCCAGATCCTACAATAAAAAAAGTCCAGCTACGACAGTTTAAACAACATGACTTGGTTTTGAAGAAGATTCTTGACAACCAAGATCAAGCTAAAGGAAAATTCGTTCCTAATTGGGAAGGACCGTTTGTTGTCAAAGAAGTATTGACACAAGGCACTCTCAGATTGCAAGAAATGGACGGCAATGAATTTCCACAACTCATTAACTCAGACGCCATGAAACGGTACTATGTCTGAAGTAATTCACAAACACCCTGGTGCATAATCATTAGGTCACCAGTCATTCTGGTTCTTTAACCCTTTACCACCTACAACTTTCCTACACTTTGCCCCTTAGGGAAACATACATGTCAAGCCAGCAACCTGGCTTTCTCCTCTGCATTCCTACAACTTAGGTCATCCCACCGCGGATTGAACCTCTTGCGTTTGCAGTTTGGCTACCCATACCTGGGATCAAACTTCTCATACCTGCAGTTTATCCTCAACTTAGGATTAAACTTTCTCCTCCCCACACTCTGACTTGCACATGGGATTACACTTTTCATCTCGCCCTGAGGGGCGAACTACGTCGACCTGATCTCCTCTTCAATAGGAGTACGTAGGCAACCATTTCACATGGCCCGGTGGCAATAAAACAAAAACAACAAAAACATTTCTACCCTTACAAAAACAAAAACAACAAAAACATTCCTACACCATTTTCGCCATACACCGCGTTGAACCTCCTACACCCGGTTCGAACTTACGCAGACTTGATCTCCTCTTCAATAGAGATCGTGGCGACCATTCATGGTTTGGTCTCACCCCTACCAAAACACAAACCATTATCAATCTGATGCTGGGATCATCCTTCAATCCAAAGACATTTCATTTAAACTTCGGACAAAGGGATGGAATTACCTAAACTCCTCCCAAATAGGAGATTCGGCGACCCTCTAAGCTGCGGTCATACCTTGAAGAGTAACACCAATCCATAAGAGATGGAATTAACTAGGCTTCTCCTAAATAGAAGTACTGGCGACCATCTGTGGTGCAGTCAATCTCAGAGAGGAAAGCCACACTCCTCTCCACATTTTCATCCAGAAACCAGTCCCAAGACACCAAAGATGGTAGGGATACACATAGATCGATGATCCATTCTGAACTATCCAGAGAGAACTCAATGTCCATCCACCCAGGAGGAATTCAGAATACATCAAGACCACAAGCCCTGAAACATCAGGCAAAATCAAGCAAATAACAAGGCATATCTAAAAGGGAAGTGATCCAAAAATATATTTTCCTGTCATATATAATGCTGTTTGATATATATACAATGTAAACTGTACATGACAAAATGGCCAAGCTAGTCTGTGCAGGTAAATACAAGCTCATCTACAAGTCAGGATATATGCGAGCTAACAAGCCCAATATGGCGTCCCTCTCGGAAAGGCGGAGGCGGAAGTGGTGGTCTCTGATGAGAATATCCACACGACCAAAAAGATCAGAGTAGCCATACGCATGGTGACCATATGATCATCAATATATGTGCTCATCTCTGCGCAATCATGCCGATTGGTAAGGGACCTCATTTGCGCGTCTATATCGTGACGGCTACATCCGGCGAGATATAGCACTATCCCGCTCAACTATCACTACATCTACGGGTCGATATAGCTTCATCCCGCTCAACAACAGCGATATCTCTGCGATCTAATGCCTCGTCTCTCTCCAATAGAGCGGCGTCCCTCACATCAAGAGCAGTCGACATCATAGATCCAATCTGGTCTCTCTCAAAGGTCATCAGATGAAGACTCTGCTCTAAGTACTATGCCGAGCGCTGAATCACAAAAGTACTGGTACTAGGAGAATCCGGAAGACATGCTGGAAACCCAGCAATGGGCTCCTCTTCGATGTAGGTATCAATGTCCTCCATGGGCTCTGCATCGTCTGACTCACTATCCGTCATGCAGAGATCTTTGTTGCGGTGATAAAATCTCTGTCTCCATCCATGCAGAATACTCTGCAGAATAACCGGGATGACTGACAGAAAAAGCAGCTATCTCACATTGATCCCAACAAGCATACACACGGGATCAGTCCTCTGCTGAGAGATATCGAGAAGCTGAATGCTAACCTATCGCCCCCTCAAAAGGATGAAAATCCTGGAACTGGTCGAACTGCGACATCACGGCCAATGGGTGATAAGTAATCACGCCCCTCAAGCCAGCTAGAGGGAGGAAATACATGCCCGGAGCGTGAATAATGAAGCTGTATGGTGAGCAAAGCCCTGAGCACAGCAATATGCTAAATGGATCTCTGATATCTGCCAAAAATGCTGACCAGGACAGAGCATCTATACACTCCGATGGCTGAAAGGAGTATGACATAGCCACATCATGGGAGAAGCAATATCCATGCCGTCTAAGGGTACCAACCGGTCCCAAGTGTGACATAAACCACACATACAGCATGACCAAACTCCCAGTGAACACTCCTGATGGGTAATTACAACAGTAGGATGCTGACCGCAGAGTCTCTGCTACAATCATAGGCACAATGGTACGACCATCCCTGAGAGCTCTCACGGCCATGATAATGCCTATATCTATCTCATCCATATACCGCGGCATATACACATATGACAGTACATATAGCAACAGTACATCAACTCTGACCAAACGCCAATGATCCTCTGACGCGGTAAAATCCCTGGAATATCGTGAGTAGCTATCCTTCGCGCTAAATCTGTCATACAGAAAACGCTGGGATATCACGTGGCCAGATGTCAGCTCATCCTGCACTACTCTGCACCGCAATCCTGTGAGAGTCATGAACCGTCTACTCATATCTCCCAAAGCCATGCACGCAAGGTGCATCTAGAAGGCGACAAATCAAACGTGCATACTCCTCTAGGGTAGGAGTCAACTCATGGCTACCAAATCGGAATACCTGCCTATCTGGTAGCCAATGCTCTAGTATCCCGTCTACAAACCCTGCGGGAATCTGAAAAGCCAATAGAGCCATGGTATCTTTGCAAAGAATCGATCTCGGTCACCCTATGGGGGGGTGACATGCTATCATACCACGATCGATACCCAATGCCACCAGCAGCGGTGGGGTATGATATATATGGCTAAGCGTCGAAGAAGACATACATGCGGCCGTGTCATAAGACCATCCAGGTCAATGCCGAATATCTACGGACATACATACATATGCATAACATGATACATGCATATGAGATAATGGATGACAATATGATATAGGGAATGAAAAATGGTGCATACATTCCTAAGTATATCATCATCTAATACATCAGCTCTGTACAGTTACAAATATAGGGAAATGGGGCACAACCGCCCTACTACTAACAGAGGCCTATCAAAAGATATAACGAGAATGGGGCATAGCCACCCATTATCTAACAGAGGCCTATCAAAAGATATAACGAGAATATACATCAGAAGAAGACCAGGGTCTCGATGTCCACATCCTTAATCCTATCCACCTGATGTAACTCCTCCTGAGTCACTGGATCTCTATCAATAGGGATGTCAGGCCTATAAAGAGGAGGATCTGCACTGGCAAAACCAAATGGGTCATCTGAGGGGCCAGCGCCTGAGCTGGAAGGAACAAATGACTCTGCCTCTGCTGGATCTCTGCCCAAATGCCAAATAAATACATGTGTCTGGTCCAACTGCCGGGTCAAACTATCAATCTGGGTCATATGAGTCAAGCTACCCAATCCGTCATCATCAAAGATCCTGGAACCATGTCCCCCATAAACTGTGTGGCGTGGGACTAGGCTCCAATAGTGCGAGGGGACCACCACCGCTGGAACGTCTCCTAAGTACATGGACCCTCTAATAATGCAAAGCCGTCAACCCCCAACAATGGGATATCAGTGACGAGTGACTGTGATACGGGCCAATGATGCCTGGCAGGAGGCATGATCGGTACACGGATCTCCCCTTTAGTGCTCCTAATAGCACGCTCTCCTAAATAGAGCTCCCAGCCTCCATCTGTGAAGAGAAGAAGTCTCCTGGTGGAAATCAAATACTCGACTCCAGTCAGGTGTCCATCCTCAAAGCTGATGGTCAAATGCTCCCCTAAATAGGGAATCCATGTAATGGTAGCCGCCGTCAGCAACTCCAGCTGTATACGGCAGTGAGTGAATCCCTCAGCTACAGGGACCTCCGACAAAATAGAATGGTGCCATAAATAGTCCCTCGTGGATAGGTATCTAAACCTAACACACTCACGGGGACGCAAACATGGGAGCCTCTCATAGCCCCAAAGCGCCAACACAATGGCAAAACATCCGCTATCAATTAAACACTCTTAACCTATGAATGGGAAAAGACAAGAGAAATACTCACCAGCAGAAATGGGTAAAATCCAAGCCAAGCCTCGGTCAAACCTTGTGAGCGCATGCGCATGCCCCGGAGGAAATAGGCAAAGGTGTAAGAGCCCCAATCATACTCTCCAATACGGTCCACATCGGCGTGTGGCGACCAAAGCAAAAGATACCATGGAAGAGTTGTCTGCTATGAAGCAGCCTCGAATGATCATCAGGAATAATCGCCGAAGAACGCGATCCCTGATTCTGACATCATCAGGCATGGGCTCACTCAATAGCCCGACCATAACATCTACGCTCAAAAGACCTGGACGGACAGTCCTGCCTTTGGGTGCCTCCGCCGGAACTCCTAGTAAGGATCGGACAGCAGTAGGGGTGATATTCGTCATGCAAGGCACTGGCTCCCCTCCAAACTCCATACCTATGATAAATTTCCAATCCATAGGCGTCATCATCACCTCGCAATCTAGTAGGTGGAGTGACTAAGTCTGATGAAACCATCGCTCAGACAATGGCCTGAGGTAACCCTAGGGACAACGACGGGGAAGGATGGAGAAAACGCCCCAAATCCCCACTCATGCACTCATTGCTTCTATAGTCGGGATGAAGCGCGCTGGTACATGGAGTGAATCTTTGAACCGGCCCCGAGGTGTGTAAAACCAGGAACCTGCATGAAATGCAGATCAATATCAAAACCCTTTAAATCCTCATCAATAGGAAAGAAGGAAGATCAAAGTCTAACGCCATACCTCGTTAGCATGCAACTACATTGATGGATGTCTGCCCAAATCACCCAGCAACTCTGGGTTTGCCACCTGAATGCTTGGAAGCTCCCTGCGAGGGACATGTGCAGCAGGAGCGGGATCCTCAATTGAAATATCCGCCTCCTCGTCCTCAATGTCTGGAACATCTACCTGGACAGGACGTATCATGGCCTCCACCAACCGACGAGGTTGTCTGATAGAACGAGGACGAGGCACTTCAGAAGCCCTCCGTCGTACGCCAAAGGAGGTTCTGTAAGAACTTCTCGGCTGATCCGGATCCATAATATCTGGACAACAAGTCTCCAAATCACCTTAGAAAGGGATAGTGTAGAACACTTGTACGGTGATAGAATTTGCAGAAAGAAGCCTGAACTCAGCAGATCTGAAGATGGCTCGCGGTTTTCTCTATGCGAAGCGAGTTGAAAATGACTTGTGAAGACCAGCCTGCAGGATTTATGATCTGTGCCTAGCCGCAGGCCCACCTACGGCTGCAGCAGGTGTACCTATGGCTCCCCTATGGAGGTCCCACCCCTCCAGCTCGGTCCAGTTCGAGTTGAAACGGAGTTTTTACGGACTAAAAAAGTCAAATCGAGAATAAAAACACCCCGCGATTGAGCAAAACTGCATACAATCCTGGTCTTCTCAGATAAGACTTTGAATTTTTACAGCACTCATTGGTAGTCACCTAAATACCAGGTATACCCTACCAATGATCCCAGTTGTCACAAGTCACATACGGCAATACCTTATACAGGTCTGATGCCGCCAACTCTAGGTCGTTACCCTACGTGAAGCCCCGACGGGGGTTACAATGCATGCTCATCCGTTGACACGCATATCAATGAAGGTCAAGCAGCCTTGACGTTATCTCAACTGATAGCGATTAAACCTATCACAGCTCTAGAGCTATTCGAGGATTTCATTCTCAATTACCCATATTCCCCTAGCGGATCCCCGGCGGGGGTCACAACACAATGCTCCGTTGATCTACACGACAGCGAAGGTCAAACAACCTTGACAATCTACTCACAGAGCCTCAGTCGCTGATTCACACGTCAGTGAAGGTCAAGCAACCTTGACAGTATATCCCACAGGATTTTTCAACCGTTGATTCACATATCGGTGAAGTACACGGCAACAAAGGTCAGGCATCCCTGACAGCATTTGATGTTGGCAGTAAATCCAATAGAATCCTGACATGTCCTGGCGATACCAACCAGGAAAGGTTAATATTATCAAAGAGGATAGATGATGGAATATGTTATACACATCCTCAAAACAAAACCAAGCTTTATCCCCACAGATCTCTTACATATAAGAGGTACATCTTCATGATCATGTCGTTATCAAGAATATAGGAATTTGGTGATAACTCCAACATCAACATCCTAACAGATTCGACTTACACCTCGAATCTGGTCAGCATTGCCAATCCCCAATTAAAGCCACAGGGATCTAGCAATCATCCCCAACATGTTGGGCTACAACCCCGTACACATGCATCATACATTTGCATCATTTTGCTACCCATATTACCACGTTTGTCTTGTTGCATTTCAAGTGTCTAGGATTCTTTATCCTACCCATGCATCACCATGCATGAGTATGATAACGAGAGGCATCTGTAGACACTCGAAACTTTCTGTACTACTGTTACTAACATTGCAGGAGGACAGATTCGTCTTTTAAGAGAGAACCCTGAAAGACAATCCAAACCGTCTCGGATACTCTAGGAAGTTCAAACATCAAACCGGATCGCGATGCATGGGAGTAACCAAATCCAACCTCGGAGATAACCCCGAGGCCTGCAGATACAATACCAGAACACACACCAGAGAAGATCGATTAATCTCGGAGATAACCCTGAGGTATCCAGTCTCAGTCCCAACCATGGGAATAGCCACCAACCTTGGTGATAACCCCAAGGAATGCAGTTTCGACGATAACCCCAGAAATGCTTGTTTCAAATGCGACCAGCTTCAATCTCGGCGCTCACAACGAGATACACTGCACCAACCTAGCAATAACATCAGGAAGACAGGCACACCTCAAAGATGACAATGAGGACCTTCAACAATTGCAGCAGTCCAATCTTAGCGAAGTCTAAGCAACGTCTGCTTTATCAGTCTAATCCGGCGATAACACCGGTGAGGGGCAACATCGTCATCTCGTCAAACACGATGCCATGTCACGTCTCTACGCAACAATGTCCCACAAGGCTAACCAATCCCGAGTGACTATTGTGCGGGGTAACGGATGAAAGTTGAAGCTTGAAGACCGGAGGGCATCGTCCCATCTTCAATGACTTTGCACAAATTCTAATCCCATGCCATCGTACAACTCTCGACAACGACGGTACGAAATAGGTCCTGTATACCTCAAACGGATGCCCGGATTACACTTCTGAAAGTTCAAGTGGACATTACGATTGCACGAGTGCACGATGCCGAGACGACCCGACCCACGGACGGGCCGGCCGGGTTGCTCTCTGGTACACACTGCGGCTCAACCACATGGGTACACTCATGACTAATATGCCTATAAATAGAGGGCTTGGGGTTTGATTTTCTAAGGAAAAAAAGGCGGAAACCACCGCACAATTTACACACGACTTGCCCATACACGATGTATTTTCCCACTTTTAAAACACACTGTGAGCTCATATATAGCCTCTTTTGTACCCACAAAAGCCAGTGTTTACCCACTCTAAAGATATAGAAGCCTTTTTTTAGCAGTCATCTGTAAGCCTTCTCACACACTTTAGAGTTTTTCTCTCCATCTTTGCACACACCCTTCTACACGTTGAGAGTCGTGTTGCTTGCTTTTGCCCGGACTTCGGTCCGTGGTTTCATTCCAGTCTGTATATATATATATTGACTAACATTATCGAGTTATGCCTCGATTGAGCCTGAACTTGATGCAGGCGTTTATTTGATTTTTCTATATATATACTTTTATATATATGAGCTGCGTGTCAAACTTTGTTCGATGAGCCTAGACTTGATGGAGGCGTTTTTATATATATATATATATATATATATATATATATATATATATATTAAGCGTGTGTCGAACTACATTCGATGAGCCCGGATTTTATATCTGGTGCATTTATTCGCTTTTTATATATATATATATATATATATATATATATGAACGTGTGGGACTACATCGCTCGATGAGCACAGATTTTACATTGATTGCATTTAATGCTTATATATATATATATATATATATATATATATAGATATTATATTTGTCTCCGCCTGGAGTTTCCTTCATGGCAGTTGATCGCTCTGACGGCTTTATTTACATTTTGATCCCCCGTGGAGGTGCTTCGTGGTTGGTGATTATATTCGATATATATATATATATATATATATATATATATATATATATATATTCTGACTTTTATATATATCTCGCCATCGCTTTCATACAAATTACTGACGTTACATGCTTTAGAATCATGTGATCACTGATTCATCCCATTGGATCTAGATTCTGGTTCCGTGATGGACATTTTCAAGCGTAAGCGACTTGTAAATTATTATGTGGTGTCTGAATTTCCTCAGATGGTTTCCATACCCACGAGGAAGTCGGCATTATTTTTGTATATTATTTTAGTACGGATGCCTTGCATCCGTCAAATAAAATCAATCCAGCCTATCACTTAATAAAAATGGTAGTGTAAAAGGTCTCAATTCCTATTGAGCATCGGGGTTTGAAAAAACCTTTTCTATAAAACATCACTTTGCCATATATCTTGCTAAAAGCGAATTTTACATAAATTCAAACCACTGTGTATATAGGTTGAACGAGGCCTCGCACAACTTCCATATAATGACACATTGACCCACACACACACACACACACATTAGGATAATAGTTTCTTGAAAGAGGCGGTCAAGTGGTAATGACGGATGTCGGAAGTGCCTAACACCTTCCCCCCGCATAACCAAGTCCCCGGACCCTAAACAAATCTCGGTTTCACCAACCCGTATATCAATGTCACATCACTGGGTCAATGTGCAAACCTTTTCTCGGTTGTGTTGGTACAACCATTTAAAAAACCAACTGGCGACTCTTAACAGTCCCTTCGTCAACATTATACATGTCGGACTTTTTTCACTTGTTTTTTCAAACAAATCTCACTTAAAATGAGAACACCAAAGAACAAGTAACGGAAAGGGACACCCAAAAATCCTGACATCGACACTTGGCATACAACTTCTCTCTTCTTAACACTTCTAATGTTAATCTCAAATGCTCTTCATGTTCCTCCTTGGTTTTAGAATATACCAAAATATCGTCTATAAACACCACTACGAACTTGTCCAAAAACGGCTTGAAAACACCATTCATTAGTCCCATAAATGCTGCAGGAGCATTCGTTAGACTAAACGACATTACTAAAAATTCATAGTGACTATATCGTGTTCTGAACGCTATTTTCGGTACATCCTCTGGTCTCACCTTCAGTTGATGATAACCACTCCTCAAGTCTATCTTGGAAAAGTATTTTGCTCCCTTCAATTGATCAAACAGATCATCGATCCTCGGTAATGGATATCTATTCTTAATCGTGACCTTATTGAGTTCTCTGTAGTCGATGTAGAGCCGCATTGTTTCGTCCTTCTTTTTCACAAACAACACTGGTGCTCCTCACGGCGATATGCTCGGTTGAATGTACTTCTTGTCCAGTAATTCTTGTAGTTGTACCATCAATTCTTTCATCTCTACTGGTGCCATTCGGTATGGTGCTTTCGATATCGGAGCAGTTCCTGGTGCCAAATCGATCACGAAATCAACTTCTCTATCTGGCGAAAGTCCTGGAAAATCGTCAGGAAATACATCGGCGAAGTCCCTCACTACTGGTATCTCTTCTACATTCGGATTCTCTTTATGACTGTCGACTATGTAAGCTAAATATCCTACACAACCTTTTCTTAACAACTTCCTGGCCTGCACCATCATCAGACAACTCGCTTATCTAGGCGACTTGCTACTATAAAACACAACCTTTAACGGAGTCATAAGGTTAATACGCTTCTTCTGATAATCAATTACAGCCCCATAATTGAATAACCAGTCCATTCCCAAGATAACGTCAAATTCTCCAAGTCGAATAGGGATAAGATCTACGTTCGTGATATTACCCTTAATATCCACTCTACAGTTCTTATGTATGTACTTAACAGGGATGATTTCTCTATTCACAATCTCTATATTCATGGGGTATTTTAACTCATCCTTAGTCAATTCTAAGTTCTTAGCAAAGTCATCAGATATAAATGAACAAGTAGCACCCGAATCAAATAATACATAAGCATTAACTTTATTGATCGGAATGATACCTGACACCACATTGCGAGACTGAACAACATCCTGCACCGTCATGTTGAAAGTCCTGGCGGTCGGTCGGTTGGTTGCAGTTGGTTCTATGATAGTCAAGGCGCTTCCACTATTATTTCCCCGGTTTCCTCCTGATCCTGCCCCTCCAGATCCCTTCTTAGGACAGTCTCTTGCCAGATGATCCTTTGAACCACAAGTGAAGCAAGCACCCTTCTTTGGGTTAAGACAGTTAGGTGCTATATGGCCTTCCTGACCACAATTGTAGCACACTCGTTTTCCCGTCATGCAAACTCCCAGATGAGCTTTCCCGCAGGTCGGGCATGCTTCGATCCTCTTCTTCTGACTTCCTTGTTGATTTCCAGTTGATGTGTTGTCAAACCACCTTCTCTTCTGATTATTATTACCTCCTCCCGTATTACTTCCACTAGCCTTGTTATTTCCTTCACTTTCATTCTTCTTCCTCTTCTGATCCTGATTATATTTGGTTATCGCATCGCTTCCACCTTCAGCGAGTATGGCTTTCTCTAGTACTTCTATGAATGTCTTCAACTGAAACAACGACACTTTGCTATACAACCATGGCTTTAGTCCTTGTTCAAACCTTCTTGCTTTTCTCTCATCCGTGTACACTTGATATGTGGCGAACCTCGCCAACTCATTGAATCTAGCTGCATAATCAAGTACAGACATATTCCCCTACTTCAACTCCAAAAATTGAACCTCCATTTGGTTCTGTGAGCTGGTCGGGAAATACATCTCAAAGAACATCTCCTTAAACCATTCCCAGGTAATCACACTTTCACCTCCCCGGACCTTATTTGCTTGCCACCAATAACTGGCTTCGGATTTTAGCATGAATGTTGTAAAAGCGTTTTTCTGATCCTCTCGGACACTTGCGACATCAAAAACCTTTTCCATCTCCATAACCCACGTCTGAGCTTCGATCGGGTTCATGGAGCCTTTAAACTCTGGCGGTCCCATCGCCTTGAAATCTTTAAACATTATATTCGATGGAGCTTGAGGTTGATTATTCATCGCACCAGCTAGTAAGTTCACTAATTGTTGAACAGGGTTAGCATTGGCGTTATTGTTATTCGTTGACTCTTCCGGAGCTGGTTGATGGTGTTGTCTTCTTCTTGGCGGCATATTTCTGTTAAAATATATGCTTATTAGATCATTATTTATTTCTCTAAATAGTTAAGGCATTACTCAACAATTTAACATAATCACTTAACACATTATCTCAAATAACTTGATATATTTAATCAAATCAAAAGTTTTAACATCAAACGATAGCATCACTACTATTTACATTAACTATCCTGAGATGAAGAATCCACAAGATTTAAAATATTAAAATATTCCTTTGTTCATAACTACATCGAAATTTACATCTAAATACCAGATAAGTTTTTCACGTAATTAAACAAATTCTATCACTGTCTGTTAAGGCGATGGATAGCCTTGCTACGTTCTTCTTCCATGATGCGAGACATCGTCCTGCGATCCAGCATGTACGATGGTAGTCCCTCGAACTAGATTGGGTACCTTAAAACTCGATCTTGAGCCTCATCCATTGCATTATTAAGCGTAGAGTACGTTTCCCAAAGCTTAGACTTCTTTGCATGACCATCCTATTCTGCAAGATCAGCACGACGTGATTCTCTTACCAAGCCCTCCTCTGCTATGATTAGCCTTTCTGAGCTTTCTTTCAGTTCCTTCTTCAACTTCTTTATCTCCTCAGTCTTCTCCTCGGTTTGACCCTTCTCAAGGACCAAATCCCATTCTACATTTCCCAGACGTGTGTGAAGAGTTACAACCTCCCTATCCTTCTGTTCGATGGTAATCTGCTGAATAATCACCCGCTTCGATCGAGATCACGGGCGATTGTCACATAACTCTACGTTACGATCATATAACTCGTCGTACATCTCAGCATCGATGGAGTTCAGTGGGAACTCCTCTTCTTCCTCTTCATCTTCCTCCTCAGGATCCTCATCTGGATCAGTCTCGGGCTCATGCTCTTGACCAACAACAGTGATCAATGGAGATGGCTCTCTCTGTATCAACTGCTCCCTGACAACATGAATGTCTCGGGGCTCCTCCTCAGTAGGTACTTGGGGTTCTTCCTCCCCAGCTCGACTAGCTCCTCCAACATCCGACATCCTGACAACATAGTTTCAAGTTTTAGTTACTAAGTCGTACTAATGAGCACATAATTTAACACATAAGCACATAAAGTCTTTTATTATCTTCAACGAATTTAAAAAAATTCATTTCTTAGAACTCGATAAGAGTTTTCCATCACTATGTTCTTTCTATAAGGCTACTACCTAAGCTTGTTCCCCCACCTAAGGTTCATAACCTCTGACTCTCGATACTAAACACTGTGACACCCCCAAATCCGGGTACTTCAATTCCACGGGATTTGGTGTTCACTGTACAAATATCATCTATCTATCTACCCATAATAAATGCAAACCATGCAATAGATAGAAATAAATCCTCCCTTTATGGGGTTACACCATCTGAATAATAAATACAATCCCAGGTCAAACTAACCTTAAACATCTTTGCGGAAACATAAACAAATAATAAGTCTTAAACAACATCAAGTCTTGACAATAACATTCATAAAATTAAATAACAAGTCTTCATCACTAATTAGCTTTGCCCTTGCCTTTGCTAGTAGAAAGCTCATCGTACCTTTTGTTCTTGACTACAATGTTATTATTACGCAAGAGTGAGCATGATTTCCCACAAGTATAAAAATGAAATAACAATATATAATAACATGCGAGTGAATCAAAGACTTCTGAAATAAAAGCTCAACTTTTGAATCAAGAATGAATAACAAGAATTCAAAAGATTTCTGAGGGTCATAAGACCTTGAACTATGTCCTAGGTTATCAAGGGTTATACTTGAAACCTTTAAATCTATAAGACTATGGACTCTTCTACTCGTACTTTGGGGGGATCAGCCCTTAGTACCATACTGTGCACAATATCTTAACGCTAACGCATCAGTAATCCCTATACAGGGTTGTTCATCTCAGTTTAACATCAGAGTTCACACCAAAGGAAGTTTGGTTTGGATAATTCAATAAGGGTTCTGAAATTTAGAACGTTCATCAACTATGGACTAGTCGAATCAAATAAGGGTTCACTAGTCTAATAAGGTTCAACAATAAATGATGAATAAATTGAATAACAATCTTAAGAGGTATACAATAGAACAAGTATTGTATAACAGAATCATACTTTGAAATGATAGATAATCTTTAATATAACAAACTAAACTTGATTTATAACTTGAATAATGATAGTAAGTAAGTTTAGAAAACTTGCCTCGTGCGTAGATTACACGTTAATTATACACGTTCTTCGATATAATCCTACATACCATTTCCATTCACAACTCTAGTTAATTATAATGTAACTAGTCATCATAAGTTCATTCTTTTTGTGTAATTCGAATTATGACTATACTTAGTTAATTTATCATACTTATAGTTACACAATTTACACTTCGCAAATAATAAGCTAATTATGCATTCAATAATTCAATCCACATGCACTTATGTTATTGACATGTTACGAATCTGTTTTAACATCTTACTATACTTCTAACATATTTTTTTTATGTTCATTAGATTAGGTTAATATCACATTCATGGACTTGAATACTTTAAAATTTTCAATTCTGGACATTCTGCAGACTGGCGATGCGGATGTACTCTTGGCGTTGCGGCGCGGGTCTTAAAGCGTGGGAATATGGCCAGCAGCTTATGGCGACGATGATAGAATAGCCTCGCAATTCACGAAAAATTGCAGAACATGGCAAAAAATTCTAATTAATTTATTTTTACACGAAATTAGACATACTCAAACACTGTAATACACATCTAATCATTACTCAACCCTTTTAGCATGATTTTAATAAGTTAAAACACATAATTAACAAAATCAATACATGTAATTTTATTGTTCTTGATGTTCTTCAAGGTTTTGAAAACAAAACATGCAAATCAGTACTACGGGTCCGTTATAACACCGAATCCGTTCATTTGAAGTTTGGTCTCTTCGTTTTAATATACATAATCCATTACAAGCATAAATTTATGATATAACCTATGATAGACATATCAATTTTGGTACGTAAGGCCATATGGCCATATTTTATACTCTGTAATTTTGTAGCAACAATATACTACATGTTTTATGCAACTGATGATATGGTTTATACAATATATATAATCAAATACGATATGATAACATCTTATTATATAATCAACACATAATCGTTACTCCTTTTTCCACTACAAAGCTTTTACAGAACATAAAAGCCATTTTTATGAAAAACTTAAATAACGTAATAAAATTTAAGTTTAAGGGTTTACCCTTGATTGCTCTGCTTGGATTACACAAGGTTGATCACAACTTACAATCTCTTTCAAACCTTCTCTTTTACTCTCAAAATTTCTGAATTCTCTCTGTAATTTGCTTTGAAAACTTAGAAAATAGGAAGAAGAATAATACGACGTATTAATAAAAGAACTGACGCGCAGAGTGGATGTCAGTTACCCAGTAATGGTTAACTGCTTTCAACCTCTACTATGGCCTCGTTTGGCAAGCCTTAAATGGCTCAAAATCATTTAATTTAATAACTCTTTTATCTTATAGTTTAATAATGTCACATCCAATTATAAAATAAATCAATTATCTTATTTACTTTACTTTAAATAAAATATGATAATTTATCATTAATTCACATAGTCACATAATTAATTTTTTATTTATTAATTATGTCAAATTATTAAATCTCTAATTAATTATTACATTAATTAAAATAACATTATGCCTATTAAATATTTCATTTAATTCAATAAGCTCACATAAATACATACTTTGAATAATAAATATTCTCCACATTAATTTAATAAATATAACATATAATTAAATTAATCTACCACAACTTCATCAATTAATTATTTAATCTAATAATTAAATCATAAAAATATTTATTTAATTCAATAAATATTAAAATTAAATTACAAAAATCTCGTTCATCACAAAGGATATAAAATTTAAACTAGATTATATCAACAGGAATGAATACAAATGATAGAGAAAACTAATGAAATAACAAATGAAAGGAGCGTTTTGCTAGCCCGATTTTACTTTTTAAAATAAATAACACAATAAGGCAACAGATAATTTTTCTAAACAAAAAACTTAACAAATGCATGTACATAACACAATATGTATTATGTAATTGATGTTCATTATCCGTAGCTTATGAAATTTACTGTGTAGGTACAACCGTTTCAACTGCACAATCATCGACTAATGGACGATGTTGTTATATTTGGTAGTGTAAGTTTATCATCTGATTAACTTTCTCTAAATATATCTTATTGATTTTTTAATAACTTATTTATTTTAATTTATTTTCATTAATGTCGTGACAGATGGATGACCACCTAGAAAACACCGTATGATAATAATTTCTTACTCATCATTTTCTTACTTTTTATCTTATCTTTTTACCAGCTTATTTACTATTCAACGTTATTTTGTCTACAGGTTCGAAGACTTCGTCATAATAATGTATGAGTGGTAATTCGCAATGAGTATGAACTAAATTGTCTCTATTTACGTGAGGTATTGTATACTCACACCTATTTCTCATTCATTTTTCCTTTTTTTTGCTTTTAAGTAGCGCTTTCTTACACAGATGGAGAAAAAAAGATCTGATGCTTTGGCGAATGCCAAATTTAAGGGGAAACAAAAATCAACTTCTTCTACCCAAGGAAGAAAAAATAAAGATTGTCAACTATTATCACTTTTATTCATATTCTTTTCTCTCTGTTTTTTCAATGGATTTGGATGTTATTGAATATAAAAAAATTTAAGTTTTATTTTATGTAGAACATTTGATTTGTCAACATGTTTTTGGTTTGTCTCATTTAATAATACTTATTCTTTTATCGTGTTCTTACACAGAAGGAAAAAAAAAAGTTTGATGCTTTGGCGAATGCTAAATTTAAGGGGAAACAAAAATCAACCTCTTCTACCCAAGGAACAAAAAATACAGATTACAAACTGGTATCACTTTTAATCCTATTCTTTTTTCTTTATTTTTACAATGGATTTGGATGTTATTAAATTTAAAAAAATTTAAGTTTCGTGTTATTCTGTTGCTTTGTAGCCTTTAAGCTTTTGTTATGACATATAATTTGAATCTTTTGTTGGGTCCGATCTTTTTAAACTCTAAATTTATTTGAACATTCCATAATTTGAAGCATCGATCAATAGTGAAACCTCAACCTTTCCAAGTAGTTTTGATCTTATTTATAGAATACCTTTCAAGCTGTTAAATTCAATATGCTATTGATCGAGCGTATTACTATAGAACAATGTGTTGGATGCAGGGCTATGGTGTTTTATTTTTGCATCAAACAAAAACTTTATTATAAATATAATGTTGATAAATGGTAGGGTAGATAGTTCTATTAATGTAACACTTTATTATCATGTTACATCACGTTGTTATATATACAAAGTGCAAAATGATACGATATACGTTAAATCAACAAAATAATAATTAATTTTTTATGAGTTTATGGTTTAGGCACCAAACTATAATGTTGTATCAAAATCAACATTGCCGCAATGTGCAAGACTTGCTCCAAAAATATGTTATGCTGGGAAAGAAAATGAGTGCTCCAAACGTCAATTGGGACAACTTGCACGTTACGAAAGAGAGCGATCAAAACATTGTGCCCCCGTCCAGCCTAGATTTTTTCCTTCTTTACCACCAAGCCGTCGTCGCCGAGCATGCCTTAAACGAGAATCAAATAAAAGGTCCCGCCTTCAACCAATGACTTTGTCTACAAAAATTTTACATCCTGTAATAGACAGTTAGTGACAACAAATGTTTTAGAGTCATCGTCAACCACCTTGCTTCAAAATCTTAATGAAGATACTACAACAATTGTTTCACGGTGGTTGTCTGTGGCCATCATGAATCAAGAAAATCCTCCTCAAAATCTTGAAGAAGGCACACCAACAAATATCTCAAGGGTGTCGCCTGTGAGTACCATGCTCCAAGACTTGCCTCCTCAAAACCTATACAAAAGCACAACAACAATCTTGGAACCATTCTCCCCATGTTCCCCAGAGGCATCGTATATGAATAACATGTTCCAACAAAAGCGTAATCCGAATGAAGGCACCAGGTGTTCGATATACGTTTTAATTTTCTATTCTCACACTTGTTGTCTTATTCATGTTCTCCTTTTAAAAATTGTATGACATCTATAATTTTATCTATAGTGCCTACACAGTATAAGGTGTAACTATGGATGTTGCATTTAATCCTCGAAACCATGAAATTCCATATCGTCAATCCATCGGCTTGATGAATGGAACATGTCCTCATTGTTTTGCCTTGCACTGGCTTGCTGAAAAATTAACAAAATCATCTGTATCAAATCCTCTCTTTGGTAAATGTTGTTTACAAGGAAAAATTATACTACCGCCACTTATTGCACCTCCTTTAATGCTTAAATCATTGTATGACGGCAATGATGAACAATCAAAATCGTTTCGTCAGCACACACGAGAGTATAATGCAGCTAATGTGTTTACGAGTCTTGGTGCTACTTTGGATGACAGATTAATTCCTGGGAGGGGGCCTAGAACATTGACCATCCATGGAGAATTACGCCTTCGAATAGGATCGCTTATGCCACAGTCAGGGTGTGAACCAATTTACTGTCAACTATACATTTATGATCCTAATTCAGCTTTAGATATTCACAGCAACAAAAATCCTAACTTGAGAAAAGATGTTTTTAAAACCATACAAGATTGTTTATTGCAAGTAAATCCATTTCCCATAAAATTTCGGCAGGCTCACACAATTATAAGTGAATTAGAATTGACGGGGGTGAATTTGTCAGCCTATCTCCACTACAGTTCTGTAACAGACCGGCGTCGATATAATCTCCCAACAACCGATGAGATTGGGGTAATATTGCCGGGAGATGGAGCTAAATCAAGTGGAATGAGAGATATTATGTTACATTTGAGAGGGGATAATGGTTTGATGCAAATTAATGAGTGTCATCTGGCATATTTGTCATTGCATTATGTGAGCTTGGATGGAATCCAGATTTAAAACAGTGGAACGCTTCCCAAGGTGGATCTTCATCTACTCGACTGACACAATTGCAATATTACAGTTATCGTAGGTTCCAACGTGACACTGAGTATTCAACAATTTTGAGAGCCGAAAAACTATTTCAAGAATTTGTAGTAGATGTTTGGGCCACTAATGAACAAAATCGGTTGACATACTACAAGTTGAATCAATCGAAGCTTCGTGTAGAACTTTACCAAGGTCTTACAGATTTTGTACAGATGAGCATGGTCCTAAACAAGTTGGTCAACGAATAATTTTTCCATCTTCATTCACTGGTAGTGCAAGACATATGTTTGAAATTTTTCAAGATTCAATGGCTATCACGCGGTATAATCAACACCGGATATTTTTCTAACTATAGACGCAAATCCCAAATGGCACGAAATTACTAAATCACTATTGCCAAATCGGATCCCTCTTGGTAGTCATTCCGATTTAGTGGCCCGTGTTTATGAGTTGAAGCAGAATTGTTTGATGCAGGAGATAAAAACAAACAACATCTTTGGTAGAAAAGTGGCGCATGTTTTTACAATTGAATTCCAAAAAAAAGGGTTACCGCACATGCATGCACTTTTGTTCCTTCATGGTTCAGATAAAATTCAAACATGTGCTCAAGTGGACAGAGTAGTGTGTCCTGAATTTCTGGATTGTCAAACTGACCCATTGCTTTTTGAAACAATTATAGGTTGCATGGTACACGGACCATGTGGTGCTCAAAATCCACAAGCACCATGTATGGCAAATTGGGTGTGTACCAAGCGGTACCCTCGATCATTTGTTGAATCAACAAGTATGGACTCTGATGGATATCCTGTCTATCGTCGTCGTAATACTTCTCAGAAGTACATCGTGAGGGAACAAGAAATTGATAATAGAGATGTGCCACATAATCCGTATTTATCAAGAATATTCAATTGTCATATCAATGTTGAAGTTTGTGCAGGAGTCAGATGTGTAAAATACATTCACAAGTATATTTATAAAGGACATGATCGCGCAACAATGGTACTTGAAGGAATTAATGAGATCTGACAATATCTTTATGCTAGGTATATTGGACCTCCAGAAGTCGCGTGGCGATTGTTTGGTAATCCTTTACATGAAGAGATTCCTTCAGTTGTAAGATTGGCACTTCATTTGCCTGGGATGCATCGTGTGGTCTTTAACGCTTCTGAATCTTTTGATATGATCCTTTCTAAAGGTGCACATCAAAAAATAATTCTAACTGGCTTTTTGATTGTTGTGATACAAATGAATCTGCCTGTGTATTAACTTATCAGGAATTTCCAAAAAACTTTGTTTGGAATAAGTCTATCAATAAATGGACTCCAAGACAAATGGGTTATGCAATTGGTAGAATGTACTTTGCTAGCCCTAATTCAGGTGAACGATTTTATTTGCGTTTGCTTCTAACTGTTGTTAGAGGACCTAATTCATTTGACTGGCTACGCACGGTAAATAATGTTATGCATGATACATTCAAGTCAACATGTGTTGCAAGAGGACTTCTTGAAGATGATGAAGAATGGATGCAATGTCTTCAAGAGGCTGTAATTATGAGAACGGGATACCAATTAAGGAGACTATTTGTTATAATTCTAACGAAATGCTTTCCATTTCATCCATTTGAATTGTGGAAGCAATTCTCAGCACATATATGTGATGATTTAGCACACAGGATTCGTACTATGTTTGGTATTTTGAATCCAACTGATGATCATATTGAAGATTATGGCTTATATTTGATAAATCAATTACTCTATGAGTCGGGGAAGAGTTTAATTGACTTTCCATCCATTCTACAACCAACTGGAAATTGGACTACAATAGTTGGAAATAGATTATTGTTTGAGCACCAACAACTTGAGAATGAAGCACAACAGTCTGATGCATAAATTAATGTTGACATACTTAATGATGCACAACTTGCTGCTTATACTGCTGTCGCAACTTCAGTATGTGAAAACATAGCAACTACTTTCTTTTTGAGTGGAGGTGTTGGGACGAGAAAGACGTTTTTGTACAATACCATTGCAACCAAATTGCGTAGCTATGGACATGTTGTTGTTACGGTGGCTTCATCTGGTATTGCATCGCTGTTATTCGTAGGGGGCGTACTGCACATTTTACATTTTGTATTCCTTTGGAAACCCCAGATAATTCAATATATGGGTTCACTAAACAATCAATGCATGCCGAATTGTTTAGAAAAATAAAGCTGATAATATGGGATGAGGTTCTTATGCAACCTCGATACTGTGTTGAGGCAGTCGATCGCACCCTTCAAGATATCAGAGACGATAAAAGACCTTTTGGGGGTAAAACTGTTGTCCTAGGTGGAGACTTTCGACAAATATTGCATGTTATTCCTAAAGGAGTTCCCGAGCAAATTATGGGTGCATTATTGAGACGGTCTTCGCTATGGAA
The DNA here is from genome assembly GCA_020205605.1 of Panax ginseng. NCBI lineage: Eukaryota > Viridiplantae > Streptophyta > Magnoliopsida > Apiales > Araliaceae > Panax > Panax ginseng. The sequence continues at coordinate 111,632,401 of CM035140.1, read as the reverse complement.
AGATATATGTGTTTTGACTCTGGGTTTAAACATGCAATTAACTCGCACAGACATTCGAAATATTAATTTAGCTCAATTCTTGATGGAGGTAATATTTCATTCAACCTTGAATTAAATCTCATTTTATGAATAATTATACTTTTATTTTTAAGATTGGGACCAATCCACAAGAAATTGTGCAACTTTAATCTACAATAAATCGATGTCATAATCTAAATGAATTGATATTTAGAATCTAACCACAATTGGATGTGGTTGGTATAATGACTCCAACCTTTCTCACCGAACGGACAATTCTATCTGCTCGCAATGATGACGTCAGTGATATAAATGCTGCAGCACTGAATATTACTCCAGGAGAAACAATTATTTTTTTAGCTGTAGATAAAATGTCTGAAGGTGATGAGCTTGATCATACCATTAGGAATCGATATCCTAACGAGTACTTAAACTCGCTGAATCCTTCAGGGTTGCCACCATTTAAATTGGAGTTGAAAGTTGGATGCCCAATAATGTTGTTACGAAATATTGCACCGAAAGATGGACTTTGTAATGGCACGCGATTGATGTTTGTTAGATGTGCCTCAAGGGTAATCGAAGCTCGAATATTAAATGGAGATAAAATTGGAAATTTAGTCTTCATTCCGAGAATATCATTGACACCAACATCTTTGGACTTGCCTTTTCGAATGACAAGACGTCAGTTTCCTATCTGATTAACTTATGCTATGACAATCAATAAAGCCCAAGGACAATCTGTCAAGTTCGTTGGGATTGATTTGCGGACACCTATTTTTAGTCATGGATACCTTTATGTGGCACTATCTAGATGCACATCTGCGGATCGTATTACTGTCCTCCTTCCGGAAGATGGGTCGAATTGCACCACAAATATTGTTTGCCCAGAAGTTTTATTATGATATTCTTACGACAAGTAAATGGTATAGTTTAAACAAGTTTATTTCTACTAAATTATGTAATCTTTTCAACATTTCAACTTTTAATTTTACAATTAAGTTCATTTTTTGTAGGATTGGAGTGAATTTGTCAACAAGAACAATAGAGTATGTCAGGAATAAGCATGTGAATGTTATTCCTATTTATATATGATTTGATTATGATATATATGAATGAATATGAAAGTATGCTTGCATTAAGAAAAGCTGTAAAGTCCTTTGATAGATAATAGAAACATGTGTACAAGGAATTAGAATAAATTGATCAAGTATGTTAGGTTGATCCTACATAAGCAAAACAGCTTTGTAAAGTCCTTAAAAAGAAATGATGTACAAGGACTATAAACATAGAAAGATCAGGCATGTTAGGTTGATCTTATGGTGTAATAGATAAGCTTGTCTAATCGTCGAGCATTGCACCAAAAATCGTAGTCTGCCAGAAGAGTCAAGGAAAACTCGAGAGCTATCGAGGCAGAATCGTAGTCAGCAAAGTAGTAGATCTCAGAGTTCGTAGACTACTAGGAGAGAGACGAGGAAGGATCATAGTGTGTCGAGGAGAACTTCCTCGGTAGTAGTCTATTTGAGGAAGTCATGTTCGGAATCGTGAGAGAGACACACCTTACGAAGTCGTCGTGGAGTATCTTAGAAGCAAGTCGAGAATCGTAGACTACACTCGAGTCGTGAGAGTCTCTTGATCATACTTAGGCGGAGATCGTAGTCAAGGAAGATCGGATGAAGACAACAAGCACAAGGCAGAAATCGTAAAGTGTCAAGATCTGATCTTGGAGTCGTAGTGTCTACACAGCCAAATCTGAATCATAGAGTGCAGAACTAAGACCTCAACAGATGTGCTTACAATGCCAAGGCAGAATCGTAGAGAAAGTATGATTCTCAACGAATGAGCACTCCCAGAATATCCAAAGGAATGAAGCCTCTAGTTAGCACTGCAAAGATACATCCCATCTTGAAGAAAACTAGAGAGCACTCAACGAATGGCATGCAAGCTAACAGAAGATCTAAGCACCAACCCAATCAGCATCAATATTGAGTTGTGAAGCCATTCGAGATGAAGTCTTCCACAAGGAGATCAGAAGAAGACTTTAGTAACTGACTAAGGAAAGTCAGCAAGTGCAGTAGCTGTCAAGTAGACAGAAGATAACGATCTTGGAAGTAACCAGGATCGTAGTGTTTGCCAAACAAAGAAAAAACTGATGGAGTGCACACAGAGATACTGGACAACCTCTGAAGAACAAGGCCAAAGTGATTAAGTATTGGGTCAGTCCAATGATGATAAGTGAACGGGAGATCACAAGGAGAAAGCGAGCTGGACACGCCACAAATATGAAGTGTCTTGCTATTCAGAAGAGGCCAGAACAAAGGAGTCAAGCCATCAGTATTTGAAAGCTGTTGAGGCAAATAGAAGTGTTGAAGCACTGCACAAAAGAAGGAAGAGGTGTTCTACATTGAAGATCCAATCAACACTCTTAAAGATCGTAGTGTCATCTCTACCAGTCAACAAGACACTATGATCAGGTCCATGAAGACATGCATCAGAATCGTAGAGTTCGAATAGCTGAAGACTGAAGCATTGGCAACGGTTCAATCTGAAGGGTAAAATTCGAACAAGAGCTTATTGAGAGCATCGATGCAAAAGGACAACCTTTGATCGAGAGATCAGAAGGAGGAAATAAAGTCTTCGACCTGCCCAAGATATTAAAGTGACATCTCTGATGGGGTAGGTGAAATAGTAGACTACGGTGTCAGAGAAAGTATGACTTATCACATCAGCAGTCTACCTCTGTCAACTCGAGATCTGTGAAGATATTTGAATAGCCTTCAACGGCTACTTTCCAACGGAAGGATTGGGAAGGAGTATAAATCAACAAGAGCTTTAAAGATCGAGGGTTACTGGAGTTGCCGAGTTTGAAGAGATGGTGGATTGATCTAACCAACGAAAATAGTGAGTGACCAATGAAGGTCTGAAGACTCACTCTACGATCCACCAAGAACACTTAGAGACATACAAAGAAAGAAGTAGAAGTGAGAGTTCTACTACATGAAGAGTGTGCTGAACTGCCGAGAGAAAGAAGAGCATCATGTCATCTTGATGTTCATCATGGGAAGACTTTAAGTACCATAGAGACGAGCTTATAGTCATCTTAGCAAGTCCATCATGAGAAGGCATCAAGTATCAAGAAGGGAGATCACAAACGCCATCATGGTGGCAAGCATGAGAAAGTTTCTAAGTACCTAGCAGAAGAGCTTACAGTCATCTTAGAAACCCATCATGTGCAGCCATCACATATCAAGAGGAATGATCTTCAAGGCATTTCATCAAGGGATCATCAGAGGAGGTTGAGTAACTGAAGAAGCTGAGCATCATGCAACACTCAACTACACTTCAAGGATGATCACGGCAAGCTGCTAAGTACAGAAGATGTTTAGAGCATAAAGACATCTTAGCAGCTCAGCACCAACTCCAACAAACAAACAAACAAACAAACAAACAACTCAACAACAAGAAGTCAGGGCCTGAGGGGTCCTTATCTAGAGGGACTAAATGAAGTTCCAAGCCTGCTGGGCTTGAAGAGTTCCTAGGGAACCAGATAAGTTCCAAGGCTACTGGCCTTGAAGAGTTCTTAATGAACTGAAGTCCCAAGGCTGCTAGCCTTGAAGAAATCTTAGTGATTCAGGGTGCTGCCCTTCCTTAGTGGAAATCCTGCTAGTTGAAAGCAGGAGAGTGGATTAGGAGCTTGAGTCTCTGAACCACTTAAAACCCCTTGTGTCTTTAATTTTAAGTCATTTACATTATGTATATTAACTGCTATAATTGCTATGTATGTTTTAACTGCTTACAACTAAACTAACTCTACGAACAATGTATGTACGATTATGAATATATCAATGAAGGGGGTCTTTTACTTATTCCGCTGTGCTTGAAAAGATTCTTATGTTTGTCATATGCTAAATTATTAGCAATACAAAATAAACCAGAAAAGTATTTGAAATTAAAAAGGATCTATTCAACCCCCTCCCCCTTCTAGATCTATTGTGCCTACTGGTAACTAACAATTGGTATTAGAGCAGGTTCTCATGCTATATTCAAAAGCTAATCTCTTTGAGTCTGATCCTAGGCACAAACATTGTTCTATACTTAGTTCAGTAGTAAGTCACTTGTTATATGCAGATGAGCTTACACATTGGAAATACTGCGAATAGGTTAAATGTGTATATACATCTGAAGCTGCTCAGATTGGTCCACGCTCTTAAGTATTATATCAACAAGACCAATCCCTGCCTGCAGTCAATCTTGTAGTCTGAAGACCATACGAGATAGCCCAAGAGACATCAACAACAAAAAGTCAAGCATCCTCCAACCTGAAAGATGAAAAGGCCATAGATGCCAAGTAATGCTTATCCAGAGAAGAAAGAAGATCTTCTCAAACATGTGTTTGGCCAACTAACAGTTGGGTGCAAACTTTAATGGAATGAAGGATGTCAAAGAACTAAAGATCTTTGAGATTCTCTAGCTTTTGCATCTTCAAGACCACGCCCGATTAATTAAAGGCCAACAAGAGCAACAAGCTGTCAGGAGCAAATGTGAAGCTATGCACATTAATGCCTAAACTCAGTATATATTAAAGATAAATGACTGTTAAAAAACTAATAGTAAAAAGGTACGGTTCCTCATTATCATAAACGTGTACATCATGAATGAACCTCCTTATAAACTATGATAATATTCTGTCAAGGAGTCATAATCTACCTAAAAAGGTGAAGAGAGAAAGTACCATGAGGATGGAAACTCAAGTGTCTATAAACCTTCTCTCCATCCAAGTTTTAGGTTGAAAATGACATCTTGAAAGAAATCTGAAATGGGTCATAAGAGCATCACAGGCCAAATTTATTCTATGTGGAGTAATCTTTGCTGCTGAGTTAGTATGTATATGCAAACCTATGTTCTAAGTGTTTAACAACATAAAGAGTATGATCAGTTCTACAAGAGTATCTTGACGATTTGTAAAAACTGATCACCTCCATAAATCAACTAGATACTCCTAAATCTTAGAGTTGATTCTCACTCTGTGAACACTTAAACCTTGTGAACATAACCCTGCAAATGACGAAACCATCAAGGAAAAAGAGTGTATGTTTAAAATGACAAATCTTACACACACTCACCATCATGCATCTCAAAATGTATTATCTAAAACTAGTTGCTTGCATGAATATAACTATTGGTGATAAATGTGATGATTATCCAAATATGAGGAACAGGGGTTTAGAAAACTAACCTAGCAGGACCCATTTAAGTGTGGGTACCAAAAATAGAAATGTATCTAACCTGCAGGTACTTGGTCTGTCTGACCATACTAAGGAACGCTGAAGCAGATGACTCCAATCAAGAAGACTCAACCAGCAGAAGGCTAAGGACTGTTCAGAAGTAATTCTGATAAAATTCCATATGTTCAAGCCTGTCTTTGAAGACCCACTGAGCTAACCATAATGGAGCTCACATGGCTGCTAATCTGTATATGGAAGCAGGCCATTCAACCAAAGATGAAAAGGGTCTTATGTGATCAAAAGCAAGTAAGCATGCTATATAAGAATAATCCTCAAGGAAGCTCACATCAGAGGATCATCGAGTATCAGTCAAGAGGAACTCATTACGGGAGCATAACTTCACACGCACATGACTTTCAAAGAAGACTACATTCGTAGTGCTGTCAAATGATCGCAGAGTGATCAGTCCTGAAAATATCCATGCTTACGATACAAGGAGATCTATGTGATAATGGTGATTCCAGTCAGAAGGAGATATGCAAGGCTGCCTTCGAATGAACCTAAAGAAAAGGGAATCACATCTATCTAAGAAGACAGCATCAACCATGGGGGAGCAGTGATCTGTTGAGAAACTGAGATATATTACGAAGCAATGTACCAGCTACAGAGTCCCAAAACTTTGTGGTTGATGAACCAAATGAAGATACATAGTCAATAGGAATGTCTAAAAATGTACTACTGATAACCATTCAGCCACCCAACTCAAAATCGTGGAGTGCCTACGATCAAACATCTGATCGTAGTGGAGAAGCAGGAGGACACCACGATTACCTCAAATGCAATTGTCTGAAGCTGGTAGAAGATCTCCCCAGTAGAAAAGGTTAAATGAGATATCAGTACAAATCACTTCCTAGGCACTTCATCTGGAAAGCACCTCAGGGACAAACCTGGCCCTTAGCTCACTCTACGAGGTTGGCCCTTCCTGAGCTACCTTGACCCAGAAGGAATGCTAAGTAAAGTTCATCTCAAGGACCAAGTCAGTCAACGATCGTAGAATTGAGGTTAAAGAGAACTCCACGATTGTAGTGCAACCTCAGCGATCGTAGAAGCAGACTCAACGATCGCAGTCCTACCAAAGGATAATCTAGCTCATGAGGAGTTCGGAAGAATCGGACAATTGCTCAACCATTCAGATTATGATGAGATAAGTTCGAATATATCAGTGATCAAGCTTTGCTGCATCAAGATGAGGATTAATGTCAAAACCATCCACTACAACATCTCTCAAAAATTGGTCCACTACTCCATTTCAGCGAGTTTAACAAGAATTAGAAGCTAATTGAAGGTATGTTCTACAAACTTAGATATTATTTATGTTATGAGTATTACGGCAAAACTTTTACATAATCTGTGAAATTCAATTTAATTAATTGTTGCTTTACAATGGATTACTTGTGGTTATACATGTTCATGATGATAGAGATTATATTTAAACAACAATTATATGCTAAATTTCGGTTTGACGGTAGGAATTTGGATAGTATTTGGTTGTATATATATATTTTTCATATGTTCATGAAAAGTATCAATTCTAGTGGCCAATTCGTATGAGAAATTATAAATTGAAGATTGTATATATTAGTTTAGTGAGATATGCGCATTATGTAATTTGAATGAGATGATTTGGCCAACTAGTGAGTTCACAGTGATGATTTCTATAACAATGTCAAAAAAAGGAGTTTTTATGAAAAACATAGTTTTGAGAAATTAAAATAGTTGTAGTTAGTGTTAAATTGTGCTAGTTGGTTGTAAATGTGAGCAATCATGTTTATGATTTTGTTGTATGTATTCTACGTGTTAATATTACTGTCTATTGGGTGAAATTTGTGTTTGTTGGGCTAAAAGTAAAGCTCTTTGCTCATAGCTTGCAGCTTCTGCATCTGTCTGGTTTTCTTACAAGTGATTCTTACTGGTTCCAAGGCAAAAAACCGGTCAAGCCTTTGTATGGTAGCAATTGCGCCCATACCTACAGTTTGAGATTCTAACTACGCTATTTATTGAGACTTGGGAAAGTGTCACAACATGGTCTGAAATTGTGTTAGCATGTTAAATGTGTAATGTTAAGGTTAACATAACATAGTGAGTTGTGGTTAGTACGATCAAAGTTGCAAAAGTGATTAGTGAATTGAAAACACGTTATGTGATAACATAGTTTATACAATGAACGATAGTTAAGTGTTGTGATGATTAACACTTGGGAATTCTGAAATGTAAAGCTTAACATAAGACTTGTGTTAAAATAACAAGTTTAACTAGAAATGCATTTTATATTGAAAGCGTGAATATTAGTATGTCTAATAGATGTTATGGTTTTAATCATGTTTAGGTGAGCGTGAGTTTAATATTTTAGCTTATTTCGAGGCAAGTCTTCTAACTCCATACTTTCATTGACTTAGTTTGTTATGTTGATGCAAGTTTTCTAACTCTACACTTTCGTTGAGTTAGTTCATTTATTATTACTTCATGCTTTTGATTGAGCAAGCTTTTATATTAAATGTTATTGAATAAGTAAATTATTTCCAAAATTCATTTGAGCAAACTCTAACTCTAGTATTATTGGAAATTCTCGATTGATTGTTTCATTCTAACTTGTTTACAGTTAAGTAAGTTTCTTAAAGTTCAGGAATTCATTTCTAAATATTATAAAACTTGAACCTAGCTTATTTTACTGTTCAAGCAAAGGTTAACCATTTTATTCATTCTATTGAATACTTATGCTCTATAGTTATTTCAAGCATGAGATAGATATATAGAATCAGTTCATTTATGATTCTCAAGTGTTCTAAGTAATGTTGTTATTAAACAAATGTTGTATTATTCAAGCATTGTTGATTCAACTAGTTCCCTAGTTGATGATCATTAAACTTCAATTACTCTTGAAAGCTTATCCAAACCAAACTTTCTTTGGTGCGGACTTGTACTCTAAATACTGAGATGAACAACCCTATGTTTAGGGGTTTACGCTTAGCGTTGAAATGGTTGTGCACAATACATTGTACGAAGGATTGATCCCCCTGAGTACGTGGAGTCCTTATACTCATATGACTGTTAAAGTTAAAGTTGAAAGATTACTTATAACTGTGGACATGGTTCATGGTCACTTGACCCTCAGTAGTTTATTTAAGAATGTTAATAGAACAAATTATTCAGTTCTATTGAGCCTATGAGTTGGCAAATGTTGAAAAGTTAATAGAACATATCATTCAGTTCTATTGAGCCTATTATTTGGCAAATGTTGTAAAGTTAATAGAACACATCATTCAGTTCTATTGAGCCTAGTATTTGGCGCATAAAAGTTTTCCCGTGATCGGGATGTTCATACTTAGACTGGAATCCGAACCAAAACAATTTGATTGGATACAAAAAGGTGTTTATCATATTCAACGACATTTCAAAATTTGTGTCTAGCTGATCAAATAGCTTAGACGGCTTATATATATATATATATATATATATATATATATATATATATATATATATATATATATATATATCAACACGTGATTAAATACAATGATTATCCAAGTGGGGACACTTGTGTAACCATATTTAGAAATTAAAAACAGAATATATATCCCGAATTACCATATACTAACATGTTGATAAACAATGATGGGATATAGAATATATCACAATAGGGTTAATAATATAGCATAATAATAATATAATTACGAAACTTCTTACTCATGTCCATCAGATAAAAGAAATGCAAAGGTAAGATACTTGCACGATGCTACCGCTTACGATTAAGTAACTTAGTTCTATCTTTATATAACACCTATCATTAATAAGATCATTTGATCGATTAGAATAACATACTATAACACATAGACCGCTTATTGCGCAACAAAGACATAACCTAATCACATTGTCACATATGTTCCACAACCATTGAATCACAAATAAACACTAATACAGAGTCAAAATACCTAAGTCCAAATCAATTTAAAACATGCCGATTATACAAGCGGCTTTATCGGGTAATTATCGAGTCTAAGACTCTATCCCGAAGTTTAATATCTATTTAGACTATTTAAGTAATAGTCATATTATTCTTAAATGACTTATAATAAATTTTAAACATTTATTATAATTTATTACGAATCTTCAAACACAGGAATCATTATTAAATAATTTAAATATTAAATAATTCTATTATCATTAATATTTAATTAATATCAAACTATTAATGAAACCATTGCCAAAATATTAAAGTTATTTATAATAACTTAGAATATTTTTAAAGTATTTATATTATCCTTAAATGATTTTAAAACAATTAAATCATTTTTAACTAATTACAATTAATATTTAATTATTAATGTCTTATTTATCAAAATATTAAAAGTCATTAATTATAACTTAAAATATTCTTAAGGTATTAATATTACCCTTAAATGATTTGTAAAAGAATTAAAATCATTTTCAAATAATTATCTTTAATATTAAAGTATTAATGTATTATTTATCAAAATATTAAAATTCATTAATTATAACTTGAAATATTTTTAATTCATTTATATCCTTTTTAAATAATTTTTAAAGTAATAAAACCATTTTAAAACTATTTATTTAATATAATTATGAAATAAATTTAAGATCATTAATATTAAATTAATAATCATTAATATTAAATTATTAATGAAATTATCCTTTAAATATTAAAAGTTATATTTTCTAACTTAAAATATCTTTAAACACTTTATTTTCATTTTAAATTATTTTTATAATATTAAAATCATTTTTAAACTAATTTATTTAATATGATTATTAAATAATTCTAATATCATTAATAGTAATTAATTAATGGAATTTTCCTTTAAATATTAAAAGTTATATTTTATAACTTAAAATATTTTTAAACTATTTATTTTTATTTAAAATGATTTTTCTAATATTAAAATCATTTTTAAAACTAATTTATTTAACATAATTATTAAATAAATCTAATATCATTAATACTAAAATAATAATATTTTCATGACAAAATATCAAAAGTTATATATTATATATTTTATAACCTTTAAATCATTTTTCTATAATTTTTAAATCATTAATTCTATTTTCCATAATTTATTTAATGCATTCAATAAATAACTTAATTATCATTAATATTAATTAATTAATAAAATTCATCACAAAATAATAAAAGTTATCAAAAATAACTTAAATTATTTTCTTATACCATAATATAATTTTAAATGATTTTTTTATGTATTAAGATTATTTTTAAATAATTTATTTAATATTATAAATAAATAAATTAAATAATTTTAATATTCCAAAAATATTAAATATTTATGAAATATATTCAAAATAATTAAAAACTAATTTTCGGATTTTAAAATAATTTTTAGGAATTTATTTTGTATTTTTTCATAATTAAAACTAATTAATACTAATTATTTAATAAAAAAATAATTTTTATGTAGAAACTGTCGCTAAAGACCACCTAGAGCGACAGAATCGTCCCTATAGGTGTTCTTCGTGTTCTTCATGAAACCCAGAAATGCATAGTCAGTAAACAAGGGTACTACTTTGACCAAGTTTAAATCTTTGCTCGCTGTGTTTCTAGAAAATTTATTGATTGAGTATTGTAGTGCTAGTGTAACACTTTATGATACAACAATAATCATGACCATACAACATAAAACGAACGAGATCTAGGTTTCAGAAACGCTTGTCAGAAGTTGTTCTTCATTTTTGGATTTTTCCAGAAATGAAGAACAGTCCGAGATGGCAACTTATGATCTTCATAACTTGCAACATATGACCTGTTTTTGTGATCTTAGGCTTTCAGGTTGTAGACAACATAACAAGGTACAAGTATATTACAAAAGTTCACCCTAATAACAACACAATCGTTAGATCTTACCCGGTCAAAACCTTGTCAGAACCATATCATGACTTTCTGGAAATTCCAGAAAGTTCATTTTGTGATCATTTCAGTCACTTTGACCATCCACTATATTTAATCGGGTTATAATTTGAGTAATATAAAGACACTGATCTAAAGTCCACATACCAGGCTACAATATCGATACACAAACATCATCAATACACATAAAACCTGACAATTATGGGTCTTTGAAAATTTTGTCAGACACGTTTAAAGGATTTCTGGGTTACCCAAAAATCACTTGGTCATGGTCGGTCAACCGACTTTGACCAAGAATAACTTTCAATCCATGTATTATTTGGTCCTGATTCAAACTCCAGAACAAAGACCTCATGACATACTACAACTATATAACATAAAACACACAAAATCATTAACAACCAAAGATTTACAGGGTCTGACATTTGGTTGTCAGACTCATTTTAAAATTTTTCCAGATTTTCAAAATCATTAAATCCGAGCTTCTAGATGTTATGGATCTAACATCTAGCAACCCAGAGCATCATTATATACCACATGCAACATATTCTAACACTCAAACATAACATCTAACCACAGATCAAAGGTCAGATTCTAGGGTTAGCTTTATACCTTTCTATGAACAATCTTTAATTCTGAGCTTCTGATTTGTTTAAGGAATTCGTGGGGCTTGAATTGGGGACTGAAATACCTTAATATTTCGTGGGTTATAGTGAGAGAGGGTCTAGGATGATTGTTGTGCAAAAATCAAGTTAGCAACTGATTTTTCTCTCTTCAATCTATATATAGTACTTGTAATACACATGGCTGATACACTTAGGTTGATTTGCTGGATATTTAGGTCACACTTGTCAACTAAGTTGGTCACCAACTCCCATCTAATGTCAAAACCTATTGCTAGCTTCAATTATACAAGAGGGGTAAAATGATCTTTTGTTTTTCTAATTTAATGGCACTTTGGTAACTTGTCAAACCCTTAGGGTTTAGGGTTTGGATTAGGGTTTAGGGTTTGAACCATTTTAGGTTTTAAAAGCAAAAAAATCTAGGATTTCCAAAATTAGGATTTAAAAATAAATAACAATTTAGTTTCTAAAAAAAATATAATTAGGGTTTTCTTAATTAGTGTAGGTTTTCTAATATTTAGAAATTAAATATTAAGTTCAATAATTTAATAATTATAATTAAACTTACTAATTTAACAATTAGAGCAAATACTTAGCAATTAGTATTACCCATATAACAATTAGGGTTACTAATTATTACTTAGGATTTTTAATTATTTAATTAAGGTTTTTCTAATTTCACAATTAGGGTTTACAATTAGTAATTAGGGTTTATAATAACTAATTAGGGTTTCTAAATTTAGAAATTAGGTTTCCAAATTTAGTAATTAGGGTTCTCAATTAATTAGGGTTTCTAATTAATTAGGTTTCCAAAAATTAGGATTTCTAGATATAAATTAGGGTTCCTCTAATTAATATTAAATTTTAATAATATGTATCATATACCACATAACACTTGACATTTATAACATAACGTAATTACTTGAAATCCTACAGTCTTCTTTGACTATCAAATTAGGGTTTATTAAAATAATACTAGGGTCTTGCATGTTACATTAAAATTGTTTCACATATTAACCTTACACATATAACATAAATATTTATAACACCTGAAAAATAATAATATCCTCTTTCCTTGATCAAACTCTAAAATTAGGGTTTGGATTTCATATCTGATTTATTCTTCATATATAACATTATTAATTAAGTTAAAATAATTAACTTAATTAATCTTGCATAAATTCATATAATAAAATAAATAATTATTATAATAATTCTAAAAATCACTTCATATATTATTTAAATAATATATAATTATATTTTCATGGAAAATAATTAATAAAAATATTTCTACTATAAAATTAATTATTAAAAGAATAAACTTTATAATAATCAATAATTCTAAAATAAAATTATTTGTAAACATTCATGTAATAAATATATTTTTATTTATTACATAATTACATACACATTATCTTGTACAAATTCTCATCCTTAAAATAAAAAAAAATTATACGCAAAA